>VXBJ01001066.1:142944-183943 GCA_013400055.1 Nycticryphes semicollaris
ATTAGAGAATGTTTGATTAATTTCTCCTAAAAAACCCATTATCTTCAAGAAACTAATTCACTTGAGCTCCTTAAAAGTCTTACTGTGATAAATATTCTTCCTCTAATAATTTTCTGATGTTAAAGAGAAAGTGCACGTGTTTATACATATTTTATATATATATATATATATTTAAGCATATGTTATGATACAGGGAGACAGTGAGCCATGGAAGGTAAGATAAATACTCCTATCCTATTTCTTTCTGTTCTACACAGTGATTAGTAATGTTAAGTAGCTTGCACAGGATCCATGTCCTTTCTTCTCCTTCTATGACCTTACTCCATCTTGTCTGAAGGAACTCCATTGACAATTGCATCCAAAATTCCTCGTCAGCTCATAACAAGAACAGAGCATGCTTTGAGATGCAAGATGTTCAGAATTCTTCATTTCAGTTTTAGGCAGAAAAAGGAAGAAGCAGTAAGCGGATTGTTGAGATTTGAGTAAGATGACTCCTAACCATGCTTAAGCATTGAAATACAGTATGTCTGTTCTCATTTAANTCAAATTTGGGTCTTGAAAGGGTTTTTTTTTTTTTTTTTCCCTAGGATTGTGTGTTTTCAGGTATTCAAGTTATTTGATGAATTCCTACATTTTAGGAGCTGATTTAACCATTCAGAATTTTTGCAGTGAACTGAAACTGAACTTGATACTGTGGATAAATTGTGTATGCTTTAAAGTGAAATACCCAGTCACTGCTTAAAGACGTCTCATGAAGGAAAATTCGCCATCATTTGTATGTTGTTCCTGTGGTTAAGTTTCTTACTAACATAAAGCGAGATTATTGTTCCAGCATCAGCTTTCACATATTAACCATAGAAATTATTTTGTCTATTACAGTAAACTCATATTTTTCTATGTACACAATTAGAGAATGTTTGATTAATTTCTCCTAAAAAACCCATTATCTTCAAGAAACTAATTCACTTGAGCTCCTTAAAAGTCTTACTGTGATAAATATTCTTCCTCTAATAATTTTCTGATGTTAAAGAGAAAGTGCACGTGTTTATACATATTTTATATATATATATATATATTTAAGCATATGTTATGATACAGGGAGACAGTGAGCCATGGAAGGTAAGATAAATACTCCTATCCTATTTCTTTCTGTTCTACACAGTGATTAGTAATGTTAAGTAGCTTGCACAGGATCCATGTCCTTTCTTCTCCTTCTATGACCTTACTCCATCTTGTCTGAAGGAACTCCATTGACAATTGCATCCAAAATTCCTCGTCAGCTCATAACAAGAACAGAGCATGCTTTGAGATGCAAGATGTTCAGAATTCTTCATTTCAGTTTTAGGCAGAAAAAGGAAGAAGCAGTAAGCGGATTGTTGAGATTTGAGTAAGATGACTCCTAACCATGCTTAAGCATTGAAATACAGTATGTCTGTTCTCATTTAAAATGAAAAGTATTGACTTGATTCTTTCTTTGCTTTCTATCAGACCTGTAGGGTACTGGAGGAACAGGTAACTTCCACCCTCTTCATTTATTAAGGAAGTTTCTTTGTGTCTGTGTTGATTAATAAAGCTCACATTGACAAGAAAGGTGGATGAGACACAAAGTGGTTCCAGGAGAATTTTTAAAGAATCCTTCTCGTATGCCTAATTTATTAGTTATCGTCTTGTCTTCTGCCATTCTTAGCCAATCTGCTGTAGCTAACTCACTCAATGAAAGAGTGCATCCTAATTTGTCAAAAGCGATTAGAATAATTCACCACACTGGAAAATGCATGTAGTCTGGGTACAGCTGCAGAACATCCTATAGGTGAGGAGATTCTGTTACCCTTCAATTATGGTTTTGAATTAGGTGTATTCACTGTTTGCAGTGTATTCAAAGAAATTTACAGAGCCTTTACAAATTTAATCTTCAGGCTGCTTGAACTTCTGACAAACTTCTCTTATGTTTTCTATCTGTTAGCATGAGACAAATGAACACTAAAATTGTAACTGGTCAGTTGTGGAGCTTTATGAAGTATGATGATTTTGCTTCCTATTTTACTTCATTTTGTTGTGGTAGAATATTGGGGTTTTTTGGACTTTTATTTCTGTTCTGCTTACCCACCACTATAACTTCTGTAAGTCCATTGATACTCCCTATAGCCTGTAGCCTCCATTCATTGAACCTCGTAGGAGTTCTGCTGCTGATAGCAGAAGATGAAGGGCTAGATAGTAGACAAAACTCTGATCCAACAAATTCTTGAACGAAAGCTTACATTCTAATACCTGAGACAAACCTCTTGATATGATTAAGTTATTCTGTAATTTAACAAAAGAAATCCTGTAGAAAACTTTGAACTATGAACTCCAGTAGGCCCAGAACTATAGAAATAGAACTTCTTATCTGAACACGAGGAAAACACTGGTCTTTCTGTAATATTTCTGCTCTCTCTCAGATCAGTCCTTCCCATTTGCTCATCAATAAATAAAATTTATATTTTCCAGTTCTTAGGCTAAACTTCATGTCACCTTCTTGCTCTGTAATCAAAGCTTTTTAGCAGATATAGACTAGATCAAATGCCTAGGTTAGTTCTCTCCAGAAGTGGGTAAACAATGATGGAACAGATTCAAGCAATGTTAACTTTGCCACTAGAATTAAATCATTAGAGAAAATAGATAACTATCAAGTGTATAGTGTAAACTTATTCCCAATGCTTAACTTTGCTACTAGAATTAAATCATTAGAGAAAATAGATAACTATCAAGTGTATAGTGTAAACTTATCCCCAATGCTAATCTCATTCCTTGTTCAGTTCTTTCCCCTCTCTTTAAAATTGCAACATCTCCTTTGGGCTACTAATTTTCTGTGTACAGGATTTATTCTATAACAAGCATACCAAATATTTGCTGTCACATTGTTGTCCCCATTGTCCATCTTTTTCTTTCCAATTTCTTTTTCCCTAGTGGTCATATTAACCATAAAATCATAGAATAGTTTGGATTGGAAGGTACCTTAAAGTTCATCTACTTCTAAGCCATGGGCAAGGACACCTCTCACTAGACCAGGTTGCTCAAAGCTCCACCCAGCCTGGTTTTGAACACTTCCAGGCACAGGGCATCCACAACTTCTTTGGGTAACCTGTTCCCATGCCTCACCACCTTCAGAGTGAAAAATGTCTTACTGATATCTATCTAAATCTCCTGTTTTCCAGTTTGAAGCCATTACCTCTCATCCTATCACTACATGCCCTTGCAAAAGGTCCTTCTCCAACTTTTTGTAGGCCCCCTTCAGAAAATGGAAAGCTGCTATAAGGTCTACCCAGAGCCTCCTCCAGACTGAACAACCCCGACCCTCTCAACCTGTCTTCACAAGAGAGGTGGTCCAGCCCCCAATCATCTTTGTGACCCTCCGCTGGACCCATTCCAACAGGTCCATGTCCTTCTTATGTTGAGGATTCCAGAGCTGGACACAGTACTCCAAGTGGGGTCTCACAAAAGTAGAGTAGTTCCCTTGACATGCTGGCCATGCTTCTTTTGATGCAGCCCAGGATGAGGATGGCCTTCTGGGCTGTAAGAGCAGATTGCCGACTCATGTTGACCTTCTCATCAACCAGCACCTGCAAGTCCTTCTCCTCAGGGCAGCTCTCCATCCATTCTCTGCTCAGATTGTATTTGTGCTTGGGATTTCCCTGACAAAGGTGCAGGACTTTACTTTCTTGATTTAAGATTTTTAACTTTCTCTGACACTTTTTAGACAATGTAATTAACTCATAGTGTTTGGCAAGTTCTGGATTTTGAAGAAGCTGAAGAAAGAATATAATTAATCTTATTAATGACACCTGTGAGAAATACTTAGTATGTAATGATTTTCATACATTTTGCTGTAATTTAAAACTGAAAAGCATCTGATGAGTAGAGATTATATTTTTTATCTCTTTACTACATTTTTCTTTTTATTATCTCCATATTCAGATTTCCATAAATCAATAAAGTGCGTCAATAAATGCACTTATAGAACCTGATTTTTTTTTTTTTTTGCAGGCAAAAGTGATAGATCTAGACAGAAGTGGTGAAGCACTGCTTACAGAAGTCAAACACATGAAAAAGAAAGTCCTTTTTGGTTCACGGTACGCTATCTATGATTGCATTGACATCTTTCAAAATTATACATCTTACTTTCATGTTTTTGTATCCTTAGTTGCCTAAATATGATATACATGCCATACTGCCTTTGCTGATTGCATTGGCAAATACTGTTCTTGAAGAATATTCTCTATGAAGACTAGAAATCATTGTTATCTCACTCATCTATCACTAAGTGTGGTATTTTTTTCACAGTGTGTTGCTAAACTTCATTTTGGTTAGCTTTATTCTTGAGTAATTGCAAAGAATAAAGTGCAAGTAGTTATCCTTTCTCACAAAAAATATTATGTAGCAGTATTCTTTATGGCTCTATCTAACCTATTGGCTTATCTAAAAGGTGGGCTGCTGATGAAGGTCAGTTAGGAGACTCAACTGTAAGAGTACTTAGCACATTGTTGACACCCAGCTTTCTGTCTCCACATAATCTCACCAAGCAGTTTGATTTTGAATGTGAAATCATGTCACTGAAAATTATTCACCGTTTCTTCCAAAGGCCATATATATCTGGTAAAACTAAAAAGTTGGAATGTTGAACTTGGAAGAGTATCACAAGGGTATTTCTTTCATAAAAATACAATAATTGTACCGTTTATCTTAGGAAGTTACACAAGCAGTATAATTGCAAGAAGGGGAAAAAAAAACCCAAAACAAACAAAAAACAAAACACAAAAGGGCTTAATTGATTCAGAACCAAAAATCTCTTTCACATTTAATTTATGCTTTAATGGTGTAAGATCCATTACAGTATGATTCTGCAAATTATCTTACATTGTGTTTTTAGAATCTGATGTCAGTATGGGTGTCAAAGAGAAATAGGGTCATCATTTGTTGAACTTCATAGTCCTGCACATTGAAGAGAAAGCTGCTATCTGATCTATGGCAAAAAACCCCATAATCTAGAAGCATTAAATTTTGCCTTGTTACTCCTTCTTATAATTGTGTTTGTGATCAGCAGTGATTTCTGATAGTACTAAGTAAGACACTTTAAAATCCGAAGAAAGTGAAGTAGAAATTCTTAATATCTAACCTCAGCATATTTACTGTTTTGTGGACATCTACTATGTTTAACATGTTGCTTTCTATTAAAAACATTACCTGTTTCAAATGGACAGCTACTAGTTGTGGAGATAAGCGGAAGATAATCTTCCACTCATATGAATAAAGCTTTTGCTCTGACCTTATAAATTATATATTTGACACATATAATAATCTTTAGGGGCCACGCAGGAGTCTGGTTGGACTGCATATTTAATTCCCTGGTAACCTGATTGAGGAAAAGGCTCCATTGAAAAAAAGATAAATTCTTCCCTCAGTTGCTGCGCAGAGTGCTTTTATTGTGCCACACGTGGACTCATTAATTAATGACATATTTTAAAGTGTCCTTTAGTCCTCCACTGTGACAGTTATCCTGTTGAGTTATGGTTCTCAAGTACCGGGGGATGGCAACTGGAGGCCTCTGCCAAGAAGTGAGCCTACAGAGTCTTGAAAACTAGTGAAGCTTCCCTGCACAGCCACATCATCTGTAAAAGTTAAGCTGTTCATAATTTATCAACTGTGAAGTGTAATGAAAGCATATTTATTATCCTTAATATGATTTTGTCATTTTTATCCCTAAATATTTACATAATGCTCTGCAGCTACAAATGGATTGTTAGGAGATTGGCTTTCTGTCATTAGTGCTTTGTCTTGCCCACAATCAGTCATCAGAAAGTTGACTCAGGAGCTCACTTGTTCAGTCAGGTAAGCTGTCTTTGCTGCCTCTGATGCTTCTACAGGATAGTGAAATCATAAACCTATCATTTGAAAAATATAGTTTCATTACCTTTCAGATATTTCAGCTCCAAGTGATCCCATTAATTTCCTTGGACTAAAAGACACAGCACATGTTAAAGCAGTTTTATTTGATTGGGTAGTCTCTTGAGTAGTAGGCTCTAGAAAAGATATAGGTCAGATACCCCAGGTAAACTAGCAAAGCTCTGTTACACTATTACACTACTCAGACCCATCAAAGTTGCTGATGATTTATAAGCACTAATGAACCAAGCTTTTAATAAAGGTGCTGTTGTGGTCTGATCCATGAAGGATTCTCCTTCAGAAAAAGATTTAGGAAGTGCAGCTAAAATGTATTTGTCTTGTCTTGTAAATCTTAGAGCTCTAAGACAAGAGAGTATGGTAGTTTATGGCTCTGTTCTGTAATGCTGCACATAGTAGATGGGATTTACAGCAAATTTTAGAACTGAGCATGGACCTAGATTTAAAAAGCCAAATACAACTGTTGCTTCTCTCTGGAGCATCAAGCACAAAGTTAAGGACTTGACTCTAGAATTTGAGCTGTTACGCATTAACATATTGTTCCCGGTGCTGATTTTACTTACAGTTGATAAATGATTCATAAAAATACAAGTTTGCACTGTACTCTGCAAGGATTTTTGCAGAGGGACTTTTTGATGCATGCAGTAAATCATGGCCCTCCTCACTTCCTATTTCATGAGATGTGGAAAATGAAGATACTGTTTTACTTCTGTAAATCTTAAATACTGTTAATACTGTTAATCTTAAAAAAAAAAGTCTCATCTGGATTAAGTCTGTTATCCATTTCCAAACAGATTTTTTTTTAACAGATATTCTCATTGTATACAGTAGTTTTGCACTTGGTGGACAGACAATCTTCAAACAACTCCCAGAAAGGAGAAGTTGTTTATTTCAGAGTGTATTGCATACAGATAATTTAAAGAATGTTCTTTGGGATCTTTTCTGTTCAAGAATCTGTCAAAAGAACATCACAGTATCATGAAGCACTGGTTACACTATGGCTAGTGTCAGCGGCATTTCATTATATTCATTGTGATTATAATTACAAAGGGGATACCACAGCTATTTCATCACCTCTGTTGAGCTAAAGTTTGAGGTTTTTTGCTTTAGAAACAATCTTCTTTCCCCTCCACTTTTTTATGGCCATTCTGATACTTAACTCTGTCACCCCAGTGAGCAAGCCTGAGGTACACAAGAAGCTGGGAGGGGACAGAGCCAGGACAGCTGACCTGAGTTAACCAAAGGCATATGCTTTACCATATGACATCTTGTTCAGCAATAACAACTGCAGGAAAGGAAAAGAGAACTGTTCATGGTTATCATATTTGTCTTCACAAGCAACTCGTATTCATGATGAAGCCCTGGTTTCTAAGAAGAGGTGAAATATCTGCCTGCTGATGAGAAGCAGTGAATACATTCCTTTGCTTTGCTTGCTTTTGTATGTATTTTTTGCTTTACCTTTTACTTTCATGTCAATCCACGACTTTTCAGCTCACCTCACTGAGGAGCAAGTGGGCCAGCAGCTGGGTAGGGGCTTAGCCGCTGGTCAGGGTCATCTCACCACGTGAGAGGTTTGTTTGTTTGTTTCTTTTTTAATTTGTTTGCAGAAGGTACTCAACAAAATTTTAATTTATTGGGTTTTTTCCTTTCAGCTTTAAGTAATGAAAATACTTATTCTAACACAGCATCACTACAAATCTTTCCGAAGTTAGCACTCAGCCAGGTGCTGCATAGAACGCAGTGAGAAGTTCAGCCACCCTCAAGTATTGATTGACAGGTGACAACACACTGAATTTCAGAAATAACAGATCAAACACCACCAGGGGATCAGCTGTAGTTTGTGAAAGATTCTTGTTTCTTCTTGTAATGCTGTTTCATACACAAAGGTTTTACCAGAGGTGGGCAGGTAAATCCTTTGACTTAATTAAGTGATTACTACTGAGGGTCCCTGAGGATGACTGGTGTAGGCACAGAAGAAAGTGGTCCTCTATAATAATTTTAAGCAGACTTTATTATTTTAAATTTAATTATAATGCAGTATTTTATTTAGGTCCTACATTATGATATCAGTCACAACTCAAGTAAAATTTTCACCATCTGCTTGAGACCCATTACACTTATGAAAATATCCAGAAAAAATTATCTTTATCGATATGCATACTGTAAATTCTTTAGTTTTATATAGAAATGCTTTTTCCTTTTTGCCCAAACCCCCTTACATTAGAGAACCAAGACAAAAACCTATTTTCATGGCATTGTGTTCATGATTCAGAAGAGAGGGACAATATAGCAAAAGTGGTTTCGTGTCCAGATTAACTAATTGTACCCAGATGAAATAGTGTTTTTAGCTTGAATTTCTAACAGCTACCTCTCTTTAGTGACTATAAAGAATATAGGCTCTGCATTTCACCACCTGTGTTAGGCATTTGAAGTTGACATTAATCCCTTTCTGAACCCATTCACATTCTTCCTGGAAATGTTTTCCTTGAGTACATTTTCCACCTGTTATCTCCCTCTGCCATCGTATTACTTTCATATTCTATTTTTCATATTTTAGATGTTCCTGCCTCAGAGCATGGCATTTCTTATCAGAGAAATCTTTCCTCAAATTCAAATTCTGCTGCTGCCTCCCCAGAACTAAGAGCTCAGAAGAGTTAATCATCAAGTTACAGTCAACTAACTGTTACTGAGGTGTTGTGGTTTTGGGGTAATTTTACTTCTGCTTGTCTCGGTGCAGGTTATTTGACTGAAATTGCTTGGACATTCTTTATCATGTAATTTCTAGTACTGGGTGCAGCCCTTCTATGTAGCTATGTCTTCATTAGGAGAATTTTGAAGGGAAAGATACATGCATTAGACTTTTTCATAAAATTTATGGTAATGAACTTTCAGTTCACTTTGGACTTTGTAATCTCATAGTTTAAGAGACTGATTTTCTTACTGCCTTGCTGAGTTTTTTTAATCAAAAGTACTGAGAAACAAGAAAGCTAAAAAATGTGGCGTTTGCAGCTACCATATGTGCTATGTTTATAATTTAAAAATATATCATCTGCAAAAAGTGTGATTTTACTTGGATTTGCTTTTTTATTGTGTCCTTTTTAGTAATGACTCACTGACAATTTTTTTTTAATATGAAAAGAATTATACTTTTTATCAACATTGAAAAGATTAAAACTTTATGATTTTTACTTTTTGCAGGATATGGTTTTACTGCAGTCTTGTCTTTTATTTTAGAATTTCAAATCAGTTTTTTAATTAGCAATCTATTTATTTTCTAATTAGGTCTATTGTTCTCATTGTGTAATCAGCAAGGTAATGCCAGAATATGCCAGATGGATAAAGAAAAAAATGTAGACATCCTAGGCAGGATCCAGGGAGTAAATGCTGAAAATTTGCATAATTTCAATATAGCCATACTTCTGTCTTTTAAAATTCCAAACGTTTTTCACACTTTGCCATCTCTATACATTGGATAATGAAGAGGAAATGTAAAGTTAGGAGTCCTTCAACGTGGTTGTTTCACTGCTTTGAACTAATTTTTCAAGGGTTTCTACTCTGAACCACAGGCTTTTATCAATGTTGACCATGGTAGCGTTGTCTGAATTCCTAGTCTGAACCATGATTCAGAAATTATATTTGCAGGAACTGTAATTCTTGCCTATCAACCTTCATGTTAATCTGGTATTCATTACAAAAGAAAACTCAAACAGAGGGTGTGAGTAATTATTAAAGAGGTACAAAGTGACTTGTCTATATTAATGCTACATGTTCCTGAAAAATGTCTGGAACACTTACCTGAATATATCATGAAGAATATAAAAATCAGTTTAATGTATTTCATAATGGAACATATCTAATAATAGAAACATCTTTTCAAAGCTGCAGAGACTTTGTAATACTCCCATTTACAATTATAAAGGCCAAACAAGCATAACAACAACAACAACAACAACAAAATAGTGAACCACGAATGTAACTTTGTATATTTGAAAATTTTAAGCATATCAGCTACGTGTTTATTTTTGAAGACTGAGTATATGGTGCCTGAACCACAGAAGGTTTTAAGACTTCCAAACACATGAGTTCATGGTATTCTATTCAGATCTCCTTTCTTCTCCTGTTCTGGCATTAAAAATAAAAAACATAAAAAAATGTACAATGTTTTGTAAAAAAAATCTTACATGTACATGTACCTACAAAAAAAAGTGTAATCCCTGGAGAAAGTCAACCTCCTCCAACAAGACCACTAAAACCCAGCAACAAAGGCTGTGCCTTTGAAATGCAAAAAAAATAGAGTATTTGTCCCAAATGTACTTAAATCTTCTTGAAGAAAAAAGTAAAAAAAAGAAAAAAGTTATAGAAAGACATTGAGAAATACATCTGTCTGGCATATCCAATTGTGTAAGTAGGCTGAATACAGTCAATCAATTTCCTTTCTAAAATTACAGTTTTTTATAAAAGGACTTCAAATTGTATATTTTCATCATATAATTTAGATATTTAAATTAAAAATATAGAAATTAAATGAGTTGAGACTTGGTTTCTGCAAACGTTTCCATACACGGATATTGTTATTCTACAAACAATTATTTTCTACAAGATTTATCTTTGAGTAAAGAGTTAAAGGGAAAGGAATATAAATACCTATGAGTACTGAAATCAGCTGTCTCTTCTTCTGTTTGTTTTAATTCCTTCTTTTTTTTTTTTGTTTTGTTGTTGTTTTCAGTAGTATTGGATTTCCAGATGTCTGGCTTCTGCTGCTTAATTTTTCTTTATTAGAAAAGTTTTAATTAAGATTTAGAGAAACATATTCTGGAGATGAATGCATTCAGTGACAAGAAAGCTCTTTGCTTTAAATATGGTATAAATATCAACTTCTGTCAGTTACAGTGGTTACTTAAATGAAGCTTAATATATATCTTTCATTAAAAGCTTGAGAGAGAATCAATAAACCAGAGTTTATACACAGGAGATTAAAGACAGATTTCTTCTCAATTTGCTAGCTCTTAACTCCAGAAGAGTGTTTTGCTTCATACTACTGTATCACTGAATGAAGTTTAAAAGCTGCTAAGAAAAAAGGGGGTAAATCTCTGGAGAGCTGAAGAGGGGCCCGAGAAAGCTGGATAATATTCAAGGATCATTTCCTCCAACCTCAGGAGTGATGAATCCCAACAAAGAGGAAGCTAGGCAAAACCACCAGGAGACTTGCATGAATGAACAAAAAATTCCTGGACAATCTCAAACAGAAAAAGGAAGTCTGTGGCGGTTGGAAGTAAGGACAGGTAGCCTCAGAGGAATACAGACAAATTGTGCCAGCAGCCAGCAATCAGGATAGGAAAGCTAAAGCCCTGATAGAGCTAAATCTGGCCAGGGACATCAAGGGTAACAAGCCACTTCTATAGGTGTGTCAGTGACAAAAGGAGACTGAGGGAAATGTGGGCCCTCCCCAGAAGGGAATGAGAGGGCTGGGCACATGGGTTACAGAGAAAGCTGAGATACTCAACAAGTTTTTTGCCTGTCTTCAGCTGCAAGAGATCTAGCCACAGAGTCAGTCACAGAATCATGGAATGGTAGGGGTTAAAAGGGACCTTTGAACACCACCTAGTCCAATCCTTGCAGAAGGCATAAACAGAGACTGGAAGAATGAGGAAAATTTCCACCATAGGAAAAGACCAGGTTCAAGAGAACATGAGGAACCTCAAGATGCAGAAGTCACAGAATCACGAAACTATTATGGTTGGAAAGGACCTCTGACCTCACCAAGACCAACCATACACAAAACCACAACCCACTCCCTACAATCTTGGCCACTACAGCATGCCCTGAAGTGCCACATCTGTACGTTTCTTAAATACCTCCAGGGATGGTGGCTCAGCCACTTCCCTGGGCAGGCCGTTCCATTGCCTGACCACCTTTTCAATAAAGTAATTCTTCCTAATATCCAGTCTAAACCTCCCCTGCTTCAACAAACAAATTATCATCGCTATTAAAAAAATATATCATAGAAAGCAGCAAAAGCAGTTCTTCCTTTAAATGTCATACTTGTTTTCAACAAGTGAAGCAATGCGTTAGTTTGCAATGTATCACCTTCCATTAGTTCCAAATACTGCCATAATATTTGAAGTTTAGGGTGGTTTTTTGTTCCTTTGAAATGTTTTGTGAATGTGTCTGCACACAGTGACTTATTATCTAACTTGCAATCTTCAAGAAATATTCTCATCAAGAAAGAAACATGAGAAGATGCACTCAAAATGCTTAACAGAATTTTGAAATCTAAAATGCATAAATCATAGAATTGTCTAGATTGGAAGGGACCTTTAAGATCATCTAGTCCAACCATCAACTTAACTCTGATAAAAAACAACAACTCATCGCTAAACATTGTCACTAAGCATTATGTCAACCCATCTTTTGAATACCTCCAGGGATGGTGCCTCAACGACCTCCCTGGGCAGCCCATTCCAATGCTTAATAGCCCTCTCAGTGTAAAAGATTTTCCTGATATCCAACCTGAATGTCCCCTGGCACAATTTCTCTTGTCCCATCACCTGTGACTTGGGAGAAGTAACCAACCCCCACCTCTCTACAACTTCCTTTCAGGTAGTTGTAGAGAGTGATAAGGTCTCCCCTCAGCCTCCTTTTCTCCAGGCTGAACAACCCCAACTCCCTCAACCTCTCCTCATAAGGCTTATTTGCCAGATCCCTCTCCAGCTTTGTTGCCCTTCTCTGGACCAACTTCAGCACCTCAGTGTCTTTCTTGTGGTAAGGGGCCCAAAACTGGACATGGTACTTGAGATGGGGTCTCATCAGTGTTGAGAAGATAGAGATGATCACCTCCCAAGTCCTACTTACCACACTGTTCCTGATACAGGGCAGGATGCTGTTGGCCTTCTTGGCCACCTGTGCACATTGCTGGCTCACGTTCAGCCAACAGTCAACAAACACCCCCAGGTTCTCTTCTGCCAGGCAGCTCTCCAGACACTCTTATGTCTTAAATGCCCTATAAAAAAGGAAAGGCCATTTGTCTGAGAAAGCAACTTAACAAAAATAGTTATATTTTGCCCCCCCTTCTCTCTTACACAGGTGGGTTTTTTCCCCATCCACGGTAAGAGGAAAACAGCAGACCATGACTTGTTTAATTTGGAGTGAAGCTGCAATACTTCTAATGACATTGAATCATACTGTGTAACATAAATCTTGCCGGTGCCATGAAGGCACCTGGATACCTGATGAAGGAAAAAGATTACAGTGTTAGGAAGACAAGCATGTTCACACAGTTTATAGGACATGTTAAGTACTTTATTTATGCAAAGTGTTTGTGTCCACTTTTGCACACATTATCATTAAGGACATTAATTTTTTTTATCCATTACCTCCCATCCTACTAAGCTTGCAGCAATTAAGTATTAGAGGAAAATATATTTATAATTTAAATTAATATTTTTTTGTAACTTGTGTAACTTGAAAACATATGTCAATCATTCACTAAGACCTTTGGCAGAAAAAGGAGATAAACATTAACATTGTCTTTTGAGAAAAACCCTCTTCAAGAAGTTTCCTTTTCTAAAATGAAAAACAGAGAGATGGGAAAAACTATTGCAAAAGCATGGTGTTTGCATATTTGGGCCTGGCGATGCTTGAACTCAGTACGAAATGATACCTGATTTAGTGGCATCTCAAAGAATTTATAGTTGTAGAAGTATAGGAGCCCAAAAATGGGTTTCTGTTCCCAGTAAGAAAAGGACTTTATATGATTAGAGATGAAGGGATTAAAATATTTTTCTGCCTTGCATGTCATTACTTCCTTATGAACTCAGCTGTCTAGTTTTAGATTTCACAGCCCATACTCAATTTATCACCCAATCATGAATGCTTTCTGCATTTTACCCGTGGTCTTATGTTTCTTTGGGTACCAAGACAAGGTGAGGACAGACTAGTTTTTCACATTGGTAGAGAATTAATGTTCAAAAATTAATTCTATCCAGATTTGAGAATTTAGGAGTATTCCCTAATGCTGACCTATTTATAATAGTTCTCTGTCTCTAAGGGGCTGACACTCTTGTCTCTGTAATTAACTTAGTTTACAACAGGATATAGAGGATCAGAAAAAGTGTGTAGTCTTTTTCTTCCCTATGGGTATGAAAAAGCAGAAGGTATTTGTGATCTAGCCCATCTGTAACCAGAAACTTGTGAAACTTTCATGTTATTCTTGTAAATGTGTTTATTGTTTAAATAGAAGTAATTATTTTTCTTCCCCTGCTGTAAGCTTCAAATTGAGCCAAATGTCTTCAGCATTCTGCTAGCAGATATAACATTTTAGAATAGTGCACATATGTTTAATTGTTTTTAGAGAAAAGATGGCAGGTAGTAACAGTCAGTTGCTTAAATATATAGATTCAGCTTCTAGAGAAAACGTCTTTCCAGCAGTATGTTGATTATATGAGCAAATATTCAATGAAAGCTGTTTTTAAAAAATGCAGCACTTTTATTGCTATGCTGTTGAAGGGGTTATTTCCATTGTTTGGTTGACATTCTGCTGTCTCTAGAACTGTCAAAGTGTAAGTTTTGTGATCACAATAGACGTTTCTACTGAGTTTTGCAGAAACCAGAACTGAATCAAGAGGACAGCATTCTTCAATAGGTTTTACAAAAACTCTATACAGCTGAATATGTTTTCTCCTCACTGTAGGACTAATTAGTGGCCTAAAACTGTTCTACCTTTAATAACAAGGTAGATTCCATAGAAGAACTTAAATTTTTTACATAGCTTTTTCATGTCCTGCAAATGTCTCTCTGAGGAGCCTAGAGCAGCTCCCCAGCTCTGCTTTGCCTTCAGACTCGAGGAAAAGCTGCCCTTTCATGAAGAGCTCTTCTCATACCTGCTTTAGAACAAATGTTTTAAGTAATGTATGCAAAAAATAACAATTTTAGTAGGAATGTCAAGCATCCCACAAAAATACCTTAGTCCTACCTCTTCAAAGTTCATTCTTTTTCAATATAAACTGAATCACTTGTTCAGCTGATGCCAGTTCAGTTCAGTATGAAAATACTTTGTGAAGTAACTGCTTAAACCTGCCTGCTAAGCTTGAACAACACCAGCAATGTCTGTGCAGATAGTCCATTGGAAAAAAACAGGATGGAGCTGCTTTGAGATTTTAAAGAAGACACACAATCATAGGTAAAGAATTTAAATCCTTGAAAGATAAAAGTATAAAGTGTCTTACAGATACAGGTAACTTTAAAGATCAGCATTATCAGGTGAGCACAGATTTTACTGAATCCACTGGTTTTACAATTTGATCTTAATTGATTGCCTAATTCTCTCCACATACTACATAAAGGGTGACAACAGTGAAATGGTAGCTGAACATGTCTCACTCTTTATTACCTCTCTTATATTATCAAGACTGACATTTAAACTGTTAAAATCCAATGGATCTTTAAATTTATTTAAGCAAAACTAAGATTTACTGATAAGCATTCTTCTGTATTTATTTATTTTTATTATTTACTTTCCTTGATTTTATAAGCAGTAACTTTTGAATATTTTTAAGTTTGATAGTTTTCAGCATAGGGGCATTTTGCCTTTTAAAGGCATTTGTTTGTTTGACTGATTTTAATGAGGAAGTCATCTGTGCTTAAAAGTTTCCAAATTGCTGTTATATAAGAGATATGACCTCCTAATTTTCTTGACTTATCTAGTTTATAACCGTCGATTGCCTTGACTACAAAACTGCTTCTGATATTGCTTTCTACTTCTTTCCTTTAGTTTATCAAAGGAATAAACTGCCCAATTTCTTGCCTATTTGAGACATGCATAAAAAGATAAAAAAACCCAAAGCAACAACCCCCCCAAACCCCCCAGCTGTTAGTATTTTGATTTAATTCTTCTCATATGAATTATAGTAATTATTAACTTCCATGTTTATTTCCCAGTATATACTGCCAGTAATGTTGTCCCAGAGACTTTTTTTTCTCTTTGTTTATCTATTGCCTGTGTGAAAATTAGCTCTTCTATGCTTTTTATGTCTTCAGAAAGCAAATTTGCTGTGTCATAGACAAGAATTACCTTACTTCAGGACATGCTTTGTTATGTTTCCTATGGTTCAGTAAAAGCAAAGTTCACAATCAGAGCTTTTTTAGCCCACTGGATAAATTTGACTTTGTACTTCTCCGAAGTTGGCAAAAGTCATCTTTTCTTGTCCAAAAGTCTGCAAATAGTTGTTGCATTGTGTAAAATTTTAAAGTCTTTCTAGACAGACAGCCTCAAAGATGTGAAGATTACTATCCCCCATGATAGTTTCCCAGTAAACATAAGTCATTTTTTAAAAATTGCAGAAACTACAGTTCAGACTCTGGGGGATTTTCTGGCTAGGAAAAGGATGATTTAGGGCTTTTTCCATGTTCTTGATTATGTAAAATACTACTGAAATCAGTCTTATCTCTTCAAGTTTTTCCAACTCAAAGACTCAATTTAAATACTTTTAAATTAAGTCTCTTGAAAACTGTATTTTCTTCTTCCATCTTTACCATTCATTTAAGATGTGTCCCATCTGTAATTTTACCTTCATAGCAAATGGAGACAAATATTATTCCCATGAAATTAACCTTCATGTCTTTGGAAGACTTTACAAACCATAAGAGACACTGCATTAATACTTAGGGGGAAAAAAAAAAAAAAAAAAGACTTGCCTTCCCTGTTTATTTCTGTTGCAGAAAGATTGTTGACATTTTAAATGCTATATAACTGTGCACTACTGAAAAACTCTAGATCAATTTCCCACATTTTTCATCACATTTTGTCTGTCTCTTTGTTTTACTTTACTCTTCATTCTTCCTTCTTCACTTTTTTTTTTCCTGTTCATTATTTAGGTTACTTCATTAAATCTAAAGACTAAATTACTTTTAAAAAAATATCTTTTTTCCTTGAAGTGATTTATATTATTTTTTATGCACTCCATATTGAAAGTGCAAATGGTTCCAAAATGAATAGATATTTCATACATATATAGGCATGTCAATTTACTTGTATGTACCAGATAAAGAGATTAAGTTGAAGTTCCTGGTATCTGTCAACTCCTGCTTCTCTCAGGCATTCATTACAGACAGTCCAGAAGGCAACTTTTGGAAGCTTCTGCAAAGGAAAGACCTATGATTTAGTTTTTCATCTTCCTTTGAACAGATTAAATTCCTGTCTTGGAAGAGTTTATTATCATTATAAAGGGGTATTGTGTATGGAATGGTGGAGAGATTGACTGCAAGGGATGGTTCTCCTCACTGGGATATCAGAATTTCCTCTTTGATCTCTCTTGCTCTATTACGTACTTACTGCACACTGCTTCCTTAGCAAAAAGAGTTTTGACGCAATAAGGGATAGATGGAAATGTAGGAGTACAGAAAATATTGGGATTTTATGCCGACCTGGTGCTCTATAAAGGGATTCTGTTGTTTGTTCAAAAGATTGATTCAATATTTTTACATTTCTGGCACACATCCCTCATCAGTTTGTCATCACTGAAACGCATCACATTTCTCTAGTTGTCTCAGAGGAGAAGACCTATTTTTGAAAGGATGCAGTTTCATTTTCCTGCCATGGACACCCTTTCAGCTAGGTAGTATGTACTTGGATGGTGAAGTAATCCACCTCTTTCTGTCTTCCCACAGGCCTTTTCTTAAAGCATTTAGCTAGCATCCCTGCTTTCTCTAAGACCTCCAAGTAAAAGTTGTCAGAAATCCTGAAAGTCTACAATGGTATAAATTTCAAAGCAGTAATAATTCCAAGAGAGGGTTGAAAGTATCATCACAGTAACTCTAGATCTTCTTATTGAACTCCAAGTTTTTCCCTTGAAAGTATGACAAAGTATATACACCTGTAAAGTATTTTGAATCCTTCAAGAATAAATGTCAGTAAAAGAATTATCAGTTTGCAGATTTGATTTTAGATTTTGATTTTGAAATTTTGATTTTAGAAGCTGAAGGTGGCATAAAAGTTCAAGGTACTTCTTCTTTTTTTTTTTTTATTTTTTTTTTTTTATCAAAGCAGCAATTCAGTTTCCAGAAAACAGTGAAAATTATGATGATGATAAAACATTAGATTGCATAACCCAACCCAACATATAAATAAATAAATGTCTTCTAAAGGAGTAGCTCAATTTTCTAGCATATAGGCACAGAGCTGAAAGCCTGTTGCAGTCATGCAGAATCTTCTGAAATGAAGTCACTTATGTAGCTTCATAAATAATGACATAAAAGCCTTTTTTTCTCTCCTACCTTCAAAGTTTTTAGTTTGTTATTCTCTCAGTACAGTAGGTTGCATTCTACTCTGTGACTTACAAGGGTTTTAGCTGGATTCAGACTAGGAGAAAATGAACTCATTTACTATACGCAGAGGGAGATTCTAAAAAAGACGGAGACAATGGGCGAGAAAGAGAGAGGAGGTGTAGAGGGGTGGGGGAAAAATGGAGGGAGTGTGATGAAAGAAACATACAAAAAGAATTACCAAAAAAAAGTACAAAAAAAAATGTGAAGTGAGGAAAAGATAAGAAAGACAAGGCATTGTGATAAAAGGGAAAAAAGAAGCGGGAGAAGCAGATTAGAATGGGAATTTTAATGAAAGAAACCCCAAGCATATCCTCTCTTAATGTCTTTTATTACTGCTGGCTTTAATCTGAATGAGTAGGAACTGAACACAGAACTATTTTGATCTAAACACTTAATATGCTGCTTTTACCTGGGAAAAATAATCATGCTTGCAAAAATACTGAATTGTCATTGGAAAACAAAAAAACAAAAACCAAAAAACCAACAATTTTTTGGATGAAACCTGAGGTATTACATTAGCTTTAGTGTTTAAAAAAATCCTGAATCAGGCCCTGAATCCAGTGCTGAGGTTTGCACCACCCTGAGTGCCTCTGCCTTTTTTTCTGGTTTCATTAGCCTTGTTGTTTCATGTATGTTTTTCACAATTAGTCTAATTTTTTTATGTACTCTATTGTTTCATATGCAATTTATTGGGTTTGTAATCCTACTCCATGTTTGAAGCTTGATTTTAAAACCCAGTCCTGCAGCTGCTGAGGTTAGAGGGAAAATCCTTTCTGTGCCTGTGGGGTAGAATCCCACTCCCACCAGGATACCCTGCCTCTTGTTCAGTATGTGACACTAAATAACAGTCATCAGATTTTAGGCTGTTATTTAGTGTCACAAGCACACACAAGTTAAACAAAGAAACTGAATGCATGTACCAGAATTTTTGGGCCAAGTGTCGTTTCAAGTCAACTAATTTTCCAAGCTTAAAAGGAATTTGAGTTGGTTTTTTATCTCAGTGTTGTAACTTTTTGGAACCTGACCAACAGGCAGGTTATAAATATAAATACAACTTATCAACCAGATCATGATATTATAGCAGAGCACAGCATTTGTTCACGTAGTTGATTTTCACTTCTTTATAACCATTCCATAGAGCCAGTTTATACCTTGAGCTTATCAGGGCTTTCCACTCTAATGTTCAAACTTAATTATAAAAAAAGATGACTGCAGATGTCAGACACTGTGTTACCCTAAAAATTCAGACAATCAGTGACAGCTAAGGAAATCAAGAATCACCAGCTTGGGTGTTTGAAAAATATATTTGTAGGGCTTTGAACATACCAGCACACATACCTATGATGTTATCTATTTTTAATTCTATTTTAATGAGGGATGTAATAGAAAACTCACCAGTGCTTAAAGCATCTTTTTCATTGTTTGCTACTAGCTAAGCTTGTCTGCTGGTGAAAAATGGTGCGGAAATGGATTGGACTAGAAAGATATCTGTGCATAAATAACTACTCAAAGTAAACTTAAGTTAGAGTTATAATGACTGAGGGAAAATAGCCACAGGCTAAAAGGATTACAACAAACTGAAATCTCATTCTCCAAAAGTGATTATTTCAGCAAGAAAACAATGTAGTTCTTGTTTACTGGCTAGGATACATGGATTTATAGTGATGATAGATATTAAAACCCCCTAGGGAGATCACTATGAATGAAACCCCACATTTTAATTGCAAAGGAATGCAAACAACTTACCTTGAAACGTTGCTGATACAGAAATAGTCAAATTTCTGTGGAGATGAGATATAGAGTTTCAGAAAATAATGTATTACCTTTTTAAATTGGTGATGTGCTAAACATTGATGTTAGAAGGACAAGATATTTTCAGAAAGTGTGACAGGAGGAGAGATTGTTATCACTTTTCTAATTCAGTAGTAAACACTATGCCATGGATGGAAACTCTATCGGTGCTGGTGGATTCATGGCCCAAAATGTTGAAATATATAACAATAGACAAGAATTGAATGCACCGGTCACCAGTCTGTTTACTTGATATTGCACTGAAAATTTATTAGAACTGTTTAAAGGTCTTCACATTTCCTCCTGATGTATATGGGTTTAGGATGAGATATTTATGTAAATATAATAGAAAACTACACAAACTATGCAGTGATATGAATATGTTTAGTGACTGAACCCACCTCCAAGGGGTTCACTTAAAAAGACTTGAGAACAAATACACTTTGTATTATGCAACCTGTGCATGAATACTCCAATTTCCTGGTAGCTGAGAGATCTGGATTCTAACCTTTGTTCGGACACAATACTGCTATCATCCTGGGGTTCAAATTTTTGAAATGACCTTTAACAACTGGGTCCCTCAAACATGAATTTCTGAAGAAGGGGAAGTCCCACATAAATTTGGGACTATGAATATTAACTTACAATATTGATTAAAAATTGCGACCATCAGTATTTGCAAACTATTCTTTATGCTTGAATTATTATGTTTACACTTACCTGCAGGAAGGAAAAAACAAATTAACTAATCAGTGTTAAGGGTTTTATATAAAAGATGCTATACGTTTTCATTAATTAAACATTGGTTGATTAAATTATACAATTTCTTTAATAGGGGATATCTCAAAGTTAAAAACAACCCAAACAAATAATGAGAACTAAAGTTGAAGAAAATTGGTTCATCTGGTTTAGATATAAACAGAGTAAGGAAATGTCTGCTTAAGGATGAGAAATGAATATTCTAACCCATTGAACACAAGGGAGTCACAAAAGGTGTGTTTAAAATCACCCACCTTCAAATACCTACATTATATATAGACAGCTGAGTCTGTATTACTCATCCAACTCTTTTCATACACAGTGGAAAGGAAGAGACATGTTTCAGGGATGATTTTTGACCCATTTTAGATAACTTGATTAGGATGAGTTGACTGAAGCTCTATAGATGCTACTTTATCTCAGTGGCTATCAAAAGAGGTCAGATGACTGGTTTTGACTTAGACACTGACCTTTTATCTTTTGGATTTATAAAGTCATCTGAGACAAAGCGTCTTGGCACGGGTTGACCTTTGGCTTTCTTCAAATATCCAAAGAACTTTTGTCTCCTACGAGCTCCTCCTTTCAAATTTATTATTAGAAGGAACACTGTCTAATTGGAAACATGGGGTTTTTTTATTTCCCCAGAGCATAATGTGCAACACATTTCTTTTAACAGCCTTGCCAAATTAACAAATCCAGCAAGTGAAAAAGAAGAGCTGGGGCAAGAGAAGGAAGTGGAAAGAAAAACAAAAAGAAAGATATATGGAGAATAATAAAGAACAAAGAAAAGAAGAGAAGTCACAGCTAGAAAGGAAGAAAATGAAATAGAGAAAAAAAGAAACAAGGAAAAAATGAAAGAAGAAAAGAAAGAGAAGGAAAGAAGGAAAAAAGAAAAGGAAGACAGAGTAAAGAAGTAAAAAAGGAAAAAGAAAAAAAGGAAGAAAAGAAAGAAAAGATGGAAGAAAAAAAAAGAAAAACTCAAAACATACTTAGGAGATGTATACAACTTTAAGAAGAGCCATGAGCAGTAGCCTTTTGAATACATTTAATGATTTTAAATTGCACAGTTGGCACGAAGATCCTATTGTTAATAGGCACTTTAAAAATTAGAGTAATAATATGCTAGATTAAGCAATGTCCATTTTCTGATCTTTATTAGCTCTCTGTTTAAGGTAATTACTACAAGTGACCCTAATTCCAGTGAGGACTTGGTTTGCTAAAATGAAGCATCCATCACCAATGGCAAAACTGTCTTATATAGCAGTTAGCATTATCAGGTTTACTTGTCCAAAAAAATAAACGAGGAAAAAAAGTGTCAGATAAATCTTTGCCTGATGTAAATTACCATAGCCTACATGTCTCTTAAGTTGATTTACACAGACTGGTCAATATGTACTGCAGTTCAGCAGAAGTCAATACTCGCTTCTTTACGAATTGGAAATAAGCATGCTTACCGCAGAGAAGAGTAAAGCATGTCTTTGATTCTTCCTTGAACAAATAAAAAAAAATGAACTAGATTCTTCCAAATGTAAAGGTACCGAGTCATATCGCAGTGTCATTTGCAAAAGAATCCTGAGGCTGTGGCAGGCCAGCTTATCTTACTGCTGCCAGGTTTATTACTAGCAGAGTTTTGAATGCTTAACACTTTTTGAAGGATTTCAGAATGTCAGACCCTGACTGACAGCTTTAGTCTATGACTTCCTTGCTTATGAGCACATGACAGTTTGACAGGCACCCTTAGGGTTCATTTAATTATTTTATGCAAGTCTCCTTACTGAATAACATTAATGACCATTTTCCTTTACACGCAAGCAGCAGCAAACTTAAGCTGCCACACTGCATCCTATCCTAACTCCCCCACTTACTAGCTCCGGGCATATTTGTACTTTTCCCCTCCCTTCTTTTTTAGTCAAAAACGTAAATTTAAAATAACATATGCACACAAAAAGGTAACAGAATGAAGACTAACTTTTACACAGCTCCATATGAAATTAAAATATCATCAAATATTGGAAAATGTGCAGAGTTTTATACTGATATGGAAGTGTCATTCTGGAAATAAAAGCAGCAAAGGAAACACAAGAAATAAAACTTGCATATAATCATTGCTACTATTACCAATATTACCAGTATTGTTGTTGTTGTTATTATTGTCATTCTTACTATGGTTTCTTCTCCAACAGGATAAAATTATACATCTTTGTCCAGAGCTGTTCTAATTTAGACAAATACTGATGTTTTTTTCTCATTATGGCAGGTATCTTCCCTTTAATAGCCACATAATCTTGCAGCTATTGCTGTTGATGTGGAATGGAAATTGTGATTTATAGAGTCATTAAGTAGCTAACATGCTCTTGAAATGTTCATTAACAATTCTGAAGTTCAGAGTATGGAAAAGTTACATCCATTCTCGCCGAATAGTACAGTGACATTGTCTTTTTGTATGACTCACTTTCCCTCTGCAAATTCCTTGCCATTTTTATTAGAGCACTTCAGAAAGAAAAGCAGACCATAGTTTAAAGACTTGAAGACTCACACACTACATCACAGATCTGCCTTAGCTACCATCTAGTCTGATGGGAGGGGGACATAAGAGTAGTTGATAATTTAATATTTCTTCCACCATTCTCAAAAAAAAAAGTCAAATTAAAACATTCAATATAGTAAAATTTCAAAGAAAAAAACATTCCTATCCTTATAGGCTATGAATATTTCTCATAGGAAAAGTATGTATTGAAATAGGGGTAACTGCTGCTTATCTGAAGAATACATAATATGCATAAAGGTTAATCCAGGATGACCTAATAACAGCCTCTGGTTCCTTTTTGCTTAAGAACAAAGTAACTACTCAGTGTTGGAGGTTCATCAATGACACTCTTGAAAAGAAAATAAAGTATATTTTTCTGGCCACACAAAGGATCCACCTTTTGGCCTTGTTGTAGGTGTGATCCAGTTCCTACATTCATTCCTACTCATTCAGGTGGTCTGGGTACAGACTCAAAACCCATGGAATGAACCACTATTCAGGAAATATCAGAGTTGTGTATAAAATGATGTATTAGCAAAGCCATTGGAAGTTGCCACAGGATATCGAGAAAAAAAGATACTGCAATTTGCAGTTTTGGTAGCTAAGCAGTGCCTAGGGGAATTCAATATTAACTTTGGCTCCATCAAACATGCCTTGCATAACCCCAAAGAAGTTGTGAAAGGCAAACTGCTGGTTCATGAACTGTGTTTGCTTCTTTCTAGAAAAGCAGTTTAAGATGCATACTTTTAAAAATCATTATTTATTAAGTGTTGAATTAAATAAATTAAATTTGTGATAATGCTCAGCATTTCTGTGACTGAGGGAATGATGAAGAGAAGCAGAAAATGCTATACTGGGACACCCATGGCTGTTTCATTGTTGAAAAAGCAGTTCTATGATGTGGCATACGCATAAGTGAATGAAAAAAAATCAAAATAAATCCATGTAATCAAATTTATAACCTCACGTGCAAATACAGATAGAAAAGTCTTTACTTGTAAGCTTATAGCTGTAGTACAGAAAATATGATGTCTGATATTTTCATACATCACTGAAAAGATGTGTACTCTGTAGCCCCTGGACATATTTAGTGTTCTAATATTCATCTGGAATACAATGAAGATCCTATAGAAATAGTTTCTAATTAAAAACCAAAAACTTTTGACCAGTTGTTCAAGTGTTATAAGGTGTTATGGCTCTTATGCACCTCTGATGAAGTTATACCACTTTCTAGCTCCTTAGAATGTGGAACTGAAACTACATATGTGGAAGAGGACAGCCTTCACTTTGGCTCTTCCAAATTTGTCTGTGATTGACTTTGCAATCTTGTTAATGTCATTTTCATATGGAATTGGAAATGTAATGTTGAAGTGAGTACAAATTATGACTAGACTACCGTCTCACACTGTAAAGATTCCTGCTCTGGGTAGTTTTCTGACTGGTATTTTTCTTGTAATAGCAATTATAATAGAAATGGCTCCAGCAGAACTGGATTGCTTGATGACTTTAGGCTGTAGTCCTCTATAATCATTAGTTATATAAAATAATATTTATATGTTTTATGTGACAATAAGACTTAAATAAAATAGCAACTTTCCACATTTTAAGGAATATGGAGGGTTTGCCAAATAACTTCACGATTTAGTAGTGATTTATAGGGAGTTTCTAAATTATTTGCAGATGTCAAACTCAATGTTTCAACATAAAAGATTTACCACCTCTGCCTACACTTATTTTCTCTGAAAGATCCCAATTTTATGTGAACAGCACAGAAGGAATACAGCTTATTCTACTAAAGGTCAGATCTTCTCTCTGTTCTCAAAGAAGCTTAATATTTGTTAGAGCAAAATGGATTTAGCTTCACCGTCTAGGTAGGGCCTTCAGTGGGAGGCCAGTCATAGTGGTTCTTGATAAAGATTCAATGAATGGCCTTTGTGGTGACAGCATCATCAGAATGTAGATAAAGTGCAGCAATAGTGATTTCTCCCATATCATATCAGGGAAGATCACCACCAGGTATCATTATGTTGAATGCCACTGTTCGATCAGAAATAGGTATCAGAATTTGGGATAATGAAAATTTTTATGCCACCGTTCTTGAAAGAGTCTGTCTAGCCTCTGTTCACCTCTTGTCCTCTTTCATGGAGAAAATAAATCATTTTTGTGAAAATAATAGATTATGCAGGCTATTCATTATGAACATCACACTTTCAGGGCTTCACTGACAACTCCCATCTTGTGATTATGTTGTGTGGAGGTAAAAACGTCTGCTGAATTAATGACAAATCTGTCAGTGCCTTTATCCACTGCCCTGTTTGAAATGATTAAACCCATCGAGTGTTTGCTTAATCTATTTTCCTTTTTCATATACCATGCTCACTGCCTGGGGCAAACCCATCTAATAATTTTCAATTGAATAAAACCATAACTCATGACCCAATAAATTATTAAAAAACCCTGCATTGCATCAGATTCATCATTCATCTTACCACAGTGGCAGAAAGCCTACAGAATTCCTTAACAGTTCTTGCTGTGATAAATAGTTCTATTAAAATTTATGAATACAGTGGTATATATTAACACATATTTTGTTACTGAATTATCTGTCATACGTTTTTTTTTTTTCATGCACCAACATGTTGCATTAATAATTTCATTGGTCTGGAAAACTCAGAGTCAGCTATCATCATACATTTTTTTTGTTTGTTTTGGGTTTTTTTTTTAACTTAACCCTGAAAAAAATGTGGCAATGTTGCTGTTCTGCATTGCTTTGGCTCATGTTTTCTGTCAATTTCTTAAGAACTAATATCTGAAGTGATTAATGTAAAATAAAATTAGATCATTCTTGACATGATAGAATAATTAATGATTAAGTAGCTGCTCTAAGACTGCCTGATAACATAGATTAGAGATATCTGTTTTGCTATGCAAATACTTTAGAAATGAGTGACTAATGAGTTAATTAAATTTAAGTTGGACAACCAAATAGTGGCTACTGCATAAAGATGGCACACATTTCTCCATGCATTCCTTTCTAAAGAGAAAATTGAAGGTTTTAGTAAAAAGTAAACACCAAAAGATTCATTTCTTTTTTCATAACTGAAATAAAGATAGAAGGCTTCTACAACATAGACACATATGTGTGAAAAGGAATAGTGAGGGAAGTGGAGCAAAAGGGAAAATCAGTTTTATCATTGTATCAAAGGTCCCAGCATGAAGAAATGAACAGAGTGTAATTACCCAATGACATGCATTTGTACCTGGAGATGCTAAAGCACACTGGTGAGGAGATAACTAATCCTTGCTGTATCTTGCACTATTTTTAGGGCATCAGCCTAAAAGTGTGTGGAGTGAATGTGAGATTTTTCTTCTCCATAATTTTTTGATTTCATGAAATCCATCATTACAAGTGGTAGTTGCAGTGTTCAGAGAAGATAGTTTCATAGGAGATGGAGAAGTAAGAAATTTGCAGTTTATAAATAATTTTGGACTCGTTCTTTAGTTTGCAATAATACTCTTATTCCTTTCTAGAAAAAAAGGAGACATACAGCCCTTACTATTTTTCTTTTCAAGAAGAAGCAACTCTACTTTGGAGGCAGCTCCTCTTCCACAGAGAGGGCTATGAGAGCCATCGTTAATCTCGTAACCCTTCATTTGATCTGGGCTGAGGGTCAGTTAGTTTACACTGTGACATTGCATCGTATAGCCCTTTTGCAGCCAAAGCCACTCAAGTCCCTAAGGATGTACTCCATGCTCAAAAGAAAAATGCTGGAAAAGCTATCCAGCATATACAGAGTTATTCTCTTCCTGCTTGCTTTTACAGCTATTTCTTCCTGGAAGATATTTTCACAACATGATGAAAAGGATTTAGCCCAAAGATATTATGTAATCAGTACACATTTATGTCAAAGACAGATATTTTATGCAAATAATCTTATTTTATGAGTAATCTCCACTGCCTGTACACCAGGTTTTGACTATTCCACTAACTTGTTAAAGCCACAAAGATTTTTTTTTTTTAAACTGTCTTACACGAACAGTAAAGACATGTGCTTTAGAAAAGTTTTTAAATCATGACACTTAAACACTCATAAACCCACATAATGTATTAGAGTGCAAAACAATAAACAAAACTGTTTGGGGCTAATGCACTTCGACCATTCAAAATATTGATGTGGGACTGCTTAGTTTTGTTTCAAAAACAGCTAAAATGAGTAAAGGCATTACCGTTTTTTAAAGCTTAACACTGTGTTTATAGGAAAGGAAAGGTCTGACATATTTTTATCATGAGAACCTTAATGAGAACCTGACTTGACAATGGAAGGACTACATATGAACTCAGCTCTTTCAGATGCTTATATTTGGATGCTCACACCAGTCCCCAAAAGATAATTGCAGTTCCTCTTAAAAGCTGCATCTCCCAGGGCCTGAGAGCCAGAGAGCAATCAGTATGGGATGAGGAGTAATCTTTGCTGCTTCAGCACAAGATGAGGGGAACAGAGTCACTTCTGCTCAGCTTGAATTCTCACTGTGTTTAATCTACATCCTCTTTTTAATCTTCATAGTTGTAAAGACCTCCCACTGATGCTCTGCGCCCTCCCAGAGGAAACACTGCTTGTTTGCCTGTGGTCAGGAAGACTCAGCAGCTTCAGCAGCAGCACCAGGGGCCCATTCAAAATACACAGTTCATATATAATGGCACATTTAAGACAGATGCCTTTTCTCAAGGGGTGTAGGCAGACAAAACCACAAAAATAATTGTATTTTTATGACTGGGTATTCTCTGACCCCAATTACCTGATCGAAAAACAACTTTTACCTGCAGTTGAACATCAGCAGGAATGGCAAATTACACTAACATTACAGAGGATCTGTGCTACAAAGTCTCCAAGATTCATCACTCTGCCTTACCCTTTTCACCTCCTCCCCTCTGAGATTACTTACATTGTTCCTCATAAACCATCAGTTATTAATTATTTCTGTCCCCTGGAGGGTCCCTCCCCATCTCCGCCAGAACAGTGCATAGGAGAATGATAAAGGTAGTAAGTTGATTGTTTTGTTTCGGTTTGGTTTTGTTTGTTTTGTTTTAGAAAAAGCTTTAATATTGTTAAAAATACTCAGAAGTGGGTATACTGGCACTCAGCTGGCCTCTCCTATGTAAGGAGACCCTAGGTCTGCTGGATGTGTCTTATTCTGAATACCAACCTCCAACCAGAATGACATCACCAAAAATTTAAGAAAAGAACAGCCAGGCTTGTCCCTCCAGGGATGACTCTGCTAAGAAGAGAGCTGTCAGTTCAGCCTGGATCTTAGCTAAGTGATCAGTGAAGTAATTGAAAAACTGTTCTCAAGGAAAATCTCTCTGCCACAGTGCCTGCAAAACATTGCAGGGGTAGGAAGGTGGCAGAATAAGTCTGTTGTTTAACGCCTTTCTTTTAATCATGCTTCACCTTTCCTTTGACACTTACAGATGGATGCTGACATTCTGTGTGCTGCCATTCAATCTGCATGGAAAAAGGATCAGTTGAAGTTTGTTTCTGCAGCTTCTAGCAGCACAATAGCTCTGGCTTGTGTGGGATTTCACATACTGCTACTGCTATGGAAATTGGAAAAGCGAAGAAGTCTGTAGCATCCTGCGGGTCGCTAGAGTGACAGCTTAAATAAAAGTGTTGATTTTGTAGGCAGGCAGAATCAGAATAGGACCAGCAGATCACAATTCCAGCTCACATGCTGCCCCATCAAACAGAACATCTGCATGATTTAGGCTTTAAAAAATTGAACAAGTGAGTCTTTCACCTACAATTTTCTAGTGTTAGCACAGTTTGAGGACATATATCAACAACATGCAAACTTTCATGAGTCCACCTGACTTCGGAAATTTTATCTCAATTTGGTTTGCCAAGTACTTTGAAGGAAAAAAATACATGCAGATTAAAAAAATGAAACAGCCTTTATTTGAAGGATAACATGATCCAAACGTGGCATTAAATGGACAAACAGGTATAACTGCATTTTAGGCCAGATCCTGAACTGGTATGAATTAGCAGAAATCACACATCTTCAGTATTCATTGATACTCTGACAGTTTTACACCCCGGGACTTGGTTTCAGCATGTAGAACAGCAACAGAACTAAATCTTCCTATCTGAGTTGTTGTTTCATCCAAGCGGGATTTTTTGTTTGCTGCCAGTTTTATTTAGTTTACACAGAACAACTGAAAGTATACAGTGTTTGTTTTTGTGGTTCCAAAATCCAGGTAAATCCCTGCATCTCATGTCTAGGTGCTTCTGAAGGCTTAGTGCCAGCCTGAGATAAAGGTGGTAAAGGAACTTTTTGACACAGGGAGATTTTAAGCTCTCTTGATCTGCACCTGACCATATCATAAATGGAGGCCTGATCTCTTTTGACATGCTACATCACTACTAATGATATCAAAATCATTTTAAGAATGTAATCATGGAAAGAATAGGGTGGGGGGTTTTATTATAATAACCTTCTACCAAAATAACTTTAATTTTATTTTGTGTACATGCAAGAAACTTGACTGATTGTAGAAAGGCATGATACAAGATGACATTGCATACATTTGAAACTAATGTAATAGTGGGACTAAAATTGGCCTCCTCCTTAAACCATGCTTGAAAACTGTACTGCTTGGAGGTATTGCACAGCAGCTCAATTTTTTTTTTTAAGATATAGGTGTTGATAAGGGCTCAAGTGTGATTTTTGTCAAGGTGTGCAAGTCCATTGTGCTTCTATGAAATTTGAGTCTGTGAAAAAGGCAACAAAGTGAATGGAAAGACATATTTTCCTTTATCAGTACTCATATTCTTGCTCATTGAGTTAAACTCGGGGAAAATTCTACAAATATATCCCTCACCTTTCAGGGAGCTGCCCAGTAATCCTATAAAGAAATTGCTCTGTTATATTTACCAGAATACAATCATTTAGAGAAGACTTGTAAGATCCATTCAAAGTTATGAATTGGTCAGACTTTAACCAAAACATACCTAAAGAGGAAAATGTGGGCAGGGCACTTAAGGCTTTAAGTGATTTAAGATCTTAGTCACTTGGGAAGAGGAACAGCAGCTAAATTCTCGCTTCTGTCTGTGTCCCAAGACTACAAAATGTTGAAATCTGAATTACTAGTTATAAATATCACACCCAGACATTTTAAGGGATAACAGATGAATGGAAGAAAAAAAATAAACAAATGGGAATAAAATAGAGGAATAATATATATCTCCTGTTGAGGGAAGATGGAAATGAAGGTAAAAGTAGAAGGATCCTATGACATATTGAACATTAATAAAATCCAAACACATAGCATGAATAAAACAGAAGGCAGTTTTAAACCTCTTTAGGGAGTGATAGTAAAGAAGTATAGTTGTAGAAATATTCTGTAAACTCCTATTTTTGACAGAAAACTAAAATATTACAAGAAACATTAATAGCTCTCAGAACCCTCCTTATTATGGCAGACTTTAGCTTCTAAAGACATATTCCAAAATAAATGCTGCTAATAAAAATAGTGCTGAATGTGATAGCAAGCAAATTTAACCTCCAAATTCACATAGATTCCAAAAAGAGCACGTCACAAGGAAAGTGAAGTTGGACAAACTGTGATTTAGTGAAGACATCAGAGAAGTATGGGGGACTGATTGAAGAAGAACCTTCAATGTTTTCAGGATGTGCTGGGAAAGGAAATACCAAGAGGTAGAAAGATTACAAACAGGCATTCCCAGCAATCTGTGTTGAACTAGAGTTTTTTTTAATATTTCAGTTAGTGCTGGATGCATAAAATATATGTGAACCAATGAATTTAGCTGGTAATATATATTTTAGGGTAACTGCTAAAACAGAAATGATTTAAAAGATAAAAAAAGATGGGGTGAAAGTTCAGTAGGATAAAATTCAAGATCATGTATTTGAAGTGAGTGACAAAAACCTCTACTACGACTTTTTTACCCATAGTAGGACCAGGACCTAACAAGCAGGTTATATTTTGGGTATATTACTTCATCAAATAATGAGTGCCTTTATATGGTACAGTTCAGTACTGGAACAAGCTATACAATCTGGCTCAAGCACAGGAAGGAGGATGTGACAACTTTGTTTATCTTTTCTATTCAGGCAAGAAACTGCATTTTTTTCTTTTAAATACAATGAAATAGTCTTCCTTTATCTCTTTTCTTCAGGCTGCTGGAAAATATGATTTTAGGCACGTATCAGTAAACTAGTCTGCAATTCCTTTCTCCCTAGCTGAATAGTCAAGACTACATCCTCTTGATAGTTCCCCATCATACTGATTGGACTCGTACAGTTTTGCCATTTTTGGTCTCCATTGATGACTCTTTGTATATGTGTCATGTCAGGGTTTTTCTGTTTTGTTTTCAGCTTCCTTTTATGGCAATAAAAACGATGTGTAACCCAACTACAAGTTTCATTGGGAATAACCACCTTTTCTGTGCTACTTATCTCATTATTCCTTTTTTCAGCCTTCATTTCAGCTCAATGATGTTATATTTTTGAGCAAGAATAGCGGATATAAGCACCCCGAGTGCCATACTGACTCTACTCCTGTACGTGTAAATAATTACATACACACGCAAACAATTCCAATATAACTTGTGTATTAGTGCACCCACTGGGAATTATTTATGATTCAATGTCAGGTAGTAGGAAGCTAACTTGTGTCACTCTCTGATCAAGCCACAGTACTTCAGGGCTCTTGCCTTCTGTGGGACAGCTATGAAAATGATGCAATATGCAACAGTAATTAGTGGAACAGCAACAATATGAGTTTTTTATTACTTACCCCCTTCCATTTCCGAAGATGTTCATAGGAAAAAATGCTAATGAGGAAAGGAGGAGTTGGTAATCTTCAGGCAGTATATGACTCTCAATATTCTTTAATTTTAATCCGAATAATTAACCTCCCTGTTTTCCTGATCTACCTTTGTGTCCCACCCTCATTGCCACTGAAATATGAGGAATATAAGTATGAAAACAGATATATTATTATTGGAGTTTACAGGGAGTAAAGATGATGGGACAGACTCTTCTCATTGGTCTCCAGTTACAGGACAAAAGAAAACTGATGCAAACTTAAATACAGGAAATTCTGATTGAACATATGAAAAAAAAACCAAACACCAAAGCCAACCTTTTTCACTGTGAGAGTCATCAAACACTGGAACAGGTTACCTGGAGAGGTTATGGAATCTCCAACCTAAGAGATATTCAAAGCCCAACTGGAGATGATCCTGAGCAGCCTGCTGTAGCTGACCCTGCTCTGAGCAGGAGGGCTAGACTGAATAATCTCTGGGTGCATATTCCAGCCTCAGCACTTCTGTGTTCAGCATCTTTTGCCTGAATAGATGATAATTGTCAACTTCTGCTTCTGTGTTGTATGCTTCTCTAAGTTTTCCTTCCTGTTACTCCTGCTGATGAACATAATAATTGGCATGAGATTCTGAAAACAAAGAGAAATCATGTGGCATGTGGTATTATATTTATAATTGTATTAAAGGGGTAACTGACACAATGTAAATAATCTCTATCTTATTAGCTAGTCCCTAACAACTTTTATCCAGAATCATGACAAACTGTAAGTTATAACTTGTTGCTTGGAAATAAAAATGACACCCAGAATGCTGTGTTATAAGTAAGACTGAGCTAGTTTCAACAAATATTTTCCTGGAATTAAACACTTAACAACAACAACAACAACAACAACAACAACAACAACAACAATAATAATAATAATAATAATAATAATAAAAATTCTAGTTTAATAAATATTACAGCTCAAAACTGGATAAAATAAGTTTTTCAGTTGCTTTCTGAGATTCCACATACAGCAATATTTTGACTGCATTTCATTTACAAGCACAGACAGTCCTGAAGTGTCTCATTTTGCACGTCAACTCAGCTGATTTTCCACCTACACTTCATTACTCTGCCATATAATGTGACTTTTATGGTTTTGCTTAAAGTAATAGCTATGGTCTGATAACAAGAGAAAATGGTGTTTTCCACCTCTGCTAATTATATTTTTTGCTTTGAGACGAGACGGGGATATTTTACTATAATATTTAGCTCAGTAACTTGTATAAATTGCAGTATGTATAAATTGCATGTAAGATTGTAGATATAAATAGTAAATACACAATATTTCTTTTTTTATCGTTAACTTATTTTTTTAAACCAAGGGAGATGTTCATTTTCAGACTACATTAGCCTCATTTATCTCCGTGATGTCCTTAATGTTATAAGATGTTACAGCAACATTACCGGCTCCTGCAGGCCTGTATCAGCCTTTAGCTACTCAGGCACATTATTAGATTGTCAACATAATTCAGACATCTCATAAAAAGAGCCAACCCACTGGCTCCAGTTCTTTGTAAATGTATTTGCCTGATTTAATAGCTTTAAATTTATTGAGCGTTTGTTTTTTTGCCTTTTTTTTTTTCCTTTCTGGATATACATAGACTGCCTGGATAATCTTGTTTGAGACTGCTAAAAATATTAAGGTAGCACTTAACACAATTTCTTGCTATTGTCACATGCTCTGCTCCTCTGGTAACGCATTGCACAACATGTGGACGAATTAAGAAAAATCGTAGAATATTTTTGAGACGTATTTTGAGGAAACTCTAACTATCAGTTAGGAAGATAACTGATAACAGATAAGTTATGCCCTGTATAGGCTATTTGGATTTTTTGAGGAAAGCTACCTGCTTTTCATAGGATGTAATACCATGCAAGTTTTTTGGAATGTGATAGTTATTCTGTGTTTAAAAAAGAGAAGATATTTGAAAAAATTATACTTGAAAAAACTTTGGACCAATCTGATTGTGCATGAGTAGCCAGAGAAAGGATGGATTCTTTTCAAAGTGTCATCTCTGATATTACAATTAAGTCACTTTGACCTACACTCTGCAAAGCGTACAAGTGTTCAGCTATTCTGTTACATTTTCTATTTATGCACCAAAGAATAAAAAGAGATAATCACCAAAGCCCAAAGACAGAAAGAAGATTATCAGTAGAACCTCCAATATATAAATGCATGAAGCCGAACCAAGCCATCTCTGAGGCAAAGCAATGTAGTTTTTCATTGGAATTCAGGGCATTTTCCCTTCTCAAGACTTTTCACTAAACCAAATCAGATAATGCTAAACCCAGGAAGCGGTCAGCAAACGTCAGTTCAGTATGGGAAACTGAACTCATTTTCAAGTATAATATTCTTGGAATTTACTGTGCACCCATACACCGACATACACAACTGTATGTATCACTCATAAAGCATATGAACTATAATTGTAACATTTTAAAAAAAAAAAAAAGTATTAGCATTTTGTGGTTATTGTAACAGCTTTTGGAAGCAAGTTATTGAAAGTGAGTAAGACTCTAAAGGATGGATGAATATCTCTGTATTTTACCTAAAATATGTGAACTTACTATATAAAAGGCGGAACTGTTTACAAATTAGCTATATGTTATATATTAGGTAGAACTATATACAAATTAATCATATAAGCAACGTACTTATTCACCTTCCAAACCTCATCCAATTCCAACTACTATAATGATGAACAGATCAATCATGGAACAGAACTGAGTAGATACTCTAAATCCATCTAGCTTCAGCATCTGGAACTGAAGTCAGTGAGTTAATAAATGAGCTACTTTCAGGGGAAAATGAATGTGCCCAGAATCTTAAAAATGTTGAGGGGGTGCTAACTGTAGCTGGATAAAACAAAGCAAAATCCTGTTCCAAAAACTGAAATATTTTCTGGGCATTAGTAAAATTCTCTGCATTTTCATAATTTCTTCATTCAACCTAGAATGAAAGTGGATTTAAAAAAAAAGTCTAAAAATTAGATAATAATATAAATTATTTGGATTAGGTTTTTGCCCCTTGGATACTCAGCACATGAACGCTGTTCTAAGCATCTTTTTGTTTGTTGGGGTTTACTGGAGGGGGAGTGGGAGTATGACAATAATAATTCAAAATCACTGTAACTTCAAAATGCCTTTACTATTGATTCTGCCATCCCCACCCCCTTCTGAGGGGCTGGGGTAGTATGGAACACATACTATCACATACCTCACTCTCTACATTTATGAAATGCTGACACTAAATGTGTGAGCATTTGTGTTAGGAATATATGAGTTTTGAAAGACTGGTTTCCTGAAGTCATTAAGCACATTTTATGTCTTAAAACTCAGAAACCTTTAACTTAAATGGAGAAGAATGTGTGAAGGAAGGTAGGAAGAAGGGGCAGAAGAAAGGAAGGAGGGGGAAAGAAATAGATCACATGCAAAGGCATGTTTTCAGTTTTGTAATCTCATATCCGAATTGTGCTGATTTGTAACGAGCTGTCATCTGGCTGTTAATTTGCCTATTGTTTTGCTGGTGACATTTAGTAATAAAGGAGAGAGCTGAACAAGTGTCACTAATGGTGCAATTTTTCCTACAGTTGAGTGGAAAATTCACAGAGGGGAACACACTTATGAAGTTCCAGGTTTCTGCAGGTGGGTGTAGAACTCCCTGTACGTCTATTTTCACTTGCAATCTATGTCTTTGTTCAGGTTTTATTTTGGTTTGCTTTTCTTATAGTGATTTGTTTTTCAAAGCCAATAACAAGAAAACCATTTGTTAATGTTGTCCCTCTCAGGAGCCAAACATTCCATTTGATCCAAGCTCGTCCAGACAGTTTACTGAAACAGGAACAATTACTTTTACTTTATTTGAAACAGTGTGAAAAATTACAGCATTTAACTTTGTTTAAGTCTTTCTTGCCCACCCCCTCCTGCCAAAAAGAATCTTTTTTTCACAGTCACCAGTATATTATCATCCTACCTATGTCACAAAGGAAAAAGTAGTTTTTCTGTCTCTAGCTTTGACATTTATTTTGAACAATTAAATCCATTGCTGAAGCAATTTAGTAAATCTAGTGATCTAGTTTCAGCCATCTAAACCCAATGTGAATTTATGTAAAAAAAAATATCAAAAAAAAGTTCTGGGAAGAAGTAAAGTTATAATCCTGAAACAGGGAGAAAAACCAGTGTCCGTTGCAGCAAGCATTTTTCCAGGCTAATGGCAACAAAGCAGCTTGAACATCTCCTCTCAGTAGCAGGTGTTTCAGAAAAAGTGACATTTATTTTGGAACACGTGAGCAAAATGAATGACGCTGCTAGGAATAAGACACAAAAAAACCACCTTGTTAGAAACTAGGAGTTTATTAATACTGCAGATGAAGACAATAAAAATGTATGGATGTTAATTTGCACTTGCTTTTTTTTACATTCTATAAAATGTTACAGATTCAAAGGTAAACTCTTAATGTCATTTCCTAATGGGTGAACTCAACAAAATCAAACCTGTGATATAGAGATGTGAACTAAACTTTGCCTTCCAAAGAAAATTTAAAACAAACAAATACCATTGAGTGGGAAAAGAACTGCCTATAGGCCAATGTAAACTGCAGCTAATGCAAACTGCAATTCATCTTGTCCCAGCCACTATACTGGCTGACTTCTCTTCAGCTGCAGAAGAAAATGCCTGTCAGGATTCTGTCCCTGGCTACTTAGTAGATCTGAAGCGATGCAGTTTTACCAGAGAGGACACATCCATCAAACAAAAAAGGGAACCTCCCTTGCACTGTGAAACTGCATTATGTAATGCCAAAAAACTCAAACAGTAGTTATTTTCATATGACCGTTGTAATTTAGGTGAGTGCTTTATCTTCCAGTCAGAATCTTATCCCTTACAGATAGTGATGGGGATGTACTGAAAGATTAGTAGGTAAATCAAAAAAAGGGGAAACTATTCTTTGCACAATGTCATATTTTACAGCTTAAAAGATGTAAGGCAGGATAGAGAGGTATCAGCTGAAAATAATATATAAAAACCCTCATATAGATATATGTGATGAAAGGTTTTCTCTAGATAATACAAAAGGAGGCCCACTTGACATTCTGCAAGATGTTTACAATTGCACTGACTTTTAAAATATAATTTATAAATATAATTTTGACTTTCACATTTTTGCAATTAAGCTTTTTTATGATGCTCAAACCTCTTTAGGAGACAGAAAGCATTTCTTTTTAACAGGGTCATTGCAACAAACTATGAGAGAATACAGAGGATTTTTGATGCCTTCCAGTCAGTTTGGTTCCTTTCTGAAATAAGTATTTTATCCAAACGTATATCAGAAGATTCAATGATAAATTAAATTGGTCACATAATATAGCCTATGGTATGCAAGAGGCAAAGGAAATTACATAATGGTCTCTCCTGGCCTGAATATCTGAGGGTCTCTTAGTAAATGATACAGAAAGATTTAAAAGTTCAGAAGAGTAATTTATCAATTACAGATGGATAAACAGGCAGAGATCACTCCTTTGTGGTAATTCTAAAAGTTGATTGACAGTTGTGCCTGGTTTTCTTTGGTAGAGATTCTTCCCATGCTGCCCAATCTGATGTTGTGCATGAGATCTTTGAAGTAAGAAGAGAAATACAAAAAAATATTAACATCAGAGCCCATCCTTCCATACCTTCAAATAGAATTCTGTGCAGCCTTGATTTCAAAAGGAATAGCATTTTAAGATGGGAAATAATTCATATCTTATGGATGAAGCTACAAGTGAGTCTCATAAAACTGGTTGGTTTATGAATGACTCAGTGCATGCTAAAATAATCAGCATTTTATTTACTATACTTATTTCAGAATTTTTACTTCATCAGATATTTCTTCTGTACCTGAATATCACAGTTTTGCAAGCTGTTTTTTAAGAAACTTTATTCCTATGTTTTTTCCACAGTACTAGAGCAACTCTTTTACAAGGAAAGGTTGAGAGACTTGGGTCTGTTTAGCCTGGAGAAGAGAAGACTGAGGGGAATCTTCTCAATGCTTTATTGTAATGTATTTAAAGGGTGAATATCAAGACCATGGGGTCAGAATATTTTCAGTGATGCCCATTGACAGGACAAGGGGCAATGGGAATTGATTGGAACACACAAAAGTCCATTGTAACATGAGGGAAAAATTCTTTAGTTTGAGGGTGACGGAACACTGAAACAGGCTGTACAGAGTTTGTGGAGCCTCCTTCTCTGGAAATACTCAAAACCCACCTGGATGCAATCCTGTGCAATGTTTTCTTGGTGAACCTGCTTTGGTAGAGAGGTTAGACTAGATCTTCTCTAGAGGTCCCTGCCAACCCTATGATTCTGTGAGCATTATTTGAAATTCCAGACTATGACCCTACAGAAACCAGTATATTTCAGTATAGGGTTTCTGCTAACATCAGGACAAAATTCAGTTTTAACTTTTACAACAGGAAAATGTAGATTGGAAGCCACTTTGAGATCATCTCATCCAAATTCTCACTACCAAAACTAATATAGCACAGGTTACTGGGGCTCTGTCCAGTCAACTTTTGAGTATGTCCAGGGGTAGAAACTCCACAGCCAGCCTGTGCCCTTGTTCTGGCACTTGCTTATTTTCACAGTTTAAAATATATAAAAAAACCCCAATCTAATATCTAATTTGAACTTCCTCTTCGGCAACCTATGCCTACTCCTTTTACTATGTATCTCTGAGTTTGGCTCTGTCTTCTCTATAACTACTGGTGGCGGGACACAGCAATAACATTCTGCCTTATCATCAAGTAGAAAAAAACAATCACTCAGATTTTCTTCATCCTTTTTGCGCTCCTGTTGCTGCCCATGTCAACGACTCTCTACTGAATCCTACAGTGTCAATATCTATCGTTTACCATGGAGTTCAAAACTGGACAGAGCACTCTAGATGGAGTCTCTTGAAAATGCCTTATAGAGGGAAAGATTCACTGGCTGCCCTTGCTAACAGCCAAGTGTGCAGTTGGCCTTCTTTACTGTAAGGGTGCACAGCCAGCTCACATTCAGCTTGTTGATGAAAACTGCCAGGTTCTTTCCTGTAAATCTGTTTTCCAGCCTATCAGTGTCCAGCCTCTACTCCCACTTGGGTTTATTCCATTCCAGATGCAAGACTTTCCATTTTGTTTTGTTGAACTCAAGGAAATTGGCTCATTTCACCAGTTTGCTGAAGTCCTAAATAGCAGTTCTGACCTCCGGGACATTGACTGTTCCCCTTAATTTTTGGAGAGCGTGTTCTGTCCAGTCATCTATATTGTTAATAAAGATATTGTCAGCGTTGACCCTGGTACTGAACACTGAAAACTTCTCTAATAACTGGCTTCACAGCCTATTTTCCACACACACTGTTCTTCCTCTGTTCATCAACTAGTTATCATCAAAAGCTATCAGGTTGTTCAGACACAAGTTGTCCTTGTTAAATCATGCTGGGTGTCCACAGTCATTCATGTACTGGACTGTGGTTTGTCATGTCCTTTATCATTTATATTCCAGATTGTGGCTTCCCAGAGGATTTTTTTCATACAGGCAGAGCTGAATCCGACCAGCCTGCAGTTCCTTGGATCCTGTTGCCTTTCTTGAAAACAGGCAGATTTACAAGCAATTATCAGGAACTTCCTGACTCCCATGACCTTTCAAAGTTAACTGAGTGGCTCAGCTTCATCAATACCCTCAGATATATCCCATCTAGTCCTATGCACTTCTTTATGTGAAATTTCCTCAAATGATTACAAACTTCATCTTTCTCTACTGAGATAAAATGCTTCATTTTCTTAGATTATACCACTGCTCCCAGGGACCTGAGGCTAGAATTTACCAGTAAAAATGGAGGAAAAATTCCGCATCAAACACACCAGGCTTTCTGTGTATTTTGTCACTGGATATCTGACCTCAGTGAGCAGTGGGGCTAAATTTTCCTTATCTTTCCCTTTGCTTACAATGTACTATGGAAACGCTCATTGTCCTTCACATCCTGTGTGAGTTGCAACTCTGAGATTTGTCTTTCTTTGCTCCATCCCTACACACTCAGGAAATGTCTCTGTATTTCTTTCCAGTAGATAATCCCTCCTTCTACCTTCTGCTTACTTTCTTTTTGTATGAGATCAGTCAGGAGTTTCTTGTTCATCAGTGCTGGCCTTCTGCCAAGACTGTAACTCCCTGTATGTTGAAAAAGACTCTTCTTGTGCTTTAGGAAGTGATTTTGAATATTAAGTATTTCTTCTGGGCCTCTTTGCCCCTTCAGGGCAGTCTTCTACAGAATCCTACCAAGCACATCCTTAACATGTCAATATCTGTTCTCCTCAAGTCCAAGGATGTAATTCTATTAGTCTTGCTGACTTTTCTCAGGGTTTTACCAACTGCATCCTGGATCATCCCCGACTGCAAGACAGGACTGACTTCCTGTCCCCCTTCCCTTCCGGGCCAACTCCTGGCTACCCCCTGGGCATGGATCACATGGGGTGGAATACCTGTGCCCCTGCTAGAGCCAGGGGACAATTAACCCTGTCTCTCCTGGAACCAGGACACTAATTTATAGGTAACCACTAGGGGATATTTGGTTTGTTGGTCCTTTGTGTCATCAATACATCCCCGATATCTGAATCACGCCACCATGTTACCCTTCCAGAAAATGCCTAGTGTAACCCCTCCACCCCACTGTTCCTAAAGAGCCTGTATCCAGCCATGGAGAATTTCATTCATGCTATTCCACAATCTCTTTTTAATCTCAAAAAAAAAAAAAA
>VXBJ01001066.1:183965-230801 GCA_013400055.1 Nycticryphes semicollaris
ATAAAATCTCTCTCCAAATGTGCACAGACTTCTTGTTTCCCAGGCTGCAGACACTAATGATGTTTCCTTTGTCGTGAAGCTTTCACAACAGGAGTGGGAGAAGATTCTGCATTATGCTGAGACCTGGGGAGTACTTTCTTACTTTTGTCTCTGTGACTCTCTGGGCTGCTATTACCATCCTCAGATGATTAGTTTAAAGCTCTCCTCACTAGGTTTAGCAAGCCTGTTGACAAAAAGAAAAAAAGGGGGTTGCTTCTTCCCCATGTGTTTTTCTTCCCAGAGCTCCTCACTTTTCAGAAATGATCCCATGCTCTTAAAAGGCAAATTCCTTCTTCAGCACTATCCATGAAGCCAGTTCCTGCAGGACCCTATTAAGCTTTTCCCTTTTACTAGCAAGATCAAGAACACCACCTGCATTCTCATGCTTTTCATCCTCACCCCAAGGGCCTTGGTATCATTCATGATACACTAAAGGTCTCCCCAATAGCATCATTTGTCTCCACATGGATGAGCAAAAAGGGATAATAGCTTGCAGACTGCATAAGCCTCAGCAGTTTCTCTGCAACATTTCAGACCTGAGCCCCTAGCAAGGAACAAATAAGCCAAGACAACAAATTAGCTGTGTTTCCTTCCCCCGCAGAGGTTTAGTCTCCAACAGCCAGCAGCCACTGCTTACATCTGGGGTGAATTGATTACTGAAAAATGAAATTGCGATGTATAGATAGAGGTATGTAATATTTTTAACTATAGCGACATTCTTGGCAAATAGAATAGGAAACCAAGAGTCACGGCCCATTATTTAGAACTTAGAACTTTCAGCTTTCAGAGCTTTCTCATTTTATTTAAATGTCCCTTACTGTACATTACTAAGGAGACAAAACACTTAGGAAGTAGTATTGAGCTGTGGGACCTCCCCCTTCTTGTTTGAGTTAAGTTAATTGATTGTTGTTGGACAGCTGGTAGTGCTGCTAGCTCCTCTTAGTGAGCTGAATTGATTGCTGCGTCTCCTAGTAGGTAGGCACAAGGTAAGTTTCCACTTCACAGAAAACAGTACAATAATTTGACTCTTTTATTGGAAGTCCCTGCAGAGAAGCTATGGAATGAAAGGACTCAGAGGAAGAATTATGCTCTCATCCTGCCTCGAAACAATCCTTCAGGTCAGGGAAGTAGGGTGGAAGCAGCACAGGGACTTTTTTATGCTCAGGCATATACTGCATTTGTTCAGTGAGGGGAACAACTTTTATGTACTCCTTTAATTTTTTCAATAGGAACTTAAATATTGTTGAAGGCAGCATATTGCAATGTTGTCCAGCAAAGATGTCCCAAATGGGAAAAAATATTTCTTATCATACTATTGACTTATTCCATCTTGCATTTGTCCAGATTTCTGTTACAGCTTCGGCCAGAGGGAAAATATTTTCTAGTTCAGCACTAGCTAAAGTTCTGGGCAAAGCTCTAATCCTGTCTATATCTGTTTCCATTCACATTCTTGCGCACCCCTACATAGTTCTTGATTTCCACTAATTGCTGAACTTGTCCAAAGAAATTAAATTAAATTAATGCCATAGCTAGGACCAAGGGGATTCCTTCTGTCTTTCTTTCTCCCTCCACCCCCCACCCAATCTCTCTGTCTTGCTCACCCTCTCTTACACATTTCAGCAGCATTACTCATTCATACGGCAAAAAAAGACTTCAGAGGAGTACATAAAATGAGCAAGAAATTTAATATTTATATTTTTTCTGACTTAGATGTTTTAATATTTAGTATTTTCAGAATAAAAAAAATATCACTACTTCAGCCTTTTGTCTCCTACTCAAAAAAAAAAAAAGCAACTTAAGAAAGACAGAAAATATTTCACAATGTGGGAATGTTATCAAGTGAGGTCATAAGACCTAAAAGAAGAAATACTAAGCTAAAAAAAATAATAATTTCATATTTTAAAAAATAATCAGAGACAATTCTGGAAAGAAGGTTTATTAATCTAGATAGAGAAAAGTTATTGGAGAAAAAACTTGAGTAGTTTCTAAGAATGAAAAGTTTGCCACTTGAGAGATGTGGAAGTTTATGTACCTGGCCTAACTAGTTTTATGTAAAAGGTTTATATAAACAATTTTGAACAGCAAATAAAAGACCTGATATATAACTTGTATAAATCAAAATACCTCTGTTTTGTCCATAGAATTTTGCTACTACATCTAAGGGAAGGATCAGAAATACTACTTGTTTGAAATAAAAAAACAATCTCTTCTGTTTAACCTAGAAATTAAAATACCTTAATGTATACATTGGCCTAACACTAAAATGAAGGAGTGTGGCAAATGCTGCAATAATCAGATTGCATTTCAATTGTTACTAAGACCAAGGAGCACTGGGCATCTTTTATGTAGGTTTTCCTATCAATGAAGCTTGTTATCCTTCCTCAGTGTTGCTTTGGAAAACAATTCTAACTTACGTCCCTAAACTTCTTATTAATTATTTTATGAACAATTTTTATTGCCCCTCTTTGTATTCTGGTAAGGGGAATCCTACATAACTTCCTATTGTTCTGGAAAGTGAAGATTACAGATTTGTATTTATTCTTTAGAATTAAATAAATAGTTAAAAAAATAAATGGCTGTTGTGATCAGGTAAATGGATGGCAAGTGAAACCATGGCATGCTGCAACTGCTGTAGTTATTTACATATACACCTACGTATTCCCTGTAACAGTTCTTAAGAAGGAAAAATGGGAGTACAATAATATCTTCAGTATTTGTTACAAACAAATGAGAAGAGTGAGAAACAAAGAAGTAATCATTCAAATACAGTATTAAAGCATTAGTTAATTTATGTTAGGAAACCACAAAGATTATTTGTCTGTGTCAAACCTTCTTCTGTGTTAGTGCTTTATCCATTACTAGTTTAAACTAGAAAAGGACAACAAAAACATTAAGTTAAAATATATCTTTTGAATATCTATAACAAAATGTGAGATGAAACCAAATGCAGATGCACAGTTTATCTTTGATATTATATTTACAGATTCTGGTATCGGTGGGAGTTTTGCTGCAGATTGAGAGATGTACATGGCCCATTGTATTAGATTGATAGATGGAGCAGCCAAAGTGCTATTCAACCACAGGAGGTTATGCTTATTGCATGAGATGAAACAGCAGCACAGAAGCTGAAGAAGGTGAACAGGCATTAAGTCTACAAAAGAAATAATAATAAAAATGTTTAGCACTTTTCTGTCATTCTAAAAATTTATAAAAACCAGTTTCCTCTAGGAGGCTGTTTTTCAGTTTGGTTGGTTGTTTGGGTTGGGTTGGGTTTTTTTGTTTGGCTGGGTGTTTTGGGTTTGTTTTGTCATTTTTGTCTCCTTTCCCTCCTCCCATCCCATTACTTCAAACAAACAAAAAGTATAGCAGTCTATTGAGAGGAATAAGGAAAGAACATCTTACTTCTGTTCTCTGCTTCTGGTGGCTAGCCTAGAGGAAGGTATGATTTATTTATTTATTCTTGTGAGTAGAGTAAATTCCTTGTTATCCTTTGTGATAAGAAATGAAGTATAAATGGTAAAAATTGCATTGACTTGCTATAACGTTACAACAAGTTAGAGGATACACAGTTTTTTCCAGAGAAATTTCCCTCAGTTAAGACTGAGAAATGGATCTAGATCAAACGCTGCATTATTTTAATTAAGGAAAGAATACATTCAGCAAGGTATCTACAAGCCATCAACTGATATTGACAGCCATCAATTAATAAGAAAGAGTTCATAGTTGACCCGTTTCTGGGTTGGGTTGAGAAAGAAATTAAGTGTTTGCTTGCACAAAGCTCTCAAAAGACAGAAACAGGTTGCCTTTTTCACTTTGGAGCTTACCTACCCTCCGTACCATTGGACAGCCAGACTTCACTTTTCCCATTCTCAGATGAGTTTTGCAAGGGGGAAGTATTAGTGGACCTGTCATGAAGTGGCCCCTGACCTTTCCCTTTCCCTGGAATTCCAGCTCTAGAGGACCAAGTCAAGGTATGAAAATGGTCCCACTATTTCATTCTCTGCTTGCCTCGGGACAGTGCTGTATTTATTTTTCAGAGAGTTTGAATTATTCTGAAGAATCATTTCTCAAGAAAAAAGATAATTAAGACAGATATCAGAAATCCACCAGATGTTAACCCTGGGAAATGTCCCTATGGTGAAAAGTCTGCTGGCAGAAAAGATTGAACAGCATCCAAAACAAGCCAGCTGCTGAAAATTTGGAGAGTCTCAAAGACTGGAAGAGGGCTTGACCAGGGTAGATGTAGGTTACAGTAATTCGCTGCCAAGAGCTGGGTCTCACAACTAAAATGTCAAGTTATTGCAGACAGCCCTGTTATGGGAAATTGTAGTAAACTTTTTCAGAAGACATATGGAAATAAAACAAATGTTAATAGATTCATCTAGCTTGGGGAAAGTCATGTTTCTAGTTTGCTACATCATTCTGTCCACCTTTCCCACAGCCCTCCTCCTCTCACAGTTTCTGCCTCCAGGCCACTAAGTCTATAAACAGAAACAAGGTCATCAGTGAAACACAATTTAGCTCTTCTGAGAGCCTGATAATTAGTGTTTACAATATTGAAATGGAACTGGCTGAATTTGTTGGCAGTATATTCTGAGTTGACTATGACAAATTCAGATTCATCTGGCACCTTGTTGAAAATCCATCATTCTGGCTGAGTAAATACTAGTACTTCTGCATTGTTTAGGTAAAAGGAATCAGTGACTCCTAGTTAAAATATATATTTAAAAAAAAATATCCCTTTCTTGCTGTCTTCTCTGACTGAGAGGAGCTCTTATGAACTGACCCATTCCCATCCCATGGAGCTGCCACGAACTCCCCATTTCCCATCCCCTTTGCACCACTCAGCACAAGGCAAGCATGGGGGGATGGGGAGGAACGCCTGTGACAATAATTGACAACTAATCTCTCTGTCCTTATCTCAACCCACAAGTTTTTAATCTTATTTTCTACCCCTATCCTGTTGAGGAGCAGGAGTGAGAGAGTGGCTTCTGGAAACTGGTCAATGTCATTCATAACATTGTATTGCTAGGTATGGACTATATACATTAACAGGTTTAACTGACAAAGTTTCCACCCCTAACTGAAATGCAAAGGTACTTGAAAAATTATATGGTGAGTTCTGGAGATTTTGTCGTGAATAGATTTAAAACAGAGAGGTGAAAAGAAGAGACAGAAGAGAGAAAAATAGATAAATATGGAAAAAACCCCAGGAGCGGGCTCCAGCACAGCTCACAAGAACTATGATAAGAGTCAAAGTATGGCATCTGGGCGTAGCAAGTTTGCTGAAGCCTGGTAAAGCAAGGAAGCTGTTCTTCTTTGATTTCTCCTTAAGCATTTATACATATCAAAGTCACCTGACTTTATTGTCATGAATTCCAGCTTCTAATGAGAACTGTCTGCAAAGCCCACTACTTTGTCTAGCCACATAGCATAGGACAAAAGAGAGAAAATTCACACAACATCACCAGCCAGCATAGTTAGTTCTTACTTTTACACAGAGATATGGTAATGCTTTTTCTTAGAAGATATTTACAGAATTCTTCATTTTATTCTTAAATTCTTAAGTTTTTCTTTTCTCTCAGGAACTGAATCAGAACGAGGCCAGGACTTTCACTCTACGAATTTGGTTTCACATTATTCCCCATGCTGTATTCCTTTTCAAGAAGAGAAATTTTCTTTCAGTCATTCGGTTCCATAAAAGAGACATTGTTATCAGTCACGTTTCCTTACAAACAGATGAGGAACAATATATAATAATGTTGTGAATAACTTTTTATATTGTGTCACTTTATCACTTGCCCTTAAAATGTGCCTGTATCAACTTCAGAAATAATAAATAAAAATGGGAAGCCAACTAAGGTCTTTTTCAGGAATGTCAACAAGCATTCAGCGATACGAATAGAGAAGCTTCCAATTCTATCTGTAGCTATTCTGAGGAGGGAGAGAGGAGAAAAAAAAAGCTCTCAAGTTTTCACTTCCATCTTTACTATATCCAGATGTGCAAAACTAGAGTTCTAGATTAACGTTATATTAGCCCCAGAAACAATGGGTTTTACAGAAAAAAAAAAAAAAGAAAGAAAAAAGAAAGAAAAAAGAAAGAAAAAAACTAATGTAAGGAACTGGAAGTTGATTTGCTTTAAAAAACGTGTTTTTGTTAAAACAAGAGTGAACACTTAATTTTTACTAGCATATGTTTTCCCTGTATCAATCCCTAGAAACTTTAATTTTAACTGAAAAGGTTTTCAGCTAGTGCCATTATTGAGTTGCAATTGAGATTTCCTTGCTAATGCCTCTCTTCTCCTACTCCCTTCCCCCCACCTATCAATCAGTCACAGAGCTCCGTTCTGCTTTTATGAGAAAGAAAATATATTTTATCCTCAGAGGCTCTGCTCTCCCCAAGTGAATGATAACCGAAAGCAAATTCTTCCTCTTTTCTCGCTGAAAGAACTGTTTGGTGGTAACACTATGAAGATTATACTTTCATGTTAAAAAAAAAAAAAAAGTCTTCCAGACTTGAAAATGAATTAAATGAAACCTAGGATTTTAGCACACAGGGCCAGCAATCTTTCAACAAAGTGTCTCTGGAGCACTAGAAACCCATGTGTACTTTGAAAAGCTAAACCTAAGACATGAGAAAACAGATAAATATATCTGTCAAAACACCACCACAAATATGGACAGAAAACATTCAGAACTAGCCTGAAGAAATCCCAACGAAGGCATATTGGTCAAATGTCTATACTAGTCAGAAAGACACAATACAAAATACTCACACATGCTTAGTAATAAGTGATAAAACATGCAAATCCTCCTCTAGCCTCTTTATGATAATGCAGAGCCCTTAGTGTTCCTCCTGTATTGTTACCTCTTCTTGCCCAAGGTTGCTGTCTTCATAGTGTAGCTTCTACTAGAAACCCCAGGCATCATTTGCCTGCTTCTAATTAATATTTCAGTTTAATAATAGTCAATCAACTTTCTGTTTCTACTTTAGATAAAATTTTATTTTATAAAAATGAAACTATGCTGCATTTCATGTTGAAAGCAACAGGAAACAAACTCAAGTGTAGTGCTAGTCTTATAAATCATCTGTGACCTTAGAGACTGATTTTGTTTCTGCTCTGCTGAGGGCATTGGGAAATCAATATACAAATCAACTCTAAAACTGGGTCACTCTCCAGAGGGTAAGTTGCATCTTTCTGGTTCACGTGAACCTGAGAAAGGATGCATGCACTCAATGTGAAAAGCTGTTTTTAAAGGGCCAAAATCTCTAGATTTATGGGAGAATAATAGACTTCTTACTGTATAAAAATAAATGTCTCCTAACAGCAAAGGAAAACAATGCTGGAGATTACATGTGTGATCTCTTAAATCAGAGTGATTTCAAATAAGCAGACTCTGGTGAAATCTTTGCTATTTAAGTTGTTGTCGTTTACTCGAGTAATTTATTAAGATAACAACTATTTTTTTTTTATAATATCAACAAAAACTAATCTGCCAAAGGGAAAAACTATGCAGGGGATACTATGAGCCACTAAAATATATACATAATTACAGTACTAAAGAGGTTAGAGTAAAACATCCATCTAGATGTTCCAAATCTAGAACAGGAGGGTGGGATGGGGACGGCAAAGGGGCACTTGAGAATGAGAATGTAGGAAAAAAGAATCAGAGTCAATACAGTGGATAGCATGCAATATTAGATATGTAAACTGGAAAATTAAATTTGATGGGTGTATGCAAGGAAAGATTACTTAGAGCAGAGGTTTATTGCAAAAAGTGAATGTGGCAGTCTTACTAATTCAAACTACCAGCTGCTGACTTTAAGGAGGGGCAATAAAGAGTCAGATTATTAGCGGATCTTTTTAGATGTGATTTTCTGTGGTTAAGTGGCTTGTAATCCACTACAAGAGAACCACAGAACATTAATGTCCCCCATCCCTACCGCTCTATATTCATAATCAGCATCAAACTAGAACCAGGGCTGTTATGGTCAGTAGACACTTTTTGCACAGTAAAAATAATCAAAACATGTTTTGCTTCTCCCATAACCTCTTGCTAGTTCCTTAGATTTCCTTATCAGTTTAAATCTGAAGGCATTATGCAACCAAGTGACTGCTTCATTTATCTAATGATAACATCCTCTCTGTTATGACGTATGAAAGAGAGATGAGGTTGTTTGCCACTACCTTCTCTTTCAACTCTCAGCTCATATGACAGAACATTGGAGTTTATGCTGTCATTGTCAGCAAATTCAAAAGATAAATCCTAACTTTATATTAAAGAAAACTGAGAAATACAATAAAAGATTCTACTGAAAAATCAATACTGAAATTTGTTACTGATCTAGCAAGAGATGGTATTTCTCTACTTCAGAGCACTTTTGTTCATAAGATTAAGTGCTCTATCAGGCATGTGCATATGGTGACAGAAATGAATGCTTAAACAATAGTTGTTTTTTATCAGTATTTAAAGAATAGATCTATTTGGAAAACATTTATCTCCTCTCAAACTTTAAAACTTTTAGAATATCTATGGAACTTCATGGATTAAATAAGAAGAAAACAGGCAAGTCCTCTTTTAAAAGATGATTTTGATCTAGCTAGATCTTTTCTCAAAATAATTATTTTCTTGTGGACATCTGTCATACTGCTGGTACTCGAAGAATTCTCTTTCACTGTACAGGGAAGAGGACAACTAATAGAATAATACTAAAATTCTAACCAAATGTCATCATCCTTGAGCTTTACATAGAATTAAAATCAGAACCTTACTGATCTATATTTTCTTATGAAAGTATTTATTTTTAGCTCAAACTTATCCCAAGAGCATGACACTAATAAGCTATACATTGTTACACATTCAGCAATGCTTTTCTATTACTATTATAATAGTAAGTCTAGGACTTGTTGTCATGTAGAGAAGAAAAACTATGGAACAGGGACAGAAAGGACCTTTATTACAAATAGTATTTTTGAAAGCATGACTTCTCAGTCTGGACCAAATGTTTGGGAAACAGACATTTATCATAATTTTATTAGTAATTTGTTTGTCAGTCTTCTCTTGTCTTCAGTTACTGAACTGAAAGTAGTAAATATCAATCTGCAGTCCTCAGAGCATATGAGATGTGTCATCCAGAACACAGAAAGTATCTCAGAAACAATGCTGGTTTTAATTATTTCCACATATTTTCTAATATAAATAAGTGTCAAAATAGATTTTGTTCAGTATCCACTGCATTTTATTAAAATACAGTCCCTTATCTTCAGCATTTTTATCACTGCAAACACATGAAGGTTCCTATATCACTTGCATGCAATGATAGAAATGAGTGCTTAAGGAGCTCTAGTGTTCTGAGGTTCAGATCCTGAGAACAAATTATATAAACACCCAAACCTTCACAGAACTAATTTGAATAATTACTTTCTTCCCTAGCTGTTCTTCTAAGTGACAATACCAAGGAAAAGTGATTGCAGTGTGTTCTCACTTTTCATTCTCTCTCTGAACTTTTATGTGGGTGCTCTTTGCAGTTCAACTGACAAGTTTCTCCTCTTGCTTTTGTAAAGCCTCTGAACGTTGTCTTCATTCCACGGTAATGGGGTGTTAATTTTTTCAGATACAGCTTCTCTGATGCCATACTCACTGGGTATAGATTGCTTCAGGGACTCTTTGGATGTATATTCCTTTATCGAGTTAATGTCACCATTAGTTCTGATTGCCTCTTTAAATGCCTTCTTGTGTTCTGCTCAGGGTATTACAGATTCTTATTGTTGTCTACTTTTGGGCAATTTTACTTTAATGCTTTGTTTGTTTGCAGTCTCCCTGATTTGTACAGGAGCTTTTGCCTCAATTTTCCTTCGAAGTGGATTCCAGTTGTGTTATTAGGTGGAGTACAAAGTGGTTTTCCATCACTTCAGACAGTTTTATGCTTGTTTAATGATGTTAGAGTTTCTGTTTCTGGTGATGTGAGTTGACTTATTTAGCGGGGTTTTAATCATACACACTATTCAATGACTTTGATGGCTGAGTCTTTTCAATTCCTTTCTGTGTGTTTGATGTTTCTTGTAATATTATTCAGAGCTATGACCAGATGCAGCTGTGTGATTTCATGGCTGAGATCTGCAGAAAATTCTGCTTATCAATGACTTCTCAACAGATGATAAATGTCTTCATTTGTGTGTAGTACTAGACTACAGAATTCAAGAAATCCCCCATAACAAATTTTGCATTGGTGTAATTTACCTGTGCATACATGAGTAAGTGTCATTTAACAAGAATTATATGTCAGACTAGAAAGGCTGCATTTCTCCTGTCACACTCTATTCCCTGGTTGGGATGCACTTCACACATTCTAGCGTGCTCATAACAAACTGCGATCCATTATGTAAAACTCTGAGCTTTAGAATTCTGGGTTTGTTCATCCTTGAAGAACTGAGTGTGCTGAGACATTACAACTCCATTCTTCATGAAAGAAAATATAACAATTTCAATACCTGACTTCTAAATTTTCCCCCTGGACACATTATTAGATGGACAGGATTAAATTTAGCAGGATACTAAAAAAATCCGAAGAATGTATCAGTAGTCCCATTGCAAATATTTAAACTATTTGAATTTTGGCAAAGAAAATTTTCACAGAAGACGACATATTATGGAGGAAAATGGCCTACTTTCACTGTGTGCTTCCTCTGGCTTCCTAAAGAAGACAGTTTGATTCATATCCCCTGGGTGGATGCTTCTGACATGGCCACCGCCCTTCTTCTGTCACAAAGCTCACACCAGCTCAGACTGCCCTGTGACAATGTGATTTTGTTGCTCTAAAAAATATTTATTTTTTAACTGATTTTATCTCAACCCAGCTAATGTGTATCAGTCTTCCAAATCTAAAAATACTTTGAGGATAAAGCAGAATAGTTTTGCTTTGAGGTTAACTTCAAATACTATACCGGGTGATGTATCATATCACCTTAGGTAAAAAGCACAGCGTTTACGACTTTTTCTTTTTTAAAGCCATGAAGCCATGAGTCTTGATAGCTGTGGAGATAAATTATTTCAGTTCTTAAATGCTTCAGTCAGAAAAGCTTCACATAGCCACATTTTAAAGATTATTTCCAGGGAAAAAGGAATTTGTCTTTTTTTTATGTTTCTTCATAGCTCATAAACAAGTCTAAAGAATTTTGTTTACTTTAAAAGGGTGATTAATGGAGTTTCCAATATCAGAGGCTGACTTAAAAATAAGTAGAAATACAATATTTTAATTTTTTTTTTTCATTGTCATTAAAGATTACAAGCCTTTGGAGGCAATTGAATCAAGTTTTAAAGACTTTCTCAGTGACTGTCAAACCAAGAAATTCCCTGACGAAAATATGACTGTTATGGAGTAAACATGGAATGTCTGTTGTGGTACTTCAGAACAGATCATTCAACAGACTCTTTCATGAATAGGATTTTTGCACAATGAGAAATATTGTTTGAAAGAGGCTTTGCAACCTGTACCTGAAACATGAAACAGGTTTCATCTGCTCAGATTCAGGAGTTTCAATATTAGAAGTCCAAATCAGGACAAGGCATCTTTAGTGCTACGTTAGTCTTTTACTCAAAGGAGAGTAAAAAACATTTCCAGGAGACAGCTCATCTCATTTCCAAACCAGTGTTTAAGATAGATCAGATGAATCACTCTTCATCTATTTTTATCTATTGACTATTAGTGGAAATTAGATTTATCTCCATCCCTACGAATAAAGCAATAATCCAACCATCTTCAGTAATGCTATGCTATTAGTCCTGAGGTCCTCAAAGAACTTGGATATTATCTTGATAACAAATATGTGAACCACACCTTCAAGAGAGTAATTATGAGATGTATTAATGCGTGTAGCTGGAAATAAAATATTTCATGTTTAAACAAGCCTTTATAATTGTCAAAATGAGAGTACAATTGTGAAGACAGATCATGGCTCAATTTATATAAGTATCATTTATGTTCTTGGGCATTCATACTTGCAGGTATAAAATTCTGGGATGATTCAGTGCTCTGAAATCAAGTACCATAACTAAAAATTATTATTACTGTGCATCAGAAGTCACTAATTGTTCGATTGCCTTGCAGACTGTGAAAGTATAGACCAGGCTAGATGGCTTTTTGAATCTTTATCTTTTAAGTTTTATAAAATTCAGAAGACACTGTCAAAAGACACAAGCACTTCTAACAGAATATACTTAGTTCATACTCTACATGCATTTGCTCTGTGTAAAATCATTTGACATGGATTTGGAGACTTGAGCTAATAAAACCTCACATATTAATTCCCTGTAAGATTTCATTGAGCAATGGGTCATATATTATTGAGTATATTTATATGTATATTGAGTATATGTATATATAGTCATATATAGTCATATCAATAATAGTATTCCCCTTAATTTAGGAACAAATAACATTATAACTCACCAGCAACTATATTTCTTTAACATCTATTAATAATGATAATGTACATTGTCTTCACAAAATGAAATGACTTTTTTTCAAGATGTTGTTCCCAGGTCCTTTGCATTTGTATTAGGATGCAAAATGTACATTGGAGACATGAAGCAAAACAAGGGGGATGTGCTAGGCTCATTATTCCTACTTATGTTGTTGTGAAAAGTGAGAACTCTCCTGTAGCAACAGTGGCCATTATTTACAGCCTCTGACCTTTTCCTCAGGATCTGTATTGGGAAAAATGTGAGCTTTTCAGCACTCCAGAGCAAACTGGGTAGCGTCATAAACATTTTGTTACCCTTGACAGCACATCGATCGAGGCAACTACTTATCTTGCTTATGTCTACAGTTGATCCTGGCTGATAAGTAATTACAAAATCATTATTGTAGTGGGGAGGAAGAAAAGACTCTTTGCAAAAGCGAGGGAGGTGGAGAAGACTAAAGGCTATGGTAGTTATATGTATGAATACATGTATACATAGTTATTTAGACCTTTTGTGAAGGTAAAAGAGAGAAAGTTGAAAGTATGGAATTAAGTACAGATGGTAATAGGTAAGGGTGATAAAGAACAGATAAGCAGTGCCTTTGGCAAGGAATCAGGCAATGTTGCATGAAGAGAAATCACCGTTATAGTGGAAGAATTCTGCAAAAGAAAATAGCTCAGGGAAGTTTTCACTGAATCACAGGAAGGAGTATGGTGATGTATGTTGCTGAAGAAATTGTCCACAGTCCTCACCTAGTTCAAAGTTTCTCCTGTATAAGTATAAATATAAATTGTTCTTCTTCTGTTTGTTTATCTCATACCTATATGACTCTCCACAAAAATAAGCTAATGTCTTATTATACATCATGTGTATTTGCAATTAATCACTTTCTTTCCAATGACTGTTCTCAGAATACTTTCTAAGTATATTTTAATTAAAAGTTTTCAAATGCTTCTCCTTTATCTTACTATAACTTTGCATTTACATTTCTAGGTAAAGAGATTTTGACAATTTTCTATACAATATGCATGTGATTTTTTATGTGGTGATTACTAATATTTTCTCTAGATACCTTTCAACCATTTCTATTGTCTGGTTTGAATAAAAAGTGTATTTTTTCTACCAGTTTTTCTATTCTGTAATCCCTTTGAAAATTTATAGGTTTTTGTTGTTTATTTGTGTACCAGCTAAAGAAATGTGAGTAGGAAAGACTGTTCATCATATTTACATCTCAAGCGTCTCTACCTTGTTGGGGTGCTTGATTGTTCCCTTAGAGAAAAAATGCTAGCTGTAAGTGATGAAGATTCCTCTTTGCTTTTCAGAATATATTGATGGATAAAGTATTGCACCAAATAATTTTCCTCATATTTCAAGAACCCTCATTGTCCAACCCTCTGATTCATTTTCATAAAAAGTATGTTGCAGAAGTCAGTGATATTTGCTCAATTTACTCCATCCAGAATTGTGTATAAATTATTGGGGTTTATTTGATTCAGAATTGTGTTCTTTATGTCAGTGTTTGCAAAAAATACATTCTGTCACTTTCAGTTTGGTGTTAGTGTTCAAATCTCCCTTTAGAGTACTCTAGTTACTGTTGCTTGTTCTGCAATTATCTTGAAGTCACTTTGGACTGAAGGTATTGCATTATTTGATACTTCATATATCACATACTTCACATATCTTCCAATATTGTTTTTATAATAACTGAGATGCTACAGTGCCTTCCTTGACCTAATCATCTCTAATTTATTAATAAAACAGTACTGAGGAGCTTGGGGTTTGTTTTTGCTTTTGTTTTTCACAGAAACTCACTCTCCTTTTGTCAGTGTCTCAATAGAAACAACAACAAAAGAGGCTCTGTGGGAACAAAGCCAAGATACGAAAAGTTTACAAAGTGGAATCCTCTGTGAAACTGTCCATTTGCCACTTTTAAAGACCCTTTGTTCTGGATATTGAAATATATGAATCTGATGTAATCTTCAGGGAAAGAAGACTGTAAATTTGTCCTCATAGTCATTAGAACACAGAACCTGTGTGTGGTGAAATGGCTTTTGAAACGATCTCATTTAATTATATTGAAATTATATTTAGATAAAGTAATTGAGTTTGTGACATTTGCCATGATCTTATTTCATGTCTAAAGAAAGAAATACATAATTTTATTGTTTAAACCTTTTTTTTTTTGTTATATGCATCTCTTTTAAAAAATTGCAGGAAAATAATGTCTTTGTATGCGGTTACTGAGAGTAAAAGTTAGCTAAGGGTAGTAGAAACTTAATCAACTTGTGGAATTCCAGAAGGAAAGTATTTTAAAGTTCCTCTCATGGTCTGAAGTTAGTAATTACAAGCCTTGCATATGATTGAACACAGTATGCTATGTAACTGTTCTTACATGAGGAATATAACTTCATTTTGACATAAAATGTTTACATATTTTTTTAAAAAATCAAATTGCAGGGAATGCATTGCATCCATTTGTATTTTTTTTCTTCATAATTTCACAATTTTTAATTAAGGTAATTATTCCAAAGACACCTTATTCTTAGACTGAATTTGTTTAGTTATACTTTATGGATATTAAACCTTTTTTACATAGTCCATTCCAGACTTTAAGTAAATATCTTATTATTTGAAAGAATCTTTGGCTTTTACATGGATCAAAACTTCCAGTAGTTGGTGAAAATTATCTAGAATTTGTATTAATCCTTCTGAAATGACAAATTCTGTGTTCAACCATTTGTTATATGATGGCTATCATGAATATGAAGATGTTCACAGATTACTGAGTAAAAAGGATTTGTTAGGTAAGCTTTGTAAGATGGGACTTACTGGGGATATTTTCTTACAAAATTATTATTCTGTAAGAAAATAATTCTTACAAATTTTCTTACAGGATTCTTACAAAAACCTTCTTTGAGATGTAATTGAAACATATTTACACTAGGTTAATGTCTGCTTCATTGCTAAGGTGCCTAAAAGACACAAAACGGTAGCAGAAATGTATGGACAAATCTCTCCTCTTGGATGGCTGAAGTGAGAGCAATGTTAAAAAATCTGTCTTTATTTCTACAGATATGATAGTGTTATCTGTGTCTTGAAGTGATTTGTTTGGATGCTTATTTTTATAAATAAAACAGACCCTGAAATAAGGGATATGTCTATAGTTAACACTTCATGCTTGTGTTATTGACCTTATAATTGCTCATCATCTCATAATGCACAGTCCTAATGCAGGCTGATTTAGGCTCTGGAAAATATCATCTTTGTTGATCTTTCATCAGGAAAGTGATTTCACTAGTGATGAATGCACCCCAGAATACAGTATTTCAGTGACGCACATTGGTAGAACAGCTTGATGGAATACAGGGAGGTTTTTAGGAAACTACGGTTGCTGTCTGCCTTACTTTGTGAAGAGCTGGAAAGATTTTTCTCTCGTTTGACAATGACATGCATAAAATGTGTGGCAGCACAGCTTGAAAAAAAGCTAGGTCATGCCCTTGCTCTGTATTTATCTCCACACAGTTCTTGAAGCCATTAATAAAAAGAACTCTGACAGAATTCCTGCTGAGTAGGCAGCTGTAGGCAGATCCCAATACAGTGAACTAAGCTGGACCTTTAATACAGGGCTTAAAAGTTCTGGATATGTTATGGCCATACCATTGGATACAGAAAGTGCAAAACCAGCTTTTCATAGCAGAATGGAAAAACCCTTCAAGCAGTTTAGGAACTGAGGAGGCTCCTGCCATGGTGGCTGTTTGTTTCCAAAGCACATTCATCACTATCACAAGTGGGGATAAACCAGTTTTAGTACGTCTTTCCTGCCTGTGATTAGTGGCATCAGACATTTTTTCATGACTCAAAAATTGATGTGCTCTTTAAAGTAGGACACACTGTACACCTCTAAGTGATAATGCATATGTGATGGATAACCCTGTTAATTGATAGAATAGCTCAGCTGAGGAGTCAGAAGAGTCAAACTTCACATTAACCTCACTCTGGCTCAGGAATATCAAACACCTATCAAACCAGCAGAAGCCCGAGGTTGCCTAAGTAAAGTTGTAGAGCATGTTGAGATTATATCAGTGATTTGAACCCTATTATGCCTTAACTTGTCCTTGCCATATCGTTTGTAAAATGTGCTTCTTCTTAAAATGAGTTCTTGTCACATTACCTAGCTTGAATTTTCAGACAAAGACTAATAGTGAAGGTATCAATATGGATGACAGGGAGCCATTTAAAGATGAATATTCTATATCAGTCATGACATATAGTTCATCTTACCGAAATATTTCTAAAAGTATTAAAACTGACATATCCATAGCTCATATTAGAGGATGCTAATTTAGAACAAAGCTATCTCCATCTGAACCATGGTTTTAAATAATATTAATTAAAATGTCTGAGAAATGGTATACAACCTGAACTCAAAAATGCAACTTTTGTTTTGAAAAATTAGGCACAGCAATGATCCAGAGGCTATACAGTTTAAAATAAAAAAGTAAAGCCTTGTATTTTTCACATATCTTTGTAAAAATTATTTAAAAAATAGTTTGGATTTATCTGACACATTTATTCTATGTATTTTATAAAATGTCACACGAGTAACTTACATTAAGTAAATACTGCAAATTTACAGAGAATAATCCTCAAAATGTGAGAGACTTGTCCAAATAAATCAATACAAATTTAGAAGCAGGGTTAAAACTTCTGTCGTACTAGCAATAATTTGATAATTGGGTCAAAGGTGCAGTGGACTCTGACTGTAAAGGGACATGAAAAATTAAATAGCTGTAAACAGTTAATGCATTTTTAATTATTAATGGGTTTTGGTAAACATTTTTTTGCATTATAGTTGACAAGGAAGTATGCAGACATTGCAAAAACAAATATCAGCTTTTACAGTCTTTTATTATAAACTATTCAAAATACTAATGATAAAGTTACTTCTAAAAGGTGTCAGACAGAAACTGGAATGTGACTGGTTAATTTGAGAATAGATTGAGTGTTTAAACTTTTTTCTTTTCATTAAACAATGACTTCAGACACTTTAAACTTCATTACAAGTGTCTACTGGACTTACTGTGTTATGCTTTCTGTTTCTTTATGTGTATGTAATTGATGTAATTGCTTTTTATTTTCTCATCAACAGAATAAGTTATATTCCCACTCGGAGTTGGTCCCCACCTATGCCAGGATGAAATGTACCCATTTTCTAAAATATTCTTCTGTCCATATGATTTTCTGACTTCAGGTTTTAAAATTGTGGTATGGAACTTGACCTGTCCTTACTAGTGTTGCACTGATGAGCTGTAAGAACTAACTGCTATCCTGTTTCAATATAAAGCAAAAAAGAAAATTCCTGTTTCATCTTTAAAAATTAGTAGTAGGTCAACTTGACAGGATTCTGCAAAGCAGACTTTCCACTCCTAATGAGAAAAAAAAACTTTCTTCATTTTTTGTTTGTTTGTTTGTTTTTAAAGAAAGTTATTTTGAAGAAAAATCCACGATCAAGTTGTATAATCTAACAGAAGGTAGTTAATCAGTAAGACAGTCCTGAATTTTCTCATAGGGTAAGATTTGAATATATTACAACTTTACTGTAGCTGCTGATAACAACTTCATCTCATTCTTGGCAGATTTTTTTCTCTTCAAAGAATGTAAATAAAACATTGTGGAAAACTGCATATGTGGAAAAATAATCTCCAGTTCCATGCACTAGAGGTATGCTTTTCTTCTCCAGTGTACTTTTTAAAAAAGCAAGTAAGATAGAGGACTGTTGATAGAGGATGACGGATAACAAGAGAAATGACCAAAAATCAGTGGCAAAATCAAGAAACTATAAGCAAAATAGTTAAAAACAAACAAACAAACAAACAAAAACAAAAAAGAAGAATTCAAATAAATCTATGTAAGAGAAATTTTAAATGTGTCATAGAATCACAGAATCATAGACTTGTCTAGGTTGGAAGGGACCTTTAAGATCATCCAGCTCAACCATCAACTTAACACTGATAAAAAACCAGCCTAAAAACATGTCTCTACCTCTATGTCAGCCCATCTTTTGAACACCTCCAGGGATATGGTGTCTCAACTGCTCCCCTGGGCAGCCCATTCCAATGCTTAATAACCCTTTCAGTGTAAAAATTTTTCCAGATATCCAAACTGAACCTCCTCTGGTGCGACTTGAGGCCATTTCCTTTTGTCCTATTGCCTGTGACTTGGGAGAAAACTCCCACCTCTCTACAACCTTCTTTCAGGTAGTTATAAAGAGCAATAAGTTCTCCCCTCAGCCTCCTTTTCTTTAGGCTGAAAAATCCCAGCTCCCTCAACCGCTCCTCATAAGACTTGCTCTCTAGACCCCTCACCAGCTTTGTTTCCTTTCCCTGGACCTGCTCCAGCCCTTCAATGTCTTTTTTGTTGTGTGGTAAGGGGCCCAAAACTGGACACAGTACTTGAGGCAGGGCCTCACCACTGACAAGTAGAGGGGGACGATCACCTCCCGAGTCCTAGTCACCACACTGTTTCTGATACAGGCCAGGATGCTGTTGGTCTTCTTGGCTGAAGAAAAGAAACTATAAACTTTTAGTTCAACTGTATTTTAGATGAGAGAAAATTTCAGTTTCAGACATATGAATTTTCAAAAAACAAGTTAAAAAAATCAACAAAATTTAAAATTAGAAAATTTCTTTTACAGAACACATTTTAGAAAAAAGTAAACTTTATGTTTAAAAATTGAAGAATTTTACTATTATTCTCAAATAAAGAAATAAATCACACACAATGAAAAGTGGCTTATTTTTAAAGCATATATTATAGATATTTTTCAGGGATTAGCACTAGCCACAATACAGTCCTGTCAAATGACTTGGATTGAAAAAGCAACCTGCCTTTGTAAAATCAATGCATATTTAAATAACTTAAAACTCTTCTTGGCATAAAGATAAAATGCAGGTGAAACTACACTGCTAAATGTCATACTAGCTGGTGTGGAATTAGGGAACTACTTTTAGAACAGCGCAATGTCAATGACCTGCAAATTCACAGCCTCACTACGTAAAAAAATTACACAGATGTTTAATATTCAAAAAGTATGCTTCAACATATTTCACTTGATTTCTTAACCTCATTGTTTCCTGCAATTCTGAAAGATTAGTGCTTAATGGGTGATAGCTATACTGACCTTGCTGTTGTGATTCCTGATGTTCGAATGGTCTCATGTTTTGTTTAAAAGAAAAGCTGTTCCTTTGAGAGTGAATTCCCTAACTGACAGTGTTATGTCTAAAAATTGTGAAAATCTATCAATTTTTCAGAGGTCTTTTGAAAGGTTTGCTTTGAGGACCTCAATGGAGCTGCAGTCTACTTTCACTCAAGAGGTAGGAACAAGCTGATCTGGAGAGCTGTGCATTTCAGCACCACATCCCACTCACAATGAATGCTTTGACACCAAAAATCTATCCTAAGCCATGGCAATGAGCAAGCTACCTGGGAAATGATTACCCCAAAACCTTTTTCTTCATCAATATCTTTTTTCCTGAGGTAAAAAGGCGTCAATACCTGTAGATCAGAGCAAACAGCACTTGGCACTTCAGCTGTCAGTGCCAGTACAGCAAGTCTTGAGCTGAAAGGAAGTAAATTCTAGAAAATTTCTCAAAGACAGATTGGTTTCTTCAATCTTGGAGGTATGTATGTAAAAGAAGATGCAATTATTCAACACTGTAGGAGAAAGAATGTCCCCATGGGATTTTTAAAGAAGTGTTACCGCCTGACAACCAGTGCAGAGAGAAACATCACCATTATTAAGTTGATCCTGACGTGGAAACATGTAACATCCAATCTGTGAGTTTTGCTCTAGACATGGACATTCCTGATTTTGTGGGCATAAAGGTATCTGAGATGTCAGATACAGAACTGAAGCAGAAAATCTAATGAATTATTACACTTCAGTAAAAAATAAAGAGCAGTTTCTATGTACGTATTTTTCAGCACATAACAATTTTGCGCACCGTTACCTCCTTTATAGTGACTTAAAAAAACATATGAGTAGAGCATTTCTTTCAGTCATCTGGTCTACAAATAATCAATTTTTATTTTATGTTTATTTTTGGTAGATACATTAGGAGGGTGCACATATCTTATTTTTTTTATAAAAGTAGAAGCTAGAAAGCATTAAATAGATGGCCAAAGAGAAGATAATCACAAGAGTGATAATAGCAAAAAATAATATAATATTTTCAAATAACAAATTAAAATGTGTTGAAGGTTCATTTTCATTATTTTTCTTTTATACGATATGAAAACCTAGACTTCTCACCCAAGGTTTCCTTACTTCTTGAAGATCTTCTCACAGCTGAACTAGTTTTAGTTTGCTCCATTCAATATCTTCACCCTTCCACTGAGATCATGTGGAACCTCTGTTTTGCTAGTGAACATGTAGAAATGACAAGACCTGATTTCATTATCCTGGTATATACTTTAAATGACTGGGGTTTTTTTGCTTGTTTGTTTATTTGTTTGGGTTTTTTTTTTTGTTTTGTTTTGTTTGGTTTAGTTTTTGTGGGTTTGGTTGGTTGGGGTTTTTTTTTGAGAAAGATAATATAAGTTCAGTTGAAACAAACTCAGACAGATTGGCAAAGAACTACTAAAAATGCCAGAAATGTTCAAATTCTTAATATTAACAGGAAAAGTAGAGCATAATAGAGCAGAAGAATAATCAGGTTGAAGTCTCCTGAGCTGTATAAGGTCTCAAGTAATGTAAAATTCTGCGTGCTAACAAAGAATTCCCACAGATGACTGAGAATTATGTTAAGGAATCGATAAAGAAGACAAGAAAACAGAGTCATTTTAAAGATTAATTTAATTCCTTATACATAATTTTCTATAAACTAAAGCTTATGTTACATAATCTCTATCTAAAATGTACACAAATAATTACTCTATGTCATGTTCTTGCAATATCTATTTTACACACTGGAGTCAATGAGGTTATATGAGGGACAAATCAGGTCTTGAGAGCATATCCAATTTGTCAGTACTAGGGTAAATTCCTGGTTTAGAGTATTTATATTAAGCTAAAATGTATTCCATCACTCATAAACCTTGCCTTCAGTACATACCCAATTTATCTGTGCTAAGGCAAGTTCTAGGACTGCAGCATTTATGCTAAAAACTAAAATGTACCTCATCCCTCAGTCTAGACATATTCTCAAGGCAGAATTCATCCCTCATCGAGCTTCATTAGCTTCAGTGGGTTTACTGACTGAATGAATTTGGCCCAATGTTCTCACTAAAGCCAATTTTAACAATCAGTTTTCTTATAAGAGGTACAGTTTAGAAAATGACCTGCTATTCTCCCGTACTGATATTGAGTGTTGTGACTAAGGCAGAATTAACTATTATGCCCATCCTAAATCAGAACAACTCCTTGGATTAAAATAACTCCAACTGATAGCTCATGATAAACTCCATATTAAGACATGAAAAATGAAATATGGTTATTATTTTTAATTAAAAATAAATATAAATATTTATTTTATTGTTATGCTTCAAAAATAGCAGTAACAATGAAAAAGCAACGATGTCATCTTCACTTAAGCTCAGCTATTTTAGCAAAGACTGAGGGAAGCAAACTAATGATAGAATTACTCCTTAAAGAACTGGATTTTCTCAGCTTAAGCAGCATAGCAGTTTTCTAAGTTTAGAAACACTTAAAAGTCACCTTCTTGATATGCTTTATATAGCAGGACCAAACTTAACATGGCAACACCTTTATCATTGGTTTGTTCGTTTTTTTGCTTTCCTTTTCAGAACTTTATCAGTGTGACCTAGTAAGTGGAGTCCCAGCCAGATGTAGAATGCAAGGTACTCACTTACTTGAGTTGTGCTACATTTTCCTCATGTAGGAAGTGTTATTCTAGGAAAAAAAAAACTCCCATAAAAGCAACCACCACCCTCTGCTCATTGAAATCAGTTCAGATCAGCCTCTTCCCCTTCCTTCCTTGCTCTTCTTTGCTTTACTCCCCCTCTAGCCTAACTCCCAGGTGCCCTTACCCTGAAAACAGCTTTTCTGGTCCCATTCAGCCCAGTCCTGACTGCTGTCTTGTCTTCTCCTCTTCCCTACTGTTACCTGCTGAGGAGTCCTGTACTCTACAATTCCCACTCATGCAATGCCAGCCATGGGAGTGTTTATTTGGCAACTACAGCTGAAGCTGCAGAAATGAAAATAGAGAGGCTGTTGCTTGTCTGTAAAAGACAAAAAGGTGGAGGATGATCAAACTCAATTCCAGGGAGCTAAAAGAGGTAGCATACATATGGACATAAACCCCCAGTGCTGCTGAAGTCAAATCATTCCAAGTCAACTGTGAATATTGGCAACATTTTACCTGACTTCCCAAGAAAATAAGAAATGTGATTATTCTGGATTACCCTGATCATAATTTTTGAATCTATTTTCCAATTTTATCCAAACTTGGCAAGGGCTAAAAGGTCTGAAATTTTATTTATTTATTGTAAGAATTGTCAAAGAGAATACATACAACTCAGTTTATTTCTTGGAACGGATGTAGTTTGCACGTTAGTACACTATTAGATAGTGGAGAATCTACCCATAGAAGAGTGATTAGACACATTAGCACTGTGAAAAACTTCAGTCATATGATTTGCTGAAAGTCTTTCTTTACTAATTCTAGTCCTCATGGGGAAAAAAATATTTCCTTTGAATATACAGCAAGTGATTTTGCAAGAAACAAATGGCTATAATACAGAAAAGATAGATCAACAAATGCATGAAGAGCTTGTTCTAGAGAAGGAATTCAGAAGAACTATAACTACTACACTCAGAGGTGTCAGGTTGCTTTTCCTTCCCCAAAGTAGGCAAGAAGAATTGTACATAAAATGGAGGCAAAATCAGTTACTAAGAAAGACTGTGCTACAAATCTAGAGCAGTCATCAATGTACTCTTTCTAACACATTACATTACTATTAGGGAACGCAAGTGTCTGTAGCATAAACATAGTTATATACATGACAGTTAATGTGACACAATACGACTTCCATGAATAGGTGTTTCATTTGATCCTTTCCATAATAAATGTTGAGATTAATGGTTTTGGTTCTGGAAATCTTGCTGCTTTCCCATTTTTGTGTCGAAACAGAATTTCCTGGATCAGTGTTTTTTGGCTGAATTCAGTAGGAAAACAAGGGTGTATAATAAGAACTTATCTTACTTTATTTTAATGTCTACTTGTTGGATATGACCTTGGTAAGACAGGCTGGGGTTTGTTTTATTTATTACACCCACCCATACCCAAGGTGAATGGAAAGGTAAGTAAAAAACACGAGAGAAGCTAGAATGCACCATGATGACAGAGAAGGGCAAGAACAGTATATACTTGGGAGAGTTCATTGGGTGTGCAGAAACTATACAAATGGGATGCAAGCCTTACATATTCAGAACTTGAATGCTCAATATGCTTAAGCATATTTTTTCTCATAAATTATGATTGTGTTTATTTAATTTTTGTTCATACCATAAGTACATAGAATGTGTCATAGGAGATAAGCATATTTCAAGAATGCAAGTTTGAAGATAATTAAAGGTATATCTTGAAGCCACAAATAACAGAAATTGAGTTCCCGTGGATTTCTCCGAAAATAGGATTGGAGGTGCATAACAAACAAGCTTTGCTTGCAGTGAATAAGTAAGTAGTTGTAATTAAAGTTCAAGACACTGTAATTGCTTTGATGTATGAAAGTAGGGAGCAAAGTAACGTAAGGAAGAAAATATGGCTAAGGAGATTTAATGAGAGGCTTCTCAGTCATCTAAGAAACTAGCAGGAATAAGTCGTTGAAGAATCACAGACTCATTTAAAGATTGTTTATAAGAAATCAAGTCTGGAAAATGAAAAAAAAATAGAAAAACTTGAAAAAAAAAAAGAGGAATACTAGAATACTAATTGGGGGGAGTCAGAGGTGTATAGACTATCTAGCTTTTTGTTTTACAAATCTGTGAGTTCACAGGTCCGAAGTTGAAATGAAGCAAAAAACTACAACCTGTATGAAACCTGGGGAATTTTCTCTGAGCTTTAAGTTAGTTATGTTAACCAATCCAGTGGTATGAATGGGTTACTTGGATAACTTGGCTATAATGTGGTTAATAAAACACATTATGTGTTCCCATGCAACTTATTTCTCATATCCTAAGCCTTGAGAACCAGGATAATTGTACTGGGTATAGCTGGGATGGAGTTAACTTTCCTTTGAGAAGTCCGTACAGTGTTGTGCTTTGCATTTGTGGCTAGAACAATGTTGATAACACAACAGTGTTTTTGGCTATTATTGAGCAGTGCTTGCACAGCATCATGGGACACAGCCAGGGCAGATGACCCTAAATGACCAAAGGGACATCCCATACCACATGATGTGCTCAGCAGTAGAAGGTGAAGAAAAGGAGAAGAATGAGGGGACATTTGTAGTTATGTCATTGTATTCCCACACAACCACTGCACTAAGGCTCTGCTTTCCAAGAAGTGGTTGGACATCTTCTTGATGATGGGAAGTAGTTTTTGCTTTGTTTCTACATGTGGCTTTTTCTTTTCTTATTAAACTGCCCGTGTTTCAACAAACAAGGGCTTTTTTTTGGTCTTATTTTCTCCTGCTGTCTTGTTGAGGAAGAGGAGTGAAAGAGTAATTGGTTGGGGGTCTGCCAGCAAGCCAAGGTCAACCTGCCACAACAACATTCTCATTTTGATTCATAGAGAGAATAAAATACATGTATTTAACAAGAAAATAAATACTAATCAGCTGCTATTTTAATTAATAAGTGAGAAAAAATCAAATTCCACAGAAAGATGTGAGAAGTTGAGTCTGAAGAAATTGTAGCTGAAAATGAAAAGAGAAGAAGAAAACTGTATTATCAAAGACTTCAGTTAAATACAACTGTTTTTTTCTTTATGCTTGAACAGCCTCTGCTGAAAACTACTTGCAAATGCTTGAGAAAGTCTTGAGATAAATTAAACCATAAAATATGAAAGTATATACACAACTAGTTAGGGCAGATGAAGAAATTTTTGCAAAATTTGAACAAAAATATATTCTAGAAAACAGATAGAATTTATATAGAATTAATAATTACAGCTGATTACTTTAAATTGCAGGGCTATCAAAATGAAAGACAGGTATAATGAGCACATCAATAAAAGAAAATTACTGTTCCTGGTAAACATTATTACATAAAACAATAATAGTTCAGGGACAATAAAAAATGTAATACCTATAATATTAAGTTCCTTGTGTGATAAAAATATAAATAATATAGTAACATATCATTACACTCCATTTTGATAATCTCTTTCCTGCAGGATTTTCAAAGTTAGTTATTAGAAATAAAAGTGCCCCACTACAGTGAAAAAGAAACTACTGGTTACAGTGAGTAGTTACATTTATCAACAGCTAATATTAAAGAAAACATTTCTGCTCGTGATTTGATGTTCAATGAGTTATTTACTCAAGATGCAGTTAGAAAAATAAAATATTTTAACATTAAAGTAATTGATTAACTTCCCCCCCCAAAAATTCTCACAGTCATCATATTTTCCTCTATATTTTGAAAAGTACTAGTGATGATGATACTTACTAATGTGTACAGTAAAATGAAAATCACTTGTAAAAAGAAAAGGAGTCACTTCTGATAAAAACTCATGAGATTCAATGTTTTTGAACTAAAGTGGAAGCCAGAAGCGAACATTTTATCCTGTCCAAAAACTCTGGGAGCAAAAAACCATCTTTCTTCATTGTACGTTAAATATATAACCTCAGGGTAGCAAGCAGAGATTACTGCTTGCCTGAGGAAAAAACCCCAAACAACCAACATGTTAAATGCTATCGCACCAATCACAAGACAGTATTGAAAATATCACTGAAAGCTGGGGAGAAGTTGTGGTTCTAGCTGTAGAATTATAAGGGGAAAGACAAAGTGAATTCTCGACCCGTTCTGTAAGTGCATCAGGGAGAACCAGAAATAAAGCCCCCAAAGTATAAGTAAGTACATACAAGGAATTTAATTTCCACAGAAGGATGTGGGAAGTTGAGTCTGAAAAAAATTTAGTGGAAAATGGAAACAGAGGAAGAAAACTGTATTGTCAAAGTCTTCAGTTAAGTACAACTGATTTTTTCTCTACGCTCGTATAGCCTTTGCTGAAAATCACTAAAGGAAGAAAAGGTTAAAAGGAGAAAAAGCGCCTGCAGCCTTAATAAAATGTTTGCATTCAAACTACTCAGCATTTACAGAAAACTTTATAAACTTCCTCTGTTGCGATTAAGGCAATATGTAAATATATCACCTTAAATTTAGTCTTACTTTCTAACATACTGTAATTTGCATGAAATAACTTGGAAAGCATTTTGCTCAGAAGTGGTCTCAATAAGATAGAAATAAATTTTCATGGTGGAAAGGAAGAATTACAAGTGAGTTAAAAAGATTGTGATTTCTCAGCCCTAACACTTTCATCCACAAAGTGGAGTGTGTATTCCTACACATATGAGGGTCTTTATATATATATGTATGTATAGAAAACTGTCTCTGGAAGGTGTTCAATATTTTTGTGGGTGTATAAACATGATGGGGTTTTTTTGTTTTGGTTTGGTTTTTTTGAGGGTGGTTGACTTTGGCTTTCCATTGAAGCTCTTCCCTTTATGGTTTATACTTACTTAGCTAAGTTATTGAAGGGAATCATCGCCTCAAAGCCTCTACAATGCACCAGATTAGATACCACAGCTATACTGTCTGGAAGCTCCAATGGCTTCCTGACTTAATGCACTGAGTTTAGCAAACCATTGAACACAAGTGTTATCAACATCGCTGCCATTCACAATGTCACCAATCAAAAGTACTTTATGTTAACAGAATTTTCTGTGATTTTTAAAAATAAAACATAACTGTAGATACAACAGGTTCTAGGTACACAACTGTTGTATTAAAAGCACTTTGTTCTTATTACATATAAAAATGAGAACAAAAATGATATGAGATTTTATACTTTCTCTATTATATATTATATCCTATGCACTTTGTAATGTATTTCTGTACCTGAAAAGATGTACTGTGGACAAAGACAGGGAGTTTTCAGCAGAGCTCCAAGGGTTAATTTGCTACAAGATTTATTAACACAGGCAAAAAAAAATAAATTAAAAATAAACCACTTTTTTTTCCCCTGTTTAAGTAAATTGTTCAAACTAAGGTGTTTCTTCAAGGTCACAGAAGTAAAAGCTTGCTTTTTTTGAGCCTTTGTATATCTAAAGAGTAAATTCTACAAAATTCCCTAAAGGAAATAATTACTTTGATAAACAACCTTTATTGAGTATAGTTGGAGGACTATTTCTTCAGGGTACATTGCATTTGATATATTTTTCAATGGAATTAATTAAAGCCCTGCTCAAACCACCCTTCTTTACTTTCTAAGTCATTTGCTGTCCAGCACAAAATCAAATTGAGTGTAAAACAGAATCAATTTGTTTGACAGTGAAATCATGAAAACTTGTATTTAATCGAGAAACTTTACTTTCATCTTAAGTAAAGGACACCATGGACATGGTGTATTAAATTGGGTAGTAGCACATTTCCAGAAACCTTGTCTCATAGTTGAGCTAAATCATAATGTGGGGGGGGGTTTGGGTTTTTTTTTAATATCCTTGGACACTCTTTAGAAAAATTTGTGTCCTTTTCTTGCGTCCAGGGACAGGTCATCATTTTTAGGCACTCCTTGGAGATTAGATCTCTGTCCTCATGTTAGATGTAACAACTACGAGCTCTTGAAGACCACCACTGTGTTGGACAACTGACATCATTCCATGAACCTGTATCTGAATGATGGAGCTTTTCCACCCTGGGCAGCCTGGGACTTCATAGTCAGTGTAGTCCACTGTATGTATGCGTGTGTCTACATACATATATGTCCATATGTATATATGGGCCAGTGTAGGGTACTGCACCTGGGGAGGAATAACCCTATACATATGCACCAGTACAAACTGGAGGCTGACCTGCTGGAGAGCAACTCTGGAAAAAGACCTGGGAGTCCTGGTGGACAACAGGATGACCGTGAGCCAGCAAAATGTTTCTCATCTCTGAATTGCAAGATTTTGATCAGGGTATTGAAGAAAGAATATTGGTGTGGGTAGTTATGATAAAAATGGGTGGCTTTTCTGGTTACTGTACCTTATTTGCATATTTAAGGTCAAAAAGCTGAGCCAGATGTGGGATGAGGATAGCATTTTCCACAGTTTAAGTTGTGTAGGCAACTATTTTTTCCTCTGGAGCATGACATTGACCTTTCTTGTAAGAGAGTTCATATTTCCCCAATGGTCTTCTAGCAAGAAAATAAAGGGCTTTCCCACAATATGCAAATAATTAATAACTATTAAAGCTTGGACCTGAAATTTAGAATCAAGAAAGAAGTCCTTTGTGACAATAGCATATTTTTTTTTCCATTTTTTGTCTTGGGTATTTCTGACAAAATTTAGCTAATTTAAATGCCTTTGAAAAATCTCAGCTCATCAGATGTGCTGAGAATTGACATTTTACATTTCAGCAACTGTAACCTCTTAAGAGTTACATATTTCACTCATAAAAAAAAGTGAATGGGACTTATTCAGTTCAGGGCTTCTGGGGATGTTTGAAACAGAGATTATAAACAAGGTGCTTGTATTGTGGAGGGAGAGAGCTGCTGGAGGAATTAATTTCATTATCAAAGGATAAGGAGACTGGGCAAGATGTATAAGACAAATTGGATAAGGAGCCTCAGAAAGGATATGGGAACCACTGGGGAATATTTCCAAACTTTACTGGGCAAAAAGGGTTAGACGTGCAGGTAAATACAAAGTGGACTTTGGGAAAAGAACCAAGGACTTAGAAGATAGGAGAAAATCCTGGTTGCCAGAGAGCGCAGGCTAGGAAAGAGAATGCCATTCCTGCATGCTAAAATAGTGTTTTCAATCCTGGGATGAACAGCCTGAAGCTGGAAGTATTCAAAGTCAGGTTGAATGGGTCTTTGAGCAACCTTATTTAGTGAAAGATGACCCTGCCTATGATGGGGGGAATGGATTAGATGATCTTTAAAGGTCCCACCCAACCCAAATTTTTCTGCGGTTCTGTGATTTTATCATGTGAGGAATCTTGAAATGCTGAGGTGGGAAGAATGGACAGAGTGAAGAAAAATCAGAGGAAACACACTAGACAGCATCAACCTGGACAACGCTGACAGGGTTAAAAAAGTGTGAGTGAAGGGGAGTCAGTTTCTGCTTTTTTAAAATTAAAATCTGTAATTTCTGAGGGTGGCCCTTTCTTGTGTATAGTAGGAAACTCACTAACACGTGTCCTTCAGGAATGTGTGTTGGATGTCATTAGTTTTTATCACATCATTAATTGGATACAGTATGGAGTTGTGCGATATTGTTTAATCCATTAGCTTCAGGGATCTAGAAGATCTAGAAACAGTGGTGATAGTTCTGAGAACTTAAATAATAGGATTTCAATCTTTTTCTCTAGCTAGGGGAATTATAGCCACAGAACCATGTACAACTGCATTTACATCTATTCAAAATATTTGTAAAGAACATTTTTAAGGTAAAACACTACGCACTTGAAAGTTAGAAAATGTCTGACTGTGAGTTGCCTGTGCTTCATATGACCTGACCTCCCTTCCACCTTTTTAGCAGTATGGTTTCCAATTAATCACAGTGACAGTCCAGGCAGGCTCTTGTGCTCTCAAAGCAAGCTTGGGAGATATAAAAAATGAAAGCAACTATAACCTCAGCTTTATAACACGTACTGTATATCAAAAGCATTAAAGTTAGTGCTATATAGAGCACTACAAAATACTGCAGGTACAAAAGGGAGAGGAATTACAGGTGTAGAAAATGCAGTTCTTTTAATTAACCACACACAACAGCCAGTATTCTCTCCCTCCTCTGAAATGCTGCTACCACTTTTTGAACACCTGACTGCAGTATGAGAACAGCTACCACAGCTTGGAGAGCAAGGAAAATGTCTACGGTCATAATGACAGACATTGCATTCAGTCCTTAGCATTACTTGAGGGCTGTGTTCAGTAGTGGATTTGCTGCATTTCCATACCCACAGCTTTTCTTTCATTAAGACAACTAGAGTATAAACCTTCTGTAACCTGATGAGAGAAAAATGTTGGCTCTCATTTCAAGAAAGTGCTTAATCATGTGCTAATTTTGAGCATGTGGTAAAGTTCTCTGAATTTAAATGCCTGCCCTGTGGAACAGATTCTTAATAAGGGGACAGCTGAGAATGAAGGTGCTTTTCCACACATTACAAGGGCAATTGGACAATATATGTAGGTCATATATAGGCAGGCTTGATAATCATTTAAAGTAATAACATTTACCAACACTTTCACAAAAAGACATTCCTCAATTAATTCCTTAGAGTGGAATTAACCTCCTTTCATTTTAAATGTATTAAATCATTTAGTATGCACAATTTAAAAATACCTTTCTAGTCAGCAGGGAAAGACAACTCCAGGGAAAAAAAACATTTGAAAAAAATGTGTAAATGGCATCTTTATCTTGCTTGTGACTAAAAAGCAGCCTCGATGTTTGGAATCGATAAGACACCTAGAATTCAGATGTCTAAAATAAGGTGACATGTACCCCATATTTGATGTCCAAAAAGAAACAGTTAGTAAGGGTGGACCTATATCCTACATATAGACTCAGTAAACTGACAATAAATCTGTCAAATCTAGACCTGTAAATCTGGTATATTGAAACACTGTTTGGCATGAATTCAACTCAGTTTGAGATTATAAACTGGGTACACAGGACCACACAACCATGAATTTTTACCTCATAAACACTGTCTGCGTGGTAAGACTTGCTGTCTATAGTGAAATACAGATAAGATAATGATTTCTGTAAGAGGTACTGACTTTGGTCAACACATACAATGATGTGTGGATATGCAATTCCCCCTGGCCACAGCTTACTGATTTGTAGCACTGCTCATAGAAACATGCCAAAAGTCTGTCCACCTTTTTAATTTTGTTGAGTAAGAGAGGAATATACGCAAGTTATATGACTGTCCACAAAAAATTGTTTTATGTCCTTTCAGTTTACCTGGGTTTAATCTTTTTTTTTTTTTTTTTTTTTTTTGATTTTTTTCCTGCACTACCTCATTATTGCATCAGTTTGGCTCCTTGCCACTGTTGAGCATTTTCATTGCATGAAGTTCATTTCAGCAGATAACACTGAAGAGAAACTGTGAAAATGGCTCCCTACCTAGATCCCAAAGTGAGCAGAGGGAGGAAAGGGGTATTTATGGGTAAAAATTGGTAGTATGGAAATACATGTGTGGTATACTTGGGGTTTTTTTTAGCTATAAGGAAAAATAAGAAATACATATACCCACTATATAAATAAATCAGTCGTGGAAAACAATGGCGCATAGATAGTCTGAATGATTTGGATGTTCAAATCAGCCCTTCTTGCCTGCTCTGCTTCTTGTTCATCAGTCATAATTAAATTTCATCATTTTTTATGTGAGTAGCACCGTGAAACACACAAAGAGGGAAAACTTAATTCAAGCTAACAGATACGTGTTTAATATAGGTTTTAGATTTATTAGACTTATTATCTTGCTTTGCCATTAATGGCTATTATAAGAAGAACAGAGGTAAACCTGCCTTTGTAGAAAGCAAACAAACCCAACTAATGTATATCTGTGTGGATATAAATACCTAATCACTTTTATAACCTCTAGTTTATTAGAGACAGGATTGAATAAACATGCTGCATGAAGCGCTTTGTAATTTTGGATTAATTTTTAGAAGTCAGGACTCTGGCATATTAAACACTGTATAAAGATCTGTGAAGGGATTTGTTTTAGTTCACCTGAGTTTACCTCTCCTTAAAGCAATGATCTAAACTTTTTTTTTTATATGCAACTTCTCATATTAATTCAAGAATCCATAAGATATCTATGAATGGTCTTCTGAAGATAAATTCTTCTTTTCTGAGAATGTCCATAAAGTTTTTAATAATTCTCTTTTGATTTATAGGAAATTTTATGTTAACAGGAGCTGCTTAGTCTTCACAGTGCTCTCAAAAAAAAAATATGGAATTTACAATCATAATTGTCTGAAATTCAAAATTTTGAGTCTGAGCAAGAAAGATTGATAATTTAATGTTAATATTCAAAATTGAAAATAACACCTGAATGTATAAATTTCTAATAGCATATAGGCAATTAGTGTGTTTAATTTATTTTGTACTACTTTGTCTTTGGTTTAAACATATAAACCTATATTATTATATTTCTTACACTTAACAAAAATCAGGTCTATTAAGTCAGGTTTAATTAGTAGAATTCCATCTTTGTGTAATTCTGAAAGTCAGAGGTAAATGAGAAGGTGATCATTTATCTTCTGTCCTTATTTTCTATCACATTTATTATTTTTTTTATGCTCTCAATGCTTTATAGTTCATTGCAATTGACTGTTGTTCTTAGCCTCTATTGGACTATCATTACATTCTACATCATTAGGAAGAGATTATTGCAATGACAACTCTCCATTTAAGGAGACTGCCAAATCAGGAAAATTCAGGACCTGATTGCAATTCTAGCTTTCCATTTTCTGCCTTAAATAAATCTGAAATTGGAATTTTCTCATGGTTCGTGTTTATTTGCAGCATTCAAATTCCTCCCAGCAGTTTTGATCCACCCATAAAATTTACGTAACGCATGAGAAACGATCAACTGTTTTTTTTCTGTGCCCAGGTATCCACTTTCAAAAAGCACTTTTGTGCTACAAAAGAATGACCCTTTATGTGTTTTATGTCTAGTTCTTTCCCAGTCCATATATTCAAGGAAGTGTTCCCAAATGTATGGGAAATTCTACACATTTGTCATCTGGGATATACTGTTGTACTATATCTCCCTAAAAGTATGTAAGTAACAGTAAGAAACTGACATAATCGCAAGTACACTTATTTCAGGAGTTATTCATTATGACTGAAAAAAGAAAATTGTTCTCAAGAAAGCTTGATTTTACAAAACTTATCCTGTGCATTTTATTTTTTATCTGCATAACACTCTATATGATCTACTAATAAGACTGCAGAAATGGTTATTAATCAGCTTGCCCACAGCAATTATATTGCTGTCACCTGTAGTGCGCACTTTTGGCAGGTGTTTTAACTTCATTCTTTTTGATGGCTATATTAAAACCTGCATTTAGTTTGTTTGACATTCAACTATTCTCCCAGTGCAAGATGTGCTGTAAATGTGTGCATATGACCAAATACTTCAGGGATTCATTATAAAACTTAAATATACATTTATTAGATTTGAAAAGAATACAGGATAAGAAGTTTACATTGTCAAAGTATCTAAACAATAGAAGAGGGCAGAGACAAGACAAAATGTAATATCAATATCAAACACTAATGTCAGTATTTTAAAAACAATTATATACAACATCTAACTTAGAAAACATTATACACAGATTCTTACTTGTACAATAAGTTGTTTTTCACATTAAACACTAAAAAATAATCCAAATGCAATGTTTCCGTTGCAACACTGTATAATTTATTAAGCAAACTCCATCCCAAATGGTTGGGGTGTCTTTGAAACTCTATATCATCATCAATTGAAACTCTATATCATCATCATCATCATCTAGTTGATATAAGCAATGAGTTCTAATGAGGCAGAGAAGCAGGAAAATTTATTAATTTTCCTAAGAATCCAAAACTACATTCTAATGAGTGTTTTAAGCAAAGGCTGACTCATCAAGAAGGAACTCTTAGTACAGTTACAATTTAAGAGAAAATGGAGTGAATGTGTTTCCTCACATTTCCTTAACCAACAATACTAAACCTAAGAACAACACAGGATTATTGATACATATAATAGAACATAAAACATGTCTTGGGTTCTTAAAATTGGGACAAGAGAAAGATATTTTAGAGTGTCTGAGTATGAGCATCGAGTACTATTAGGAATGTAGCTCACATCCTTTAACTTCAGTGAAAAAAAAAGTAGGTCACTCAATTTTTCTTTTAAGATTATTTGAAATTGTTAGCAATTTAAAACACTGAGACTGATTGTGCAATATGCCTTGAACAGTCAACAACTTCTCTGCAAAAGCTGTCCCAGTGCCTCACTATCTTCATAGTAAAAAGCTTCTTCCTGATATCTAATCTAAATCTACTGTCTTTCAGTTTGAAGCCATTACCTCGTGTCCTAACACTACATGTTCCTGTACAAAGCCCCTCTCCATCTTTCTTGTAGACCTCCTTCAGATACTCAAAGGCAGCTATAAGCTCTTCTCTTCTTCAAGCTAAACAACCCCGACCTTCTCAGCCTGTTTTCATGTGAGAGGTGTTCCAGCCTTCTGATCATCCTTGTGGCCCTCCTCTGGACTCCCTTCCCTTCTTGTGCTGAAGACTGCAGAGCTGGACACAGCACTCCAGGTGGGGTCTCACTAGAGCAGAGTAGAGGGGCAGAATCACCTAGCTCCACCTGTTGGCCACACTTCTTTTGATGCAGCCCAGGATGTGGTTGGCTGGGCTTGCACATTGACAACTCATGTTGAGGTTCTCATCCACCAACACCTGGAAGTACTTCTCCTCAAGGCTGCTCACTTTCCACTCGGCCTGTATTTGTGCTTGGGATTGCCCCTACCCAGGTGCAGGACCTTGCACTTTGCCATGTTGAACTTCATGAAGTTTTCATGGGCTCACCATTAAAGCCTGTCCAGATCCCTGTGGATGGCAACCCTTCTCTCCAGCATGTTGACCACACCATACAGCTTGGTGCTGTCAGCAAACTTGCTGCAGATGTACTCAATCCTACTGTCCATGCCACTGGCAAAGGTTTTAGTGTTAAAGGCTGGGTACTTTACAGATAAAGATTTACAGGAATAGCGACATCAGTCTGAAAGTCATCAGAATTCATCTCTCTATTGATTTTGCTAATCAGTTAGGTCTTGTTTGTGAGCCTATATATTAGCAGGAAGTTTCAGTCAGCTAGTGAGGAAATACACCTGTGACAACAGAAAAATTTCATCTTTCACAACACACTTTGTAAAAGGTGGTCTTGCTGACATTGTTCTGGGAACCATGCCGTAATGGCAGAAAGTCTGATATAATATGGCCAAGGGCAGCACAGTATGATATAAGAAGATTAAAAGTTTCAAACATCAGGAAGATTTCTGACTGGCTCCATCCTCCTTCAACCCACCCTTCAGATACTTATAAGCATTAATAAGGTCTCCCCTCAGCCTTCTCTTCTCCAGCTGTAAGTATTAAAAACCCAACAATAACAAAAAAAAAAAAAGAAACAATCCCCCCCCAAGAATAATTTGTGATGAACACTTTAGAATTAAAAGATGATTAAATGCTCCTTATTAATTCCTGTAGTTTATCTCTACCTTATTCAGACTTTTATTGTATTTTTAAGAAGCATCCCCACTGGGATAAATATTCAACATAAGTAATTAAAATAGGTACTGACATAGAAGAGGTTTCTTGGGAAGATTTAGGAAGAACAGCATTTCTTCTAACATGCTTAGGAATATGTTTGTTGTACCAGACTTGAGGAGGGCACATGTTCAGCTGGTGTTTTTCCCTTTTTTGCGATATAATAGCCAGACATATGATCCTCTACCATTTCTATATTAAACATGTCTTAGGAGATATTAAAGGAATAATCATAGGAATAATCACAAGAATCTTTGGAGTAGGCATAGGCTATCTATTAATATAATCTTCGCACTTCACTTTTTCTTCCTGAAAGTATATAAAAGCAAGATAATTAAATGCAAACCATGGAATTCATAGACTCACAATTGTTTTGAGCTGCAGAGCTCAAAACATAGTCTGCCTGGTTTATTCTGCTTAAATGTAATTGAGATGTATAGATAATAGTGGAGACTTGGTCTGTAAATGTTAAAATACATTTGGAGAAAATAATAAGGCTCTACATACTGACAGGAAACAAAACTTTAACAAAATTCACAAAACAGTGCAGTCAAGAGGCAGTGCTTAAGCTACTGTACAAGTCGATGTCAATATTAGAGTAAAAATTGTCAGAGAAGGCAAAAGAAGCCCAGTGATTAATTAAAATAAAACCTAAACTTACAAATTATAGTAATCAAAACTTATTTGTTATTATTGAAGTTGATCAGAATGAAGTTCCATCTGTACATTGTGGTGATAAGCTAGATTTCATCACTTTTTGTAAGACTGCCAATACCAATTTAGCTATTATTTTCTTTTTTTTTCTGTTATCCAAAGGGACCTGGACAGGCTTGAGAGGTGGGGCTGTGCAAACATCATGAAGTTCAGCAAGGTCAAGTGCAAGCTCCTGCACTTGAGGTGGGACAATCCTCGTTCTTAATACAGGGTAGGGAAGGATATGGGAGAGAGCAGCCCTAAAGAAAGATGAAGAGATGGACATGAGACAACAATGCACACTTGTAGACCAGAAGACCAATTGCATCCTGGGCTGCATCAAAAGAAGTGAGGCCAACAGACTGAGAGAATTGATTCTGCCCCTCTACTCTGCTCTCATGAGACCCCACCTGGAGTACTGTGTCCAGTTCTGGAACAAAAGAAGGATGTGAATGTGTTGGAGTGGGCCCAGAGGAGGGCCACAAGGATGATCAGAAGGCTGGAGCACCTCTCCAATGAAGACAGGCTGAGAGGGTTGGGGTTGTTTAGCCTGAAGAAGAGAAGCCCCCTCTGAGACCTTATAGCTGTTTTTGAGTATCTGAAGGGGGCCTACAAGAAAGCTGGGACATTAAGAAGAAGTTCTTTACAATGAGGGTGATGAGACACTGGAGCAGGTTGCCCAGAGAGATGGTGGAAGCCCCATCCAAGGAGACATTCAATGCCAGGCTTGATGAGACTCTGAGTAATCTGATCTAGTTAAAGATGTCCCCTCTCATGGCAGGTGCGTTGGACTAGATGGCCTTTAAAGGTCCCTTCCAACCCAACACATTCTATGATTCCATGATTTTATGTTTAGAAATTGAAAAATATGATCTTGGAATTTTTTTTCCAAACGAAAATTTATTTTCTAAAATTCTTTAATAAGTAACTGTTTCCCCTTCCATTATTGAGAAAAAAAAAAGGATAATTTCCTATTTTTAAAAAAATTTGCATTGTAAATAAAAATTCAAACATAAGAATGCAAAAAAACAATTATGACATTGAAACAAGGAACATAAAAGTGGTTAATAAAATTTCAGTATTAAAAAGGTAGCTTAATAGAAATAAAATAGTTATTTATTATCTGCAAGATAATTAATTTTTATCTGTATACAATGTAAATCTTCTGAAATCAGAAGAACCAAGGTTAGATAAAGAGTTTTCCAAAAATGTGGTAACAGTCTGTACTGAATTTATTTGGATGAAATTGCTGCCAAGCATCCTAATAAGAATTGCTTCACATACGGTACTCCTTGTCTTGTGCAGTGGGGACTGATCATTTAACATAACTCCAGAAAAATGTAAGAGCCTAATTTATCAATTTCTACAGAATAGTCTCCTTGAAGGGTCTCATTACAGTGCTTGGTCTAACAGCACTTTAAATGGTGGGATTGAAGGTGCCAGATATTAGCATCATTAAGGAAGTTCATTCTGTGGGTCAAGAAAAGGATATTAAAAATAAGTTATACAGGCAGATAAAAAATCATTAGGCAAAATGAAATAGTGAAATAATGAACAGTGAAGTAGAAGTTTATCTTCTCCTGATCAGGAGCAGCATAGCAAGTGTACATTCAGGCTGGATTTTGAACACCACTTGCATGACAGGTTAATTCTGCAGCTGGGGTAAGCTTTTGGCTACTGACCCACCATTCCTAGAGGAAATAGATTCTCCACTGTACAGGGCATGCAAACATCATGAAGCAGCAGTTGCAATTCAACAGCCCAGGACTTTGCTTCAGCGAGTTTCAATCCTTGATGGGTTTTTCTGCTAGAAATCTATGTCATGCACTATAACTAGGATTGAATATCATAATCTGTCCCTTTCTAGTTTAAAGAATCTATTGCTACCAAGAAAGCATGTCATCCTGTGTCAAGATGGGTACTAGATGACACTTAGATATGGCTCCTCAGGGCAAATCTAAATTTTAAGAACTATTTGGCCTAAAGCATGTTTTAGCATTCCATCTTAAACTAAATACACTAAATGAATTTAATCATAATCATAAAACAGTCCAGGTTGGCAGAGACCTCAGAACCTTTTATAGGAAAGAGAGCTTACATGAAATTGTTTAGCACCCTAACCAATCACAAAGTTTGAATAAGCTTTCTTTGGTACTATTTTAGTAAGTTTAAGGCAGAGAAGGTCACAATTATGATCTAGCCTGACCTTAGTCCAGAATCAGGGCCAAAGCACTCCTCTGTAACAATTCATTCTCTAAATTCAGGTCTGCTTCCAGAGTGATGAGGTATGATGTTTATAGTTAATACCAGAAAACAGTATTCAAAGATGTTCTTGCTTATACTTATTGGTATACGCACCAAGCAGCTAACTTTGTTACGTACCATGTTGGAGCGTTGGAAATGGAAGACTGTAAAGGGAACAGGACAGGAGACCTAAAACTGACAACAGGGTATTCCATCCCATCTATGTCATGCTCAGTGTAAAAGCTGAGGGACCAAAGGGGTTAAGCTGTCTTCTTCAGTGGCCAGCATCTGAGGAGGACACTTGTCTCTTTGCTTGCCTTTGATCCTGATCCATGCTTTCCTGAATCCAGTTCCTGTCCATTGCTGAGTCCAGTCTATAACTTTGCCAGTGCTTGCCAGTGATGTGATCATCTCCTGGGAGCTTGATAATTGTTTTGTATATATTGTGTATATTCAATTATTTTCTATTGATATGATTATCTTTTCATTATTAATATTTCATTAATTTAGTTTCTTTTCAATCTGTAAGTCTCTCTCTCTCTCTTATACTTTCTCTCTGTTATTGTCTCTCTCTTCTCTTCTGGGAAGGGAGAGGAAGGTTAAAAGAGAGCATGTGTCATTTATTTAGTGGTCAGCCCAGCCTAAACTGTGACAGTTTTCAGTTTTTACTGTACTGAATGAATTTATTAACTTTGACAAAAATTTTTCTTTGCATATATGTGTCCCAAATATTTTCCTATAAATATAGTTCTACTAAGTTGATCCCATTTTTAACTACCCATAACTTAAAAGTTTTTTAGCATTATTGAATCTTTGGATATGTTAATACAGTCCAGCTTCTCAAAACTAGCTGGACTGCTTCCATTACGAGCATCAGAAATGTAACTGAAATTAAATATACTGAGATGCAGGATTGAGAGGGTTAGCATGAAGTGCTTACTTGAGGATTTCACAAAAGTCCTGCATACTTTGAAATTTAAATGGCTGATCATCTTTTGCATCCAAAGCTTGAATTGTTCTGACAGTTTCTCTGATGGATCAGACTTTGTTTAAAATTAAGTCAGAACATGGATATGTCTCTCATTTAATATATAAAAGTCTAGAAAAGGAATGAGATGTTAAATTTGTACATTTTTTTTTCTCCTCAGAAACCTTCCTTTCTTCCACTCTATATAAGAAAGAGTAACAAACAATGTGTGCAAATAACCTGAAGGTTTTGGAGCAATAACTGCAATCTCGTTCCCATTACACTGAGACATTACTTATTCAGTTTGGTGATACACACCTGGGCTAAAAGAAAAAGAGAAGGAAAGAGCCACTGTTTTATCATAAGGATCAAATCCCATAAATGCCAGCAGCCTGGTATTTGAAGATGATACTAACAGTTGTATGGAGGCTAAACACATCAGATATATGAAAAAAGGATTCAGTACATTCTTGGCAGTAAGGTGCACTGCTAGTAACAGCAACATGCTGGCTACAGCTACATGGTAATTTAGATGTAGATTCTGGAAGTCCTAAGGGTCTGAGTGAAGAAAACTGAGAGTGCCTCAGAGAAATAATTTTTGCTTGTTTCACTAAACATCTGTGTATGTGGCTGCTATTGTTGAAGTGGATAAAGCCGGTTAGGCTGATCAAGGTGGGAAGCGCTGTTGCAGGCGGAGTGATTAACTTCAGTCGAAAGAGACAAGTAGTGAAATATTTATTAAGGTGAAACAGTGATTTAACAAAATTAGTAATAAATGCGACAATGTTTTACAAGATTGGTGAGGTACATTTGATTATTTACTGCACAGAGATCAGGATCAGACAAGCTGTCAGGGAGACCCTCCTGTTGAGTCACAAGGTTCAGAAAGGATCCCCGCGTCTAAACTCCTTCTCAGAGAGGAGTCCGGGTGCAGCTGTATTCAGTCCTAATCCTAGACTTGGTCAACAGTTTATGTCTAAAGGATTATATATGCAAAATCAATCCCTTATATTACTTAGCTAAGATTTCAAAGTTTAGCATTCTGTTAGTTACTTACCAAGAATCTGTTGTGGCAAGTAATCTCTCAACCTCGAGGAGTAGAACCTTACGTGAGTGTCCTCACAAAAGGGGAGATGCTGCCATGCAGGAGAGCTCAAAGGGCTCTTGGCCTGTCCACTATTTATAGAGTAAGGTAATTGACCTATAGTCATATTCTCATGGGAACAAAATATCTAGGTCCCCACTCCAGACAGTGTTTCAAGCCATCCCCCAAAGTCCAGATGAAATTTATTGCAACTGATGATATGGTGGCCATGATGGCCATGGACCGAGCAGGAGCCGAGGTAGGAAGAGGGGGAAAAACAGGGAGGGCACACTGCCACAAGCACTTCTCTTATTTTCAAGTCTAGCTTTTGTCTGATACAAATCACTCTTAGTTTTTCTGACTTGGATATACAGTAGGTACCTGCTAACTATTCTGTACTGTAAAAGACTGAGCAGCTTGGAGCAGGCAATAGATAATGAAAGTAGATAACTGGGGATCTTCCTCATCATACATCCATAAAGTTGGTTCTTATTAGAGTTATCAAATTATGGTTAAAGGAAGTAAAATATTTCCAAACCTCTTGTCCATTTCCTCTTATAAATTTGAGAACATTTATTTACTTTAGAAAAAGACAAAGTCTTTTTAGAATCTTCCTTTTTAGAATCTCATGATTTTCAAATTTTGCTGTATTGAGACAAAGTTTTTTTTGCAGAAAACTGGAAATCTGAAAATCCTTGTACCAAATTTAATAGGAATGGGAAAAAAATAGTTAAAATTAAATGGATTAGTGCAATATATGTGACTTGATGTTAATGGAACTGGCTTGTTACTGAAACACATGCATATGTCTACTTGGTTTGAGATAAATGTTACTATTATAACAGTGAAACGAAAAGTGTTCATTTAGGTCTATATTTATTTTCTAAGTCCATAGCTAAACAGGGAAGATTGGGCTAATAATAACAATTTTCTCTCTCTCTTTTTTTTTCTTTTCCTCCATCTCCTCCCTCGTTTTAATGAGAAGAACTTTAAATTAACTTAGAATATTCTAACTATAGTGTATTTTCTATGGGAAGGTTAATGTTAGGAGAACATTCTGCCTTGCACAGTTAAGAAAATGTCACTTGGTATGAGAGATTAGAAAAATTTCATCAACACAGTCAAAAGAAAAGGGCCACTGCATGTTGGTGATGGATTACTCTTCCAACGCCAAGCAGAGTTCATTAGTTCGTGTGCCTTCAGGGCCTCATTCCAGGTTTGAGCTCTCACGTGACAATACAAATTAGGGATCCACGAGGTTGTAATGACATATTCAGTCCTTGCTGTGCACAATAGCCATGCATCTGCAGAAAATGGCACAACGTTTGTCAGTTTGAGGAGGCTTTATGACGCACAGAAGGCATCCTGCAGCTAAGTCATTTGGCTGAACTGACAGTTACTGGTGACTGGATTGCTCTAATGCATGTTTGATCCTTCCAAACACAGTCTCCCATTAAGATACAAGGCAGTTTTAATTTTTCATCCAAGTGTTTATTAAATATACTTGGCCAAGTTCAGTGATGATTTACCTGTGCTTTTGCTGCTGCAGTTTGTTTCCTTGTTGTGTTTTTTTTTCTTGGGTATGTTTTTTGGGTGGTTTTTTTGTTTAATTTAATTGTTAAACTTAGGGAAAAAAAGTCACTTGGAGGTTTAATGGTGTGTAATATAATTGCTTTTCCTGGGCTTTTTAAGGTTTATGTAAATGTTTACAGTCTGTAAATGCAAATTATAGCGGTCAAGCAATGATCACTACTGGTCAGCAACCTTGTGAACTAGGTAAATCTGATTTTAGAAATAAGAGAGAAGAAAAAGATGGCTTAACTGGGAATCAATGAAAAGACAGATCACAAGAACAGACTGTGCTGAGAAAACATAAACATTATTTTAGCGCCGTGACATTTTGAGTCAAAGATGTCACCAGCAAAGTGATTTGGGAAGGCTGGGAAAGACAGGCTTAGAGCCAACCTTTTCTGTCTCCTGGACTACTGTTATACACAGCAGCATTTTGGGCAGACGTAAATCATCATACCAATATGATTTTCTTTTATTTTCTCCTATTTCTAAAAGTGTGAGTTTGAAATCTAAACTTAAAATAAAAAAGAAAGAAAGGAAGTGAAAGTGTCAAGTAAGAAAAGTGCAACTTGGACCAGAAAACTGTGGCAATGATTCCCTCAGACCAAACTCTGTGATGTCTCACAAGATAGCTGTTGCAAAATGTCCTAACTGCACAAATTGCTAGTTTAACAATACTTATTCACAGCTAACCTGGCAGAACTTGTACACAAGAGAACATAAGATTTTTCTTTGTGGTGCTACATCTGTGCTGACAGGTTTTCATTGAATGGTAGAAAATTGTTAGTAGGATTACAGTTGTTCAGTTATTTCCTTAGCCTTTGCCTTTCTCCTTGTTTCTTCTATTATTCTGATGGGTCTTGTGATGGCTTATATTTGTTTGATCACAACAACTGGGATATTCTTACTTCTCACATGAAATACACTTTCCTTCTTCTCTGACACTTTTGGAGTGGTTTTAAAGATTTAATTTCATAGGTATAAAGTGTTGATGGACACCGTTCAGACCTTGATTTAAATTCATTCAAAGATCAGTATTAATTTTGCTTTCAATGCATTTTAATAAAAAGATGAACATTTTTTTTTTTTTTTGAAATGAAAAATTTAGGAGTTGATTAAGGTTCTCAGGATTAGGATAATCATCCAGATTAAAATGGTACTTACTTCTAATTATATCTTATTTCTGCAAAACCAGTCCAATTGGCCATGGTTTAAAATATCATGATTTTTTCTTCAGTTGATGAAAGAAGCAAAATTTCTTAGATAACCTATATACACAAAGTTATACCCCACTCATACAGACTTTAAAATAAATTAATTTTAAGTATTGTTTTGACACCTAAATCTATGAATGTTTTGTACATTACTTCTTGGTTCAGCATCTCTCAGTTTCTTATCAGTTGTTACCATGATAACTTTTCCACAAGCAATCTGTGGCTGTAAAGAGGCTCCTACACTAGCTACATTGCTGGGAAGCAAGACAATTTGAAGTTTATGTTGCTTCATCCAACAATATCAAATCCCACACTACCCAGGTTATCTCTTATGGAATAGTTTAGTTTATGAAATGAAATTTAGTTCATTCTTCAGTTTCTGGTTTAGCGGATCTCTGAAATCTCTCTCTAGCTGCTAGAATTGCCTTGCCCATGGGAACCAGCAGGAAACTTGGCTTGGAGTTAGGGAATAGATGAATAAAGAATTGTCTGAGACCCTTGATTACACAGAACTAGAGGTTTCCTCCAGATATTTGCTCTTCAAATTCCTGCCAAACACAAACTAACAGAAAGCAAAAGACGAGCTTCAGCAGTTATGAATATTGAGCAAGTTTTAAGGCTCTGATTTTTTAGGAGGGTATTTAATGCAGCACTTAGCCTTATGCCCTTTTGTGCCATTTGACATTCAGTGCAAAGTATAAATATCATTCAAATAACCATTTTGCTTAGTAATTTCTATTCCTTCCTTAAAAGTGGTGATGGCAGAAGATTTTTTTCTCCTTTATCTCTTAATCAATTTTTCTATGTCATTGTTAGTAAGATAAAGAAGATTCTGGATTTCTGTGTTCAGCATGCAAGTTTATGTCAATTTCAAGAAAAATAAGTCACCTGTTCTTAAAGAAAATTGTGTTTTACTTAAAAATGAACAATATACATTTAAAGAAACATCTCTCCATAGCAGTAGTAGTATTTTCAAGTTGTGAAAAAACATTTTGTATCTTGCAAACAAGAGCAGCATTTTCTTCCATGCAAACTGCTGTAATCATAGTGATGACACTATGCCTCTACAGTATTATTTCCATAGCATGTGACTTTCAGAAAATGTTCCTCCTTAACAAGTTTTATGAGATATGGGAGATATATACATACCATGCACTGAAGATCTCCCCACTGAAGTTCATGCATATATATGAAAAAGCAAGAGGAGTTAAAGGTGTGTGCACACCTCCAGGGCTACTAGCTTATTGGCATCATGGAGATGTGGTGGGATGGCTTTTATGACTAGATTGTTGGAATGGAATAATACAAACTCTTTAGTAAGATCAGGCTGAGGAGATGAGGAAGGGATGCTGCCCTCTGTGTCAATGACCAGCTGGAGTGCATGGAACTCCACCTGGGGATGGGTGAAGACCCAGTGGAGAGCCTGTGGATGAGGATTAAAGGGAGCACAGGGGCAGGTAATGTTACAGTAGGGGTCTGTTACAGATGACCTGACCAGGGTGACATGGAAGACGAGACCCTCTATAGACAGACAGCAGCAGCATTGCGCTGGCACTCCCTGGTCCTCATGGGGGACGTCAACCACCCAGATATCTGTTGGAGGGACAGTACAGCAAGGAACAAGAAATACAGGAATTTTTTGGAATGTGTCAATGAATACTTTCTTTTTCAAATGGTAGAGGAGCCAACAAGGTCGTGGGCCCCCACTGGAAGGAAACGGGAGACTGGTCACCCAGGATATGGGAAAGGCTGAATTACTGAACAACTTTTTCACTTTGGTCTTCACTGACCAAGTGGGCTCTAACCACACTGGCCAAGACACAGAAGGCAAAAACAAGGCCTATAAGAACGAAGAACTGCCCACTGTAGGAGAAGATCAGGTTCGAGACCATCTAAGGAACCTGAAAGTGCATAACTCCATGGGACCTGATGAAATCCATCCTGAAGGAGCTGGTGGACGAAGTTACTAAGCTGCTAAGACACATGGAAAAAAAAGGAGGTGATGGATGATGGCCAACATGGCTTCACGAAGGACAAGTCATGCCTGACAAATATGGTGGCCTTTTACAATATTGCCAGAGCCTTGGTAGACAAAGGCAGGACAATAGATGTCATCTACCTGGACTTAAGCAAAGCATTAGACACTGTCCTTCACAACATCCTGGTCTCAAAATTGGAAAGTTATGGATTTGATGGATTGACCACTCGGTGGATCAGGAACCACACTCAAAGGGTGGTGGTCAACGGCTCAATGTCTAAGTGGTGGCCAGTGATGAGTAGTGTTCCTCAGGGCTCAGTACTGGGACCAGTGGTGTTTAACATCTTTGTTAGAGACATGGACACTGGGATTGAATGCACCCTCAGCAAGTTTGCAGATGACACAAACCTGTGTGGTGTAGTTGACATGCTGGAGGGAAGGGATGCCACCCAGAGGGACTTGGAAAGGCTTGAGAGGTGGGCTCATGAGAACCTTTTGAAGTTCAGCTAGGCCAAGTGCAAGGTCCTGCACCTGGGACATGGGGACATGGCAATCCCAAACACAAATATAGGTTGGGCAGAGAAAGAGCAGCCCTGAGGAGGACTTGAGAGTGCTCATGGATGAGAAGCTCAACATGAGCCAGCAGTGTGCACTGACAGCCCAGAAAGCCAACCACATCCTGGGCTACATTAAAAGAAATGTAGCCAGCAGGTCATGGGAGGTGATTCTACCACTCTACTCTGCTCTTGTGATACCCCACTTGGTGTATTGTGTCCAGCTTTGGAGTCCTCATCACAGGAAGGACACGGAACTGGAATTGTGTCAAATTTAAATTTATAAGTAAATTCTGTGGTTTTCTTTGTTTAAATCCATTAAAGAGATTTATCATTATGATATCAAAAGAAAACAGTTTCTCATCAGTGCTCTTTGCTTTGATTTTGGTGGTAGACATTAACAGAGGAAAATAATGTTCTGACCACAGGCATACAATTTTTTTTTTATAATTATTATTATTATCATTATTATTATGAACAAGGCTGTATTTTCGTACCTGCTTATCCTATTATAAATCAGA
>VXBJ01001066.1:230964-263308 GCA_013400055.1 Nycticryphes semicollaris
CAGCAGGTCATGGGAGGTGATTCTACCACTCTACTCTGCTCTTGTGATACCCCACTTGGTGTATTGTGTCCAGCTTTGGAGTCCTCATCACAGGAAGGACACGGAACTGGAATTGTGTCAAATTTAAATTTATAAGTAAATTCTGTGGTTTTCTTTGTTTAAATCCATTAAAGAGATTTATCATTATGATATCAAAAGAAAACAGTTTCTCATCAGTGCTCTTTGCTTTGATTTTGGTGGTAGACATTAACAGAGGAAAATAATGTTCTGACCACAGGCATACAATTTTTTTTTTATAATTATTATTATTATCATTATTATTATGAACAAGGCTGTATTTTCGTACCTGCTTATCCTATTATAAATCAGATTCCTGGGTTTTTTTAAACAAAATTGTTGGTTGCTTGGTATTTGTATTCATAGCAGATATGCTTCCAAGTCACTATAAAGCTATTGTTAGCTGTATGATTTAAAATGCAATAACAGGAAAACACTGGAACTTAGAGTGTGTTGTGCATGTGTTACAGAGAAAAAAATGACATTGGATATAGCCCTCACAGTATCACCCTCACAGTAATGGAATTGACTGATTGCTTATTGTTGTGCTCACAACTGCACCTAGAATGCAATTATCTATACAAAGCTTTGGGGATTTGAAGGTGCAAGCAGAATAAATAATAGTTTTTATAGGAACAAGTCATAGAACTTGCTGACAAAAAGTTTTAGCACCCAGACTTAAAATTCACTTTCTAAGAGAAATGAGACCAAATAACTGTGCCTTGCTCTCTCACCTAAATAACAGGAGAAGAGGCAAGGAAAACCCAAAAAAACATTTCTATTGTTCACTGATTTTGCTATAGAGAGAGGAAAAAAATTGAGAAAAAAAGAGAAACAAACACTGAAGTTGCTGGGTATATTTCCATTGGATTGAGACAAGCAATAGAAACTAAATCCCAGTAGAGACTTGTAGACTGCTAACATCCCCCCACCAGAATACAGATAAGCAATAATTAAATCTTTAAATCCCATATTTCCCGCAAGGAGTATAACCTGACCTGTAAGTAAAATGATAGGTCTCTACTCTGAGAAATTTCAAACCAACAAATCCTATTTCTCATTCCATTACAGTTTAATGTAAATTGTATAAATAATGCTAGAATCACAATTTGGAGCAGTGCATGGTAGGAACATTGAACCCAGTGCTTACAGGTACAGTTGCTGCTAAAAACTAAAAAAAACCCCACAACACTAACCCCAAACCACCCCATCATGAAAATAAAGCAACTAATATTTTGAGTATAGTTATAAAGAGAACCAAAACACAAATCCTTGAGGAGGTGAAAAATATAGGTCTGGATTTATGCATCTAATAAACAGGTGCATTTGTTGAATAGATGTTACTGGGAGACGAACTGGGAAAACTGTGCTATTTCAAATAGTTTTCGAATACTTCTTTCCTCTTTGTTCAATTCTGAAACAGCTCATAGGTGTGAAGGGTCATGTGCATAATCATGATGTCCCTCTAGATGTCCAACAATCTGACAAGGCTAATTCACTTTCGGATTTTATTCTGACATTGAATCTAAATCCATGATAAACCGATCCAAATGTGAACAGAACTGCTTTCTGTATAACAAATTCCTGCAATGTTCATAGATGCTACTTTGTAGGAAGAAGGAGGTGAGAAGGCTTTTTATTCCTGTCCCTGGCTCTGGGTCAGATTTCATCACATAGAGTTTGACCTTGTCACATTAAGAAAATGGACAAGGCATGGTATAACATGGCATGAAAAGGTGCAATAGAAGCACAGTGATACAACATAATTACAATGAAAACCATCAGAAGAACTTTACATGTTCTGCAAACACCAATTTCCTTATATATAGCACCTGATCAGCTAAAAGCAGTGTTCTAATTCTCCAGGTCTCTTGACCATAGAAAGCTGGAAGCCTCCTAAATATTGCTCTGAAAGTGCCAACTGCTGAGAACAGCCAAATGGCTTGGGCTTTTTCACACTTGTTAGTAGAATTTTAAATAACAGAGACCCTCAGAATATTTTTCTTTAGTTTTAGTTCTTTAGTTTGATATACAGAATATGGACACTTCACTCAGAGTATTAAGAATTTTATCAGTCATTTGATTTGTTTCTTTCTTTTGCTTCCCCTGTAACAAAACCCACACTGTTTTGAACAGAGAAAAGTATTTTTTTAAAAAAAGTAAGCTTCAAGCTTGACTTTCATATGATGACAGTTATAATTTTATAAGCATAATATCCATATGCAATATTATTCTCTCACCTACATTGTACATAAATAAGTTTAATTGCATATATTTGCATGCAATTATTTGATAACGTGAAATGTTTTGAAAAGTTTTGTTACACAGACAATGAGAAAACACAAAAATGCCATGTAAGTTTATTTCAATACCAAGGTATTTTTTTTCTTCAAAAATGTAGATATTTTTACAGAAACTCCCCAAAAAAGTCTGTATGTGGCTAGTTTTATTTCTCATTTTGCATAGCAAAATACATTGGAAACACACTGCCAGACAGTACCGCTGTTAAGACCATTAGAGTACTGCATTTGTAGCATACTGTGTATGTTTAAGGAGGATTACTGATTTGTCATTCACTTTGAAAGTGTAGAGAATAAGGACAACAGCTACTTGAATTCAGAGAAGGGATGTTGTCCTTAAAGTAAGGTTCTTTACCCAGTACACAAAAAACAATTAACACACTCAGTCAGGATATTTGCCTTTATTCCAATTGCACAGAGTATGATGCTAGATCTCTAACACAGCCAGCACACCTGTTAGGAAACACAAGGGGTCTTTTATACAAAAAGGTAAAGAAGAAAAACTACATCGAAATAGCTAATTGGTCACTTGTAATTAAATAACAAATTTCATTTGTGCGTGCCCTAATTGCTGCTTGGCTCATTATACTAAGGTGGTCTTACATTTGCATATTAAATCTCCTTCTAGGGGAGTGATTTAGCATTAAGGCTATCTCAAAGGTAACTAGAGGTTATACCTTCACCCTACTGGTTACCCTTAGGTTACTATTTAACTTTCTGTTCTGTTGGGGTTCTACTTGGAAGACTAACTAACTTCAAGATTGGAATATTTATGTTATTTTGCTTTAGGGGCTTTCTATTCCCATTGCTATCACTTCAAAGCAAAGTTTCATGGTCACTAAGTTTTATGACCTTTTAGCTCTTTTTGACACCAGGAAGAAAGATCACTGTGGCCCAATACCAGGAAAATTATTTCTGTCTTGATAGTATCAGTTCAAATAAGTTATTTAAACTATTACATTCTGATTTTCTTCTTTTTTTCTCTCTCTTTATAAGATTCTAGTGAAAGCTAAAATTTTCTTTACTGGAGAAAGTTTAAAAAAGGGTACTAAAAATAAAAACTGGGTGAGCTTCTTTTTGTGTAAAATGACATTTAATATTGCTGATTCAAGAAGTTCAGAAAATATTCAGGTGAATACAATTTTTGACTACATATTCTGGGAGGCCTTTTTAAGCTTCTTGGACAAAGATTCAACTCTACATTTTGCCAAATCTGAATATGCAATGAAGTTGAAAAGTACAACCAAGCTGTAATGGGAAACATACTTTTCCGCTTTTTGCATTATTTCAAGGCTATTTAATACTAATTGGAGAAAAAATATTTTTAGAATACTATTTTGGAGAAGGAGACATAAAAGTTATTATTTTTCTACAGATAAGTTTTACTACTTACATATTGCATAGATATTGTCCATTTTAGCTATTCCAAGGTAAGAACTACTGGAAAACTTCAATGGTAGGAATTCTTTAAGTAGATTCCATTAAATGCCTTGATGATGCTCTCCTGTTTACTTTGCATGCAAAATTGGCACTAGAAGTTTGCAACTGAGAATGAGTATAAAGGAATCAGTCCAGCAACATCAGCCAATGTAGTGCTTAGCCATCTGTTATGTTTACTGCTTGACAAATAAGATCATCATTGTCTATTTCAGGGAGAATAATCATATTTTTCTATACCTCATGAAGGCAGGCTAAGCAAACCTGTGTGAGTTTGTTTTGTTTTGTATTAATCTGTCTGGAGCTGGGTTTCCCATTACTAGGAGGACATTGACTAACTGAAGCAGTTTTAGCAGAGGATGCTAAATCCAGTGGAGATCCAAGATAATCAGGGGGTGAAACATAAGGCATAGAAGGAGACAACGTCAGCTGGGTTTATTCAGTTTGGAGAAGGCTAAAAGGCTCTCATCAGCAATCAAATTGGAAGACATAGAGAAGGCCAAGCTAAATTCCTCTTGGAAATGCACAGTGAAAGGGTGACTAATGATCTGACATTGAAGTTAGCAAGGATTTGGTCATGGAGTTGGACCAGAAGACCTCCAAGGACCCTTATAACCAAAATTATTCCGTGAAATAAGTATTAACAAACTGAAATATAGCAGCACATGCAATACAAGGCCATCTCAGTGTTTGAGATGTGTTAATGTCTGTTACTAAATTACGCTTTCTTTCCCTTCTTAATGTTAAGTAGTCCAAAATGGGCATTTCTGTGTGCTTGTACATAAGTAACATCTATATACCTGTTTTTGAACATCACAATTTGAAAATAGATAAACCATGGCACTGACATAACTCTTTTTCAGTACTTGATTCTCCAGGAGGTTTCAAATTTCATTTCTGTAAGTACTACTCATTGTGAGCCTTGCTTCTAGAGCTAGATGATTTGTTTTGTATATTGCAATATTTATTTGTGCTTAAGCTTCTAATTCAGAAACTTATTCCACTGTCAATGAGTTCTGGGCCTAGAATTATACAGATTGTGGGAAAAGTCTATTTTAGACTGTTGTACATATTATCTTGAAATTATCTCATCATTGGTACAATGTAATTTAAAAACATACTCTGAATTTCATAGATTTGTTTAAAAATCTTTGATATAATCTTAAAATATAAAAAATTGAGGATGATTCTTGGGGAAATCTGTAAACAGAGCATCCCCACATTCCAGATATGTCTAGAAGTTCTTCAATATTCTGATTTATGAATACACATTGAGAAAACTAACAACTACCTTTTACTATTCCCCAGTAATTTTTGTTTTGATAGATGATTGCTCATGTTCAGTTTTGCATCTGAGCAACTTAAAAGTTCAAGACATATGTTAAACCACCCATTTTTAATTAATTGACATGTACAAAGTGTGGCTGAGAAATTGCTCAATTCTGTGAAGTTTTGAAAACCATTTTTAAAGGAAAATTTAGTTACAAAATAAATACATGACATAGGCATAACAAAAATATCCACATCAGTTAATTATTACCATGCAAAGAAAACAAATCTTCCCACTTTTTTTGATACTCATGAAAAATATATGGGTTTTGCAAAACATCCTAAAGATGCACAAATTGATGAGGCTAATGACTGAGGAAAAGTATCTCTGAAAAAGATACATGTTTATGAACTCTAATAAATGAAACAAGCAATCTACCAAAAATGGTGATGATTTGATTTTAATGCTGTATCTTGTTAAAGAGTAATTTTTTTTCAAAAATCATGTTAAATTTATTGAAGAAGATATTTCAAAAGGTCAAAGGACAGACACTTAGTTTCTGTTAAAATGTACCCAACTTTTTAAACTAATTTTTGCAGATTAAAAAATCAATGTTTCAGGGAGAACTGGGTCAGAAACAATTAACTTGTAAAAGCTGTGTAGAAAGTAAGTTAGATCAGAAAGATTACAATTATACTCCCCTTAATAGAGTACAGCAGCTAATTACCAGTTTTTCTGAATTTGAACAACTATATTTCCTAAAAAGATTTGAGATCCATCCCATGCAGATCAATAACCTAGAAATAAAGTAGGTAAATGTGACTGTAGCAAGATCTGTATCATAAAGGAATTCTCATAATTTGCAGGCAGGTATATTGAAGGAAAAGGATAAGGAAAAGGAAAACAAAAAGGAAAAAAAAATACTTTGCCATCACAGCTTCCCAAACACTACATGAAAATTAAATCTACATTTAATTTTTAAGTAAATTTGCATACCCTCATTCACTAGTAAAGAAAATTTATTCATTCCCTTACAGACTTTTCCCTTCTACCACCTGTTAGTTAGATAACTCTCAAAGAGGTCTAGCTACCAGCTATGCATATGCTCCTACTAAGGAATGGGTGAAGAAGTCAGCAACACCAAATATACCTGGTGAAAGAGAGACATTCAATATGAGGGTCCTTGAATTTGGAAGCATAGTGATGGTATTGGTCACTGATGTGACCAACTGTGCAGACAAAGAGGAAAGAAGACAAGAAGGATTTTTGTGGGTGGCCATGTAGGAGGTCTGTGAATGATGAAAGCCAGTCACCAACTTACACATCATGAAAACTTTTGTTTTTTAAAATGAATGCACAACCAAACTTCTGAGTATCTCTTTATGCAGAAATGAAATTAGTAAAGACTATTTCTGCTGTAATAGGCACTGCTGAATCGTCCTGATTGTCAGTTATCTACATGAAAAATATTTGTCCATTGACCCAGGCTTCTGATATCTGAAGAGTCATCTGCCATGAATTGTAACTCTTACTGACGTCAAAGGACCAAAATTCAAATGATCATTTAAAGTTGTCTGACATGAGAGAAAACATAACTGAATTTTAAACAAATAATGTCACATTCTATGAAATGATAACTGCCTGGATGGCAGCAATAACCCCCCAAAGAGATGTTGCATTTCACACAGAAAAAAGAGCTGACAAATAAATCAGATGCATTTTTGTTTAAATATTACATAAAAAATAATCTATCCAATCAAAAAAAACCCACCAACAAACCCCTAACTAAACCAAACCTTCTTTGCTTTTTGCCCCTTTCCTTATTTTTTAATTTTTTTTTTAATTTAACTGGATCTAACTGGATCTAACTCCATTCACCATAATGCCTTGGGCATGGCCATCCAGTTTTTAACTCAGTGAATTGTACATCCGTCCAAGCCATAAGTAGCCAGTTTCCCCAGGAGAATGCTGTGGAACATAAAACCAGTCAGATTATTTGTAAGCAAATTATTAATCAACATACCATAGCTATGGAATGTATAACTCGGAGTCCTTTCTTTGCACTTCACACTTTCCTGCCTTGAAATATCTATTGTCTTCAGAGTTTAATTTCTCTCTGGGTATTTTCTTAGGATTAATTTCTTTGGAAGTTAATTTGACATGTATACATCATGCCAATGTATTTTAATCAAAATCCCAGTCTGATGCATAAAAAGCCTGTCTCTTCTGTCAAACTCTGTAAATTGAAAATGAACTATATATTTTAATGGAAATTATTTATTCAAAACAGCTGTTTGATCCATAATAATAGTCACATGAGAAAGAAACAACAGAAAAAGAGGCCTGAGAACACATGGCAGGAACACAAATGTAATTACAATCAGCTTTTATTTTTCAGCCTTAGAAATAAAAAATGTGCATTCACAAAAATAATCATAAAACAAAACATCCCAGGGTTCCACTCAATTTTATCCCATTCCTTTTTGAAGAACACAAATAAGAAAAAAACTAATTCAAAATCAGAAAAAGTACGAAAAACTGTGTAAAATCTAAATCATTTATTTGTAACATTCAATTGCTGACCCAGTCAAATTTATTTAAAGAAAAACAGCACCTCCTGCATATCCAATTAATGGTTGCCATGGCAAATAAGGGTTCCCACTGCACTGCCTTATTGCAATATGCATGGCAATTGCAAGTATATCACTCAGAATATTTCCATAATGATATTAGCTGGTCTATCCAGCATCAGACAATTAATTTTGTGAAGCATCAGGTGTTCAATATGTATCCTCATAAAAATTAAATGCAAGTATTCACATATCACATGGAAATGGATTCCTTTATACATCACCATCTTACTTTCTCTCATTAAATATTTTCTTAGCAATTAGATTAGGATGGGAGATTGATTTTTGGAAGTTTTCTGTATGAAAAGACCATGATTGCTACAATATTTTAGTTTTTGAATAACAGCTAGTTTTAAAATGTGTTCAGATAAATAATAGGTTTTGTAAAAAAATATTTCGTTAATGAGCCTCTACTGGCTTGTAAACATGGTCCTCAGTGAAATACAACTTCATTCTACCTGGTTTTAAGGAATTTCTTGCAGGATACTGGCTGACATTAGAGTTGGCAGATTTTGTATGAAATGAGAAGGAAGAATTTGTATCTACTAAAATTTACGTGTTAATAAAGGAGCTATCTTGAGAAGAAGTAGGGACTAGCCAGAGCTGCTTTCTTTGCTTTGGACATGGATGTCTTTAAAGGGTTGTGATCCAAGGCTCAGAGCTTTCCCTTCAGAAATTTTTCAACAGTTTTCTTTTAAGCAAGACGCTGTGGCGTTTGCTATAATCACTAACTCACTGTGCAGCTCAGCTTGGAGAGATAGCCACCTCCAGGACACTGTTCTCTAAACTGTAATCTCATGTTTTAGTGGGACTCATTTTCTATCCCTGTGAAGCTGGGTTGCGTGCTGAAATGAATGCTGAAAGTAGTCCACTTCAAAGAGACCAAAAAAATAAGGGTAATTATGAAACTCTGTTTCAGAGAGGTTGAGATCAGGGAGAACAATGTTATGCCCTCAGAACAGTTTCTGGGTTCCTGGGTAGTAATAGTATAATCCTTCAGTAAATATGAGAGAAGGTACTGGATTTTTAATCAATTTCTTCTCTTTGAAGTGAGGAGCTTACTTACAACATTACGGAATCATGCTCCTTCTTCAGCTTAACCTTTCAGTCAAAATGTCTTTTCATAAGAAACGTTCATTGAAATTACTCCAGTTTCCAACAGCTGAATAAGGAATCTAATTATGGGGAAAAATAGTAGAAGGACGTTGATAATGAACTAAACGTGGGAAAGAAAAACTCACTGAAGGACCAATAATGAAGCTAAAGGATTGGTAAATTTAGAGTTAGTAAAATTTATTATTATTGTTAATATTAATAATAATAATAATAATAGCACTACTAGTAGTAATAATAATCCTGTTATTTTGGCACTTTGGCTTCTGATAAATTTTAAGAAACAGCTGTTAAGCATGTATGTAGCAAACAGAAATCATGCAGTTTCCAAAGCCAAACTTTAGAGCAGGTCATTTTTACTCCTTTGAGTAAGCTCAAATGCTCCTGTGACTAGATTCTGGTTTGGTTTGTTGTTTCTTGGTGTTTTTTTGTGGTGTTTTCTCCCTCCTTATCCACAGTATCACTTTGGTAGATGCTTGAGGTGTATATATATAATCATAATCTTTTTTACACATCTAAGGCCTATCCTGTGGAAAAGTTGAAAAATAGGACAGAGACTTTGGAACAATTTTCTTTGGTATAAATACCTATGAGCAGTACAATAAAAACCTCACTGAATAATCATAATCTGTTTACAGGAAGATATAAAGAGCTAATTAAAGACAAAGTAATATGATGTGATTTTACTTAAATTTTTTTACTATACTTGGCGTCTGGAAAAAAAAAGAAAAGAACAAACCAGCAAGGAAAATTAAGGCTCACTGCACATATTCTGATTCGTAGTACTGACCTTGAACATAACAAAATCTGAAGCTGGCTGTAGGCAACAGAAGTAGCTGAAAAATCTGGAGTCATTCTCAGCATTTTCAGCACAAAATTTTGCAATGCTTTTGTTTCAGTCTTTTGGCACATACTGTAACCAATAGCTTCATTTAGCAATATCCAGCAGTTTGATGGATCACATTGTTTTTTAAATGAATGAAACTAATTTTCCTTGCAGTAACTTCTACCACACCAGCTGTTATTGTTATCACTGCTGTCATCATCATCATTATCAGCATAACTATAATTACATTTAGAAAGATAAATCAAGGGAATGCAGCAGCAGAAAGACAGAGCACCAGGACATGGAGCTGTCCTTTGTTTCTGAGTTTTAACAGGATTGCTCTATTGCAGTCTGCATTGTGGCAGTTCACTGCAGCATATTATTTGGTGTCCTTTGGTTATATCTGCTAGAATTAGTGGTGATTTCTTGTATTCCTCTCATGAAAGGTGTAAATAAACAACATGAAATTACCTGTTGATATTTTCTATATAAATTCAAGAATCAGTTTTGATTATATGATAAGTGGTCTCATTGAATTTGCTTCTTTCATTATAAAGCGAACACCTGCAACTCAGCAGATCCTCCTATTGTTTCCCTGTAATTTAGCTAGGTTAATATATACTAAAAACCAAAAATAGAAACAGAAAATGTCTGTTGAATACTATTTGGGTACTTCTGAAGTACTAGATTCAGTAATATGGTCAGGTGGCCAGAGTCTAGGTATTTGTATAACATGATCAAACTACACCAGCTTGGAGTGAAACTGAGGAAAGGAAAAAGAAGGGGAAAATATTATTAGTATCATATTCTGCTGTTTATCTCACATTCAATAATTCTATGCATATAATGAGCTCTCCAATTATAGATGGGTAATGTAAGATTAGCTACAAAACCAGAACATCATTGAAATTCACATATCTGAACTCAGCTTTAAATGCCACTAAAAATGTGAATTTCAAAACACTTACAGACTGAATCCCTGATTCTGGTTATCTCCATAGGAAAAACGAACATGAGCATTTGCTACTAAAAAAAAGCACACGCAACATAAAATTTAATCTATTGGCTAATCTGTTAAATGATTGGCTGAGTCAAATTTATTGCAATACAGAAGGAATATTATTAGATCTCATAATAGTTTTGCACACTTCCAAAAATTCAGGAAAGTTCTTATCTTTCCAATTATACAAAGTTCTACGTTAAAGAAAAATGTTTCTAAAAATTATACTTCAAATAATCTCCTTGGCACTTTATTAATAAAAAATTAACTCTAATAGTCAACTAATACTTCTTCAATGCAATGGCCATCAAATTGTCCAATCAAAGCACCAAAACACTATGCAAGCACACGCTTGTTTCTAGAGACAGGACTAAATTTCTGGTTTATAGCACACTAAGATTTAATGTGCAGTCATTCGTAAGTCTAAAGATCTAATCACCTATTCCCACCTTGTTTAGAATTCAGGGATAAGAAGGTTATAAAGCGGCTGGTAGTGTTCTAACACTGTCATAGTCCAATCCCAGATTCAGATTGTTGAGACAACAGAAAAATTTAGAGAGGAGGCTGTTTGAGGTCTGGAACCATTGTTAGTTTTCTTCTTGAACTCCAAGAGCCAGACAGAACTTGCAGGTAAACTTTTTTCATACTAATTGGAGGTGTTATTGAGTCAAAACATCTCTCATTACTCCTGTTAAGTTTCTCTTCGACTGACCTCACAATTCTGCAGTTCCAGAATGTAAAATTTAGATGTAAAGTGGTAAAGTTATTTTTTTTTTCACTTTTATATCTTGATACCCGCTTAATACTTACCTTCATTCCCCCTAAAAAAGGCTGAACTTGAACACACTTGATAAACTACAAACATTTTACTCACTTGATTTTAAGTGTAGAAGTAATGGTTATGGAAATGAAACTTCAAGATAACCCCTGACAGCTATAACTGTACAGAGTGTTTACCAAAAGAATAACGTAATAACATTAATTAAAAAATTGAATAGCTTTCAGACTGGTGAAGTCTTTGTTTCTATAGATTGATGAAGTCATTGCTTGAGAGTGTTAAACAGTACAAACGCTGACAAAGACCATGCACATCTGGTCTTCATCTGAGAAACAGAAATTGTTTCTTTTTTAATACCTAGGCTTTTATTTAGTAACACGGTTACTATAAATTTAACATAATGAGGAGATTGAATTATATGTTTACACATTTTGTTCAGAAGTGATTAATTTATGTAAGTAACTATTGTTAAATGTTTCAATTTTGGCCTTAGTTCTCCAGAAAACATAGATAATTAATCACCTGGCACACTTCTGCTCTTCTCTTACTCACCCATGAAGAAATAGCATTAAAGCTGTCTTGAGTCTGTTCACAGAAGGATATTTAATACAGTGATAGAGTATACTTGGATCATGAGTAGTAATTCATTGCAGTATGAAATCTAGAGCTATCTATTACTATATGTAGAGTCATAAATGCAAAATGCTCAAGTTTCTCACATTGACTAGATGAAAGTCCTCCTCCTGTTCTTTTTAATTTCTTCCTTGCCCTTTTTTGATTATCTCCTTACAGCCTTTAGGGCATTTTCTGCTGCCAAAAATTAAAATATACCATTATTTATAGCACGGGGGAAAGAAAAAGAAAAAAAGCAAACCAAACTTCTGAGCATACTAATGCATTTTTCTCTTTTCCATTTAAGCCCTTTCATATCATTCCCTAAAATCAAAATTAGCTACAGGAGTTAATGCCTTACTACCACAAGGAATATCATCTACATCACTACAACCCCTCCTCTGCGTGAATTGTCTGGTCTTCAGAGAACTCTTTTGAGGACCTCTTTTTATTCTCTACTTAGTTAATGAACTTATTGATAATAGGCAGTTAAAAGTAATTTGAATATGAATTACAAATAATGCTAGTAAATCTCCTGAAAAGAACTGAAAGGTTTTCTTTAAAAATGAAAAAATAAAATTGATAGGAAGGTGGCTGACCTGAGTGGATCATCCATCTATTAACATCTGGATAATACTCCAAATGGGTCCATAAATTGATTTGCCAGCAATGACTTCCCAAAGTAATCTGATTGAATTCAAAGAGGGAAAAATTAAAATGAATGAAGGAAGAAGTGAACTATCTGTGTTTAATCTTCAGTTTCATCAGAAATCGATTAACTAGCTGACTTTGGGTCCAAAAGAATTAATTATACTTAGTCTCCGGTATAATTAACAACACTATGGACATCTCCCAAAATATTCATTAAACAGTCAGGAACAATATGAAATTCAAATTAAAATTGGAAAAGAGATTAAATAGAAGTAGTCATCTCTAAAAAGAATCATACTACATCTGAGATGAAATCATTTAAGCAATACAAAATATGGAAATACATTTTGTGTTACATTTAATTATCATTAATTCCTTCACTGCAAGCTGGCAGCTATTTTAGGCTCATTACAAAGACTAAAATGGGCTGGAATTTTAATAGAAATCAATCCTCATTGGAATAATGGGAATATGATTCAAACTTGCAGGAGGTTTAGTTCTAAAATTCAAGTTTTCTTTTTAATTCTAAGTTTAACTGAGGAAATTTGCATTCTGCAACACATCTACCATTAACGTTGTTAAAAAGGTAAGAAATAGGCACCTAGCTGGGAATGGAAAGAGGAAAAGGAGGAGACATAGATTAAAGGCATGTTTTGGAATCCCTGTTTTCCAAATTTCCCAACCTTGGTGTCTGTATCTTGTGTAGCTGAATAAAACTGCCATTTGCCACACTGAATATATTTCCAGATTTCTGAGTGTAAAGTTTATTTTACTCCCTGTAATTTTACTTTTCTATATTTGGTACATTATTCTTGTGAATTTCCATTCTACTTAGCCAGTAAACTAAAGCTTTTCTTGCTTTGATTTTTTTTTTTTTAATTCAAGTATCATAAACACTCTCATTTCATTCCTTGCTGTAGAAAATAATTGCAGAAGAGCAGAACTAACATTACATTCAAAGTCAACCATCATGGTTATTGTTATGACTTACAGCAGCAGTCATGTAGAAGAAAATACTCAGAGCAAATCAGTTAGGAAACAAAAAATATTTATGTATGTAATTAATAACCAAAATCAAGTCTATTATTTCACAATTTTATTTTTAAATTACTTTTTTTCTGAATCCACAGAAGGTGCCTGCTCTCAGATCTTGATTTCTTATGCAGATCTCATTTTTGCTTACTACTGACACCTTCAATAAAGCTGTATCAAAAATAAATTTGCATTTAGAGTAAAAAACTGGTTTTGGTGGTTTGCTTTTTTTTTTTTTTTTTATAGTCAGGATGTCATCATCCTGCATGTCAGCTTTTCTCTTCTTCAATCTTTTAGCTGGCTTGACTAAGGAGTAATCTTTAGTTCAGAGGCCATTTTGGAATCATTGGCATTTTAAATTTGGCCTTGCACAAGTTTCTGTGCTTTTAGTAATTTTTAAAAGACAGATGATCTACATATGTATTTATACAGCAAATTTTAAAACACTGCTTTTGAAATTGTTGCTCCTTTATAACTCTCTTCCCGTATCCTAACCCTACAATCTATGCATTGCAATCACAGAGTAGGGTAAATGTGAAAATCTAGAAGAAAGAAAGAATGGACAGAATATTTCTGCAAAGTACTCTGGGTACAACATTCAGGTTTTTTTCAAATAGGAGATGATAACAGTTTGAATTAACTAAGCAGACAGAAGAAAGTGTGTAGAGCAAGTACAGCTATTTGGCTAACTATAGGGCATGAGGGCAAAGCAGTTAATCAGTCTATACTTCTTCAGTTATTTTCACTGAAAGTATTATATCTACTTAGACAGAATTTTTGTTTTAGGAGGGATCTTCTTTTCATCATAGGTCAGAGGCTCCAGAAAGGGAATTAAAAATAGGATTCCATCAGGCATTTTCAAGCAACATCAGTTTATAAGGTATACTGAGACCAAAAGCACAATCAATGACAGATAAGAAAAGTGTCATTTAAAGATAGGTAAAAGCCAAAGGGCTGTCAAGTCAGATGTCACTCCTGACACTTTTAATTTGGAAAGAAACAAAAATGCAATTAGGGCCAGAACCTTGAACCTTCTAAGAACATTTTTCTCATTCTCCAGACTGGAGGCAAAAGGAAAAGGCCTGTCTAAATATGTGAGTGAAGAAAATCATTATTTTCCTATAGTCTGGTTCAGCTCACATTGTGAGTTAGCCAAGGATGGATGAGTTCTGACTGAGATGCATACTAGACCTGACTGAGGGTCCCTCAGGCTTTTTAGTCAGTGCAGCATCCCCCAGCTATGCAGAGTAGGCCATTACATATAACCGTGACATATGTGGGTAATATGGGTAATTAGCTAATATTGTTTCCAGCTTGAAGCAGGTTAGAAATAGACTAAAGACTACTGCTCACCTTTAGATTAAAGTCAGCTGTGCTGAGGTTTATGAGGGTGCCAATGAGGCTTAACAGCAAAGTCAGAGGGCCTCATAGAGACATCCAGAGTACTCTTCTATATTAGAATAACTCTATGTTGGCTGTTTCTATGGCTCTTAGAGTCATGGGGAATTAATAATGAGACTCATGAGCAGATGCACAGACCACACAGCAGTACTTGAAAGTAGGTAGGGCTTCTTACTTATGCTACTGGAAGTGCACTTTGGTGGCTCATCTCATTTTGCTTAATGCTAGAAATGAACAATTATTTTCTGGTTGTAAATACGGTCCTCTAATTTTCTAGAATAAATCTAGCAGCAGGGCATCGGGTTGTGCTTATAAACAGTAAAAATCACATGTCAAGGTGTTTGCCAATTGCACTGTTTCCTTTTTGAATCTAATAAACTATCACATATTAATTGAGAAGCTTGTCTCTTAAGGAAATGTCAATTTTATGTGTTGCAATAAAATGACTAGGTTTTGTCGATAGCACCATAATTGCAGCTTGTAGCAATCTGCTGAGGACAGCTTTAAATTAGTAACAATAGGGACGGGAGCTAATAATTCACAGAAAGTAAGAAAACAATGGAGGGGGTGGAAACCAAAATATGTAGTACAAGAACAAGAGAGACCTCAGAAATGGCACGGTAGGGGTGAAAGAAAGTGGCCCATCTTAAGCATATGTACATGAGTGCATGCAGCCAGGGAAACAAGTTGGAGAAACTGCAACATTTCTGGGATAGTTTTGACCCAGCAGTACAGTTCACATAACCAGAGTAACCTGTTACAATCCTCCTAGTTAGGGTGATTATGTGGGTAAAGTCTCCTTTAAACAACCCATGGAAGTTTTTGTACAACAAATCCTCATTCTCACAGAGGCCTGTAACCTTTCTGCCAGCTCCTAGAGGGGGTGGCAGGAGGAGCTCAAGTGTACTGGCTGCAGGTGTCCAAGTGTTAGCAAAGGGGGACGGCAGTGGTGGCCTCTGAGTTGAGAGGATCAACTTGAAATTGCTGGACTCAGCTGTGTCATGGAGTGGGGCCATTTGAGCCAATTGGAAACAGCTTAGTCCTTTATCCAAGCTGGTGAAGCCTCTGGAAAACATATTTAAGAATGGGCAAAATGCCACATAGCGCAAAAAGAAGAGTTTCCACTACAATATCTGCTATAAAACACCAAATAAGAAAAATGGAGCATTACCTGATCAGGCAGTTTCTTCTTTGCCTGTCTTTTCTTGCAGGGTATCCCAGGCCTCTGTGATGAGTGAAAAGGCTCAAGGATGAGAACCAGTGGTGGATAAAGATTGAATCAGGGATTAATGTAGAAAACCTCACCCATAAATGTCCATAGGACACAATGGGCTGCAGCAAGGGGTTATGAAGGAGCCTGATGTTCTCTATCATCTTAACAGTTCTTAGAGAACAGATTGGTTCTCTGACAGCGTAAACCACAAATATATTGCTTCTGTCTTCAAAGAAGTCCGATGGAAGATCTGGAGAATTACAGGCCATTCAGCCTTGTTTTGGTCCCTTGGTAAAAATGAGTAGTGAGTCTTTCTGGAACACATTTCCAGATACTTGAGAGAGAAAGTGACTGGAAACTGTCAGCATGGATTGCATATGTGTAAATCATGCCTGACAAACTTGATTGCATGATAAAATGACTAGAGTAGTGTATGAGGGGAGATCAGTAAATATCATTTATTTCAACCTTAGCAAGGCGTTCAATGCTATCTTCCACAAAATTCTGATATACTAGCTGAGATGATACAGTGTGGATGGGTAGACAGTGAAATGATTAAAAAACTGCTTAGTGGTTGGATTCCAGTTATCTGGTTGTGCTCTACCTAGAAGCCTGTAATAAGGGTAGTACCCTAGGATTGTATCCTTGGGCCTGTCCTGTTTAACATCCTTATCAATTGCCTATAAAAGGCAATAAGCTCCTTTCTCATAAAGTTTGAAGATGATATCAAATAGGGGGGCTAATTAATATATTTGAGGGCAGATCTTATAGTTGTAGAAAGCAGGTACTTTCAGAAAATCAACAACAGCAAATGCCATGTCTGGCACCTGGGACTGGGGGAATCTCTGGGAACAGCGTGCCCTTTTGCATAGATGATTATGAGCCAGTTGAATTGCAAGTTCAGACATTTATACTATATAGACGTTAGTGTAAATAACAATTTTCTCCACTTTGCTTTATGCTAGTATTAGGACTTCTTCTACCTGTGAAAATAATCTGCTGTTATTTACAAGAATCCTGTAATTTAAGCACTTTGTACATTCAGGGGACAAAAAATTACAGCACAAAATCTGTCCTAAATAGGAAAGTATGCTCAACTGTGCTATTGCAGTGGTTTTGTGCAAGAACTTTTCCATTCAAATCTCGTGCATAACTCTTTGTAACATTTGAGAAACCTTCCCAAATTAAAGATACATTCTGTAACATTAAACAATAAACCAAACTTACTGGACCTCCAGAAGTCTTTTTAAAATGTTTATTTCACAGAACTTTAATTAGATTGATTAGAATTACTGAGCTGTGCATGTGAGATTCCCCTAAAGGCCATTCCTTCTCAAGAAAGATATCTACAATAATTAAATTGTAGTAGGACCCTCAACTCTAACTTTTAATTGTCACCCTTGCCAACTAACTAGTGGGAGGAGAAAGAAGAAGATATACCTTCTGAAAGCCACGCAAGCAGAAAAACAGATTATTTGAAACAAAGAGATGACCCAGGAAAAGATAAAAGGGAACTGATTTTTGAAATATTGAAAAGGTTGTTGAACTCTCTTATAGAAGCTAAGTAAACTTTCCATATATCAATTAATTGGCCGGGCTCTTTCTCCCAGAAGATTTATTTGAATTTATTAATGAAAGCCACAAAATGGACGAACAGATAAACAAAAAGAACTAAATCTTTCCCCATTACGTTTATGAGTTGAACTGAAAATAGTTACAATATTTCCCAAATATCATCTAACTACAGAATGACTGCATTGAAATGTCTATAAAGCAAAATAACAGATCTTTTTAGTTGGGTGTCATTCTGATGTAGCAGACGACTTAGGAATGTAGTATTGCACTGCTCAGAGGTCTGAAGTAATCACAGCAAAAAAACTTTCTTGGCTTATTTTCTAAATAAGCTCTAAATAATCAGATCTCAGATTGGTTCAGAAAGAATGAGCAAAACAAAACTGCAGAAGATTCTCAAGCTTTGTTTTAAGACGAATTCACTATTTTGATTTAATTAACCCTGAATCTAGCTTAGTAGTAGTTCAACTCCCTCTCTTTTTTAAAGCTGATTTTTTTTCCTTACGTATTATCTCATGTTTGGATATTAAAATGCTATTTTGACAAGCTTTGAAAATAAAGTCAGGACAGAATAACTTGAAAATGTACATATTTTGGTTTGGCTTATTTGATATCAACAACGTTTATGTAGAACGTAGCGATAATCAACATATAGAGACCATAGTATAAACAATGCAAAAAATAGTAGCCTCTGCCTACTACACAAACACTCCAGAAAAAGAGAAAGTTCATCTTTCAAGATACCATCTTTGCCACTGAAGAGAGGTCACTGGATGTCTCTCGGTCTTTTAGAAAAAGAATGAAGTACTTGTTTCCTAATCATTATGCCACTCAGGATTTCAAGGTCTCTTTCATCTCCTTCCTAAGTCATACTTTTTCTATGCTAAATAGAAAGCATTCGGTCTCTTTACTGTTCACTGATCAATAACTCGTCAATGGTTTGTTCAATTCAAATGACTCAACAAGCTGTGTACTAATCATATGTATGAGGTATTGCACTCAAGTTTGTTGTGGTTTGCCATTTTTATTTTATACAATATATTCACATTAACAAAGATTTTTGGTATACTTGCTATTGTCCTCAGGGACTGTCTTGATTCCTCTTGCTGTAATGTGACAGTAATTATGTCTACTTTCCTGCTTCATGCTAATGTCTAAAAGGCTGTCATTTCTTCCCCTCTACTCTCCCATCCTGATCATATTCAGCAGAGGAAAGTACAGCCTGTTCTTCTCTCCAAAATTTCCACTTATCTGCTTTCTTTTCAAAGTAACACAGCTCTCTTTTACATTTAAAAAAAAAAAAAAAAAAGAGTAAATTACTGACATTCACAAGATCCCGTACAATGAGTTTCACATTTAATTCAACAAAAATGCTTTCTATTTGCTCTGAACCCATAATCTAACTTCACTAGATTCCTCTGAGTCTTTTTATGAGAAAAAGGGTGATGTTTTTGTTTCCTAATCATTTTCATTAAGCTAGTCAAGATTATTAGAGATAATGTGACTTAGGAAGGATATGAAAAAGATTTATCTTAAAGAGAAATGATTCTATGTCTTTATTATGCATGTTGTCCTTGTCTCTACTTTGACTTTAAAGGGGAAGATGTACAAAAGAAGAAGATCAAAACCACATTCATATTCCAGGTGTGAAGGCAATGATTAAACACAAATGAAAGAGAAATAATTACAATGGTTGATGATTAAGCAGACAGTATGAGAAGAACATTTACTTAGGGGTCAAGTACTAAAAAGCATCTATGTTGTGGAAATGGTCTATCTTTAATGTTATGAAAAATCAAACACAGACAAAGCTGGAAATTTTATAATATTTCTAAAATAATAATACAGTTACTTAAGCATCCTTTCCTGTTTGTTGGACATCATTCTTAATTTCATTTTGATAGCTTAATTTCTTACCTGATGTTTGGTTTAATTATGTTTTCTTTCTGCCTTCTTTCTTTTTCTAAATTGAAACAAACAAACAAACAAGCAAAACCCAAACAACTAAATATGAAAATACAAGAAAAATCCTACACATTAACCAGAAACATCTCAGAATTTGCATTTAGCATTGTAATAGCTTATATTAACATCTGGCTATTATAAAAAAGTTGTCTTCAGGGATTTTTTGCCCCCAGGTATATCTAAGACAAATGATGTGGTTAAATGTTTGCTTATATCCACAACAAATATTCAGTTTTTTGAACCAGAGTATAGTCAGGTTCTATAAACTATAACCATGAGCTTGGTGACGTGGAATCTGCTATTCTACAGGGCTCAGAGCCAAAATATTTCATTCAGTTGTTCTGCACCAAGATTTTCCATAGAGCTCAGCATATTATTGCTCCCAATGCTATAGTTATGGCCAAACTTAGAAAAGAACCCAACAGCTATTGCAGTGAGGCGTTTCAAAAATCTGGCAAATAGTAACTTCCTGAAGAGCTGAAAATTACAGCTGATGACTTTGCACTTGTTTTATTTTAGATTATTGTCTTCAATGAAATAAAAAATGTAATTTTCTACTATATTCTCCTTTTGTTTAGCAAAATTGGCACTTCTCTTATTGCCCCTCTGTTTCTAAGAGGGAGTGATAAGAAGGTTCATACAAGTGCATACATATAAAGATCATCAAATCTAGAACTCCTCAGCCTATAAATTCTATTATAATTTTTAAATGTTCGTTATAAAATTGTTAATATGATATAAATTACTATTAATTCAAAAGAGTAAACTGTTACCTCTTCAGAGGAACAGTAGAAATATTAATGTAACAGAAGCTTTTCACATCAAGACCATCTCAGTGAAGATTTCATATAGTTAAAGGAAAGATGTAAAGCAAACCACTTTCTGTGAAAGAAATTTCTGAAATATTACCATTGGAATCTGTTCTGAAACATAATTGTGTTGAGTTTACATGACCAGGTTTTGGTGACAAGTCAAAGCTGAGCCCACCAGCAACACTGGTAGCACCTCTGTGATAACATATTTAAGAAGAGGTAAAAACTGTTTTGCAACAGCAGCCAGGAGAAAGGAGTGAGAATATGTGAGAGAAACTCTGCAGACATCAAGTTCAGTAAAAAAGGCAAGGGAAGAGGTGCTCCAGGTACCAAAGCAGAGATTCCCTTGCATCCCATGGTGAAGACAATGGTGGTGAAGGTCGTCCTCCTGCAAACCATGGAGGTCCATGGTAGAGCAGATATCCACTCTGCAGCCCATGGAGGACCTCATGCTAGATCACGTGGGTGTACCCTGAAGGAAACTGTGACATGTTGAAGAGTTCATACTGGAGCAGGCTCCTGGCAGAAACTGCAGCTCCATGAAGAAGAGCCCATGCTGAAGCAGATCTGCTGGCAGGGCATACGACTCTGCGTGGGACCTACACAGGAGTGGTCTGTTCCTAAAGGACTGCACCCCGTGCAAAAGATCCATGCTGAAGCAGTTCTTGAAGAATCGCAGCCCACCAGAATGATCCACTTTGGAAAAGATCGTGAAGGACTGTCTCCTGTGGATGGGACCTCAGATTGGAGCAGGGTAAGAACCTGAGGAGGGAGCAGCAGTGATAAAGTGTGATGGACTGTCTACAAACTCCATTCCCTATGTCCTTGTGCCACTCTGACTGAGGTCAGGGGCCCAGGAAGAAGGGAGGAGTGGAGAGGAAGTGATTTTAGATTAATTCTTATTTCTCATTGTCCTACACTTATTAATTGGCAATAAATTAATTTAATTTTCCTCAAGTCAGGTCTGACAGTAATCAGTAGATTATCTCCTTGTCCTTATCTCAGCCCATGAGCTTTTTTTCATATTTTCTGTCCATCTTGTTGAGGAGCAGGAGTGATAGAGTGGCTTGGTGGGCACCTGGCAGCCAGCCAAGGTCAATCCACCACTATTCTTAAAAAATCACTATTTTTAAAGAATAGTTAACATTTACACTTCAGAAGATAAAGTTCAGTATATGTGAGGCTTTTATTTAAGATCTTTTGCCTGTTTTTTAAAGTAAACAAAGGCTCTCCAACTGTCTTTGCCATCCCATCCTAGATACCTTCAAAACTAGTTGTCTAAATTTGACTGAGCTTGACAGATAGATGGAGATCTTGAAGACTAGAGGATTACATGTGTTCTATGATCAGTCTTTCAAATTATTACTTGCCTTGAAGAAGAAGGGATATGCAGTATGAGAGGTAGCACCTGCCTGGGGTTGATAAGTGCAGGAGGTCAGCCTGTGCAGTCAATGCTTTCTGTCACTTGGAGGACATTTTTCCAATTGCCTGGTCAAGGTGGGAAGTGACATGGGAGAGTTCTGGAAGTGAAGAAAGAAAGAAAAGAGCTATTATACACACGTCCATACAAAAGGAGGCTTCATTAATTTGATTGCTGTAGAAATAAATTATATTCCTCTAATAATATTTGACACAATTATGCCAAATATCAGTGATGTCAAAGGACAATTAAAAAATTTGTTACCCTTACTGATACACCTATTTTTCCTCATACAATTAAAATTTTTGTGTTGAAACAAGAAACACTTGTTCCAGGAAAAAATTAAGGTATTTTACTGAAAACCAAATATAATCTTACATTAATGAGTAAGACTAAGCAATACAGGGCTTGTATTCCGATAATATAATTACCCCACCTCTGTTTCCTCTGCTTGTGTTCTCCCTGTAATTTCTATAAGCGGTGCTTATCTTACAGTAGCAATAGCAGAACACAGAAACAATAGGTGAGACACTCTCTGTATTCAGATGAAAGTTTAATAGACATTGACTCTTGGATGGTAATCTCTTCATTAAATTAACAGAGAAGAGTACGGTGGAAGCACATATCATGGTGTGAAGAAAATCTCTCCCACCAAGCAACACATCAACAGAGGTGACAAAACCCGCAAAATTGTTAACTAAAGATATTGTAGCTGTGTCACAGACTTACTCTTCCAAGTTACCTGATAGCGTGATCAAAAGAGCTCTCTTAGAGATACACGGTTAATGTAAGCTCTTTTGCTAGTACATTTTTCAGTCTAATAAAAGGTCTGTTTTCTTGCCAAAGAGCTGTTCTCTTTGTGTATGACAAGTTTATTCAATGAAGAATCAGAAAGTGTTCATGAAAGAAACATTTTAAATCAGTATGAAATCCATACCTAATTTGAAATGATACTTACAAAAAATCTCATGTAAAAGTGATATATAAATGCACATATACAATGTTACCCCTCCAAGATTCAAGTTGGAAAATTTTATAAGTAATATAATGGGAAATGCATTTCCTTAGACACTGTTAAACTCACAGAAGCATATCCCATCCACTATATACAGACTTATTTGGATTTAACTCTTATACTTGCAAGAAAATGTGGTTTAGTACCTTACAGAGCTGTTAATTTCCATTGCAAATGCTTCAGAGAGCACCTTTCAGAAAAGTCCTTAGCTCAGATTTCATGGTATGGAATGACTTTTTCGGATTTCAAATTTCTTTGATAGTAAAATCCTGTGAGAAACAGTGATACATCCATACTTCTTTGCAGGAAAAAAAAAAGATGTATCAGCACTTGGGTTTGTAGTGTTAAACTGATGTAAGTAATCCAGACTCAATTCTACGCTGAATATTTCCCGTGAGACCTTCAGGACATTCAGTCATAATTTTTCCACATTTTGCTTGTTGACATGGGCTCATAATACTTCCATACCTAAGTAGTATGGAAAGGGGGTGAATAAATTAAAGACTGCATGTTAAATCCCTGTCAGAGTTCTTTGGGTGCAGGTGGTCACATAATAGATTATTTTATGTGTGTGTGTGTAGATATATATATATATTACATATATATATACACACATCTATCCAAGCTCAATACTAAGCTTTAACAATAACTGACACAGAATGGCCCACATCTCTGCCAGTAAATTGTCTGACGTTTCAATTTTAGGCAGCTGATGGAAAACAGACTATTGGAAATGGTCTGTGGACTATTCTAACGGCTAAAATGAACCCAAGAGTTCTTTAGTAAGGACATCAGGTAGAACAAGCCAAATGCTAAAAAAAGTAACCTGCTACACATATTCTACAAAATTGTTAGTACAGATAATCTCATTCTCATACTGATGCATCAGTACTGATACAACCCTGAAGTCCTGAGTAGTCACTTGAGGTCCACTCATTGAATTAAACCATATGGCACTTTTGGAAAACAATTAATTGGTGCATTCAAGAGACCTTTCAAGGATTCGTCTGCATTCCGTATATCTCCATCTGGTAAATGACCAAATTTTCAGTATTCCAAGAAAGAGGAGCACAGATTCATCATTACTGGTCAAGTATGCCCCATATACTGCATGATACGAACGCCTCTTTCAAACTGATAATATTCCCTATCATGGAATCACGGAATTTCAGAGTTGGAAGGGACATTTAGAGATCATCTAGTCCCACTGCCCTGCTAAAGCAGGATTGCACAGAGCACATCACTCAGGACTGCATCCAGGTGGATCTTGAAAACCTCCAGGGATGGGATTCCATGACCTCCCTGGGAAGCCTGTTCCAGGGCTCTGGCACCCTCACCATCAAGAAGCTTTTCCCCATATTTGAATGAAACTGCCTATGTTCCAGCTTGTGCCTGTTGCCCCTTGCCCTGTCACTGGTAACCACTGAAAAGAACCCACCCTTTAGATACTTATAAGCATTAACAAGGTCTCCCCTCAGCCTTCTCTTCTCCAGACTAAAGAGCCCCAGGTATTTGAGCCTTTCCTCATAAGGGAGGTGCTCCAATCCCTTAATCATCTTTGCTGCCCTACGCTGGACTCTCTCCAGTATATCCTATGTCAAAGAGGATCCTGAAAAATTTTTTAAGAACCTGAGACCTGAATTCAGAATTTCAATCTTTTATCAATTATCAGCCAAATATTTCAGAAATGTCAATAATAATATGATTACTTCACATCTGATTTCCACGGTGCAGGGAGATCTTGGAACACTTATTGGCAGTTTTAAGAAACTGGTATTGTTTGGAACAGACTTCACATCAGATGGAACGTGGTAGTTCCAACATTATTCTATAACACTGTGTTCTGTGGTTCACACAGCATATTTTTCAAAGATTATTTTAATTTCAAGTGCTTTCATTGCAAGTTAAAGAAGTATCATAAAACTTGTACGAATACATTATTATTCACATATCTCAACAGCTAAAACTTGTACGTTGTTATTCAAAGGTTGAAAGACAGAGACTCAAAATACAAAAAATGCCTCATTCCTATCTAAACACAAGCTATTAAGTGAAAAGAAGTTTTTAAATGTCCAGAGATATATCAGAAGATTATGCTGTCATTACAAGTTAGTTACCTAATGACAACAGAAATATTTGCTGTGTTACAGCTTCACTTACAACTAAATTGTTCTCGTATCATGTGTGCTCTTGGTCTGGTGGACAAGAACAAGTGAGATGTCTTGATCACAGGATTATTTGTCTGAAGAAAGGAAGATTTACAGAAAGCATAAAGCCATAATATAAAAAGAGATGGAATCTGATTTGTGTTTTGAATTCTTAGCTGCTACTTAGAGCATAAGCAAATTAAAATAGTAAAAAAAAAAAGCTTATTTATATATTATTCAAACATTACTTTCATCTTCTCTCAGATGAAAAAATCACTTTACTGTCTTGTATTTCAGCCATGTAGATTTCAGCCAAGTATAAATCAAGAGATTTATATACCTTATGTAATATATATCATCTTTTTTTCAATGAGAGTATTTAGAATGTATAACATTAGTGAAGGAGGATTGAAAAATGTTAATAAAATAGATATACATGAGGAAATGAAAGCTTGGTTAAAAACTGAAACATGAATTTACATTCCCACTACATAAATACTATTTTGTTATATGTGTTTATTTTTCTTTCATGTAAACAAACCCCACTACTATTAATTTTCATTCTTTCAAATAAAAAAACCCCTAAACCATAGATTCACAAAGTTTGAACAGAATTTTCCAATTGCCACTGATGGCTTGAACTTTATTTCTCAGGATCATGTTGTGATGTTCTTTCTGATACATTTTTGTAGAGGATGTAAAATGCCTAATTCTACCAGACTTGACCTTTGTAGTAGTAATTCAAATAACAACAACAACAAAGAGTTTTCTGAAATTTCAATAAGGAACATTATGATAAAAATGTCATTGCAAAGATTAAAGATTTGTTCCTTTTTCATACCCAATTTTTTTCTAAAAATGTAATGATAAATTATTTAGTCTGATCAGCTTATCACCAGCTAAAAATTATGTCTAACTGCATTTCAGACACTTTTAAATTATTATTATTATTCTAAAAATATTTTTCTAGAGTTTTTTCCATTTAAAAAGGTAGAATATGATATTCCCATTCCTTCCTTTTCACCACAGAACAACCAGATCTGCAGGCACTACAGCCCCTTCTGTTCTTCATAGTTAGCTGCTTAAGCAGATGTAGAGAAAATATTTGACTGCAAGGTGATTCCCTCCCTCATTTCCCATACCTTCATGTCCTACCATTCTTTAAAGAGTTTCAGCTGGATACAGACCACTGAACTTCAAATGGTCAGGAAGTGGCTTAACCCTTCAGATGTTTTCAACATCAAATATTTCTTCATTAGAAAAAAAGATAGTTTGAAACTTAATGCAAACAATTAGAGAGGACCATCATCTAACAGGTGCCTGTGTTCCCCTGAATCATGGGAGACTGGCTTCCAAATTCCCTCCTTAATATTTTTATATAAAATAGCAACACAGCATTCCAGCAACAAACTTGAGAGAAAAACTTATTTCAGGCCAGCCTGTTAGACAAAGTAAAAGTGAGAGTGTACCTCTGCGATGTACTTTTCCTTCTAGTCCCTGCCCTCTGCCCTTTATTAATGGTAGATTGGTGATTCCTTTTTCCCATTCACAAGTTGTTCTCAGCAGCCTAATTTATTCAATACAGCCCTTACCTTCTCTCTGATTATTTTTTAACCTTTCCAGTGCAAATGTGGTACTCTGATACACACTGTTCACTGGAGGGGGCACTCATTCACTCTCTTTTTATTGAATCTATCTAACGATATACCACAAATGTGAAACAGGACTCTGGCAGTAAGTGTCAAAAAAAATACTTTTGAAGAGTCATATCTTATGTGAATGGATATTTTTCTAACAAATAACTGCTGCTAGGACTGAAAAGATGTTTTAGCATCTTTGCCAACAGAGCTATACTCCTAAAATTGTTATTAGATTATTTTTTATCATGTGGGCAAGAGAATCCAGAAAGCACCAACTATTTGAGCTATGCCTTTGTCATCACTGTTGCTTCTACATTGGAAAACAAGCCTCAATACATTTTGATTTTGATGAACAAAGTATTTATCTGTGCTGACAGCCATTGCTATATTCCATGTACAAGCCAATTGAATTTACTTTATATAGGCTGAGATTTTAAATACAAATATATAAAAAAAAATAAATCAGAGCATTAATAACAGAAACTTGACTGGTTGCTGAATACCGAGATTATCAGGCATCACTGGGAGGAATGGTTCCTATTCTGAAGTCTCAGGATGTTTCTTCTTATATATAGTTTCATTCACTGTCATTTTGGGGCATCTTGGAAGTGTGATTCCATCAACATGATTTTCATGCAGTTTTGATCAAAAAGAAGTATATCAAGCCGTGAAATTGCTGAGAAAAAAAAACCTTCCATCATCTCACAATGTGTTATAATACAAGCTCAATATCTGAGAATAAAAGAAGATTGAAGGAAGAGCCATGCTTGGATGATACAGGTTTCTTTTCCCATTCTGCCTGTAGAGTAAAAAACTACAGAATTAAAATTATGAAATAAGCTGTTTCTTTCTCTGCATTAGCTCTAGTAATCCAACACAAATGAATAAGGTACCAGTGTGCACAGAGGAAATCAAATCAAAGATCCAAGATGTTTGGCAAGGTATCTTTCTGGAAAAAATACCTGCTCTGATATGCTAATAATGTAATGAATTATTCACAAGATCTCTGTCACTCAGGACATTAACATTAAGACTTGCTGAGTAAATAATTTTAAGCAATTTCAATTTCCTTTTGTTTATTTTGCTTACCAAATTGGGTTTGTGAAAGCAAAATTCATTATTGTGTTTATCTTTGGCAAACAAAAAAACCATCTCAAGTGGGCTTCCTATTGCTTTAAATTGTTTACCGAGACACGAATGGTACTTGTTTGCAGAAAGACTGAGTAGAATAAAAGTGTAGTTCTTTTCTGAACATTGCTCAGTGCTCTACTGATTTTCCAGTTATACTGAAAGGAAGTGTATTAACAGGTATTAGAATTAGCATTATTAAAATTGTCAATGTACTCTCCTATGACAGTACTGCTTATACCTAACTGCATTTTACTTCTATTGGTTACGATGAGTTTACAGAGAAACTACTTTTACTCTCAAATTGGTATGATAATTCCTAAAGCAAAAGTCTGTCAAGGTTCTGTATACTGAGTGCAAAATTAAAGGGTTGTTAACAACTCACATCATCATAACGGGGAATTCCAAACAACAAATTGCCAGCCTATCTAATAAGAATGATAATTTTGATTTGATAAGAATGATAATTTTGTATATCAAAAATATGGCTATCTCATATCTGGTTAGAGGAGGCAGAAGAAATGTCAGAAGAGTTAGAGGTGACTAGAGTAGGCACCTATTCCAGCTATTCTGCGTCCAGAAGGCAGCAGACTCTAGAACTGGTGGGAATGACACTTGCAGACAAGATTTATGTAGGACACTTGTCTACATCAGAGCCAAACCTTAGCCCAATTCAAGTATATCTTATGAATTTCTACACATCTGAGATATAAGTATAGCCTTGTGATCCTTGTGAACTGACTCAAAACACTGCTTGGCATCTCTTTTTTATTCCAGTCCACATCTGTATTTGTCATCTCTCATTGAACTGACTCTTTGTCCCAGCCCTGCTTAGAACCAGTTAGCTCTGAACATCAGCTTCTTCATAGGAACTGCTTCTTAAACCAATCCTAACACAGCATCATGTTGAGTTCTGACATCAGACCTGTCATTAGGGAGATAGAATCTTTGAACGCTGAAATTGGTTTGTATCACAGTATTTCTTATAGTCCACCTTTAGAACCATCTATATTCCAGAACTACCCAACTTATAAATCATATGTGCAGTCCACATTTTATGAAAGTAGAAATGTGTTTATTAATGTCTTCCTGCAATTGCACACTAAGGTTCTAATTCCCCCATTCATACAGGGAAGTACAAAAGCATACGTCCCCAAGGTATAACAGTAAGGCAGGACTTTATCTGGCCATTACATTACCATGAAACATTCTCATTTCTAAGTCCTTGGATAGAAATCAAAAAACTTTTCAATTTTTTTTTTTCAAGGTCACTCATAGAACACAGAGAATGAAAGCATATTTTATCTGGTAACTATCTTTCAAGAAAAATAATTTAAATTTTTTTCAAGCACAATCTGGTTGAGAATATGACATAATTAAGAAGACTGAGAAGAAACATCTTCCTGTTTGTAAAACCATCTAAGGAAAGAAAGATCACCCAATCTAGGACACGTGAAATGCATGTACAGCCCATCAAAAAGCTTCAGTTATTAAAAAATTATTTCCTGAATAATGCTAATAGGAAATCATTTGTGGCACAAAAGGCAAACAAAGAAATAAGTACTAGTATCTGCAAGCAAACCTAGCCTGACCTAGAGTCATGAAGTCTGTCTGACCAGTTGAAATTTTTCTAAGAGTTCTTCAGTTTGAAGTAAAGACTGGAGGTGCAACAGATGTTCAAATTGAGGGTTTTTTGAAAATCTCTTAAAACTGCAAAAATAAAGCAATGCAAAAAGATGAACAAACAGCAAAAAAAAAAGACCAATAGTGAATATACTTCAATAAACTGTGATTCTTATCCTGGAATCACACCAGAAGCTTCATCACTTAATTCAATAGGAAATATCCACGCTTCTAAGAAAACACCTCTGCAGACAAACAGCTCACCTTTTCAAAGAATGTGCCAACAAAATACCAAGGAAAATCAAATGCTCTTTTTCTTAGTGCAGTATGGAAGACCTCTCCATGTTCTATATAATCAATCACAGGATTATTTCAGATTGTTGAAAATATTTTACCTATCAAAATCTCAAATCTTCTAAAAGATTTTGACTTTTAAATTCTCCAAAAACAGGAGACAAGTTTTGAAAAAATTACCCAAAGCTACATGAAATATAAAAGGCCAAAAATTTTAAATATAAGAAAATATTAATCTATATTACATATATAGAAAGGCTATAGAAAAGCTTGTTATAGGAAAGCCAGGAAAAATCCTCAGTTATTTTGGCTAAACGACTTAAAAACCCAATAAACCAAAGCTGCAAGAACAGACGGTAAAGAGAAATTAAAATTCTCAGAAGGGATTTGGGAAAAAAGAGGAGGGAAATAGTTTTGGTGTTTCCTATAAACACTCTTTATTCCTCAGTCCTAATAAGTCTGACTCAGAACAAGCCAGAGTTTTTACCCCAGGAGTAAGCTTGCTGGTCACTGAAAACCTAAATTCCATACACTAATAGAAAATTGACTTACATATTTTTGGGTTGGGTTTTTTTGAGTTTTGGGGTTTTTTTTTGGTGTTTTGTTTGTTTGATTGTTTGTTGGGTTGTTTTTTTACTGTAGTAGAGAGAGGAAAAAAACACCTATATTCATTACAAAGAAGGACCTTGGAACTGGATCCTTTTCCCCCAGGAGGTAGATAGCAATATATAGCAACAAACAGCTAAAGATACCTTCTATATTATGCATGTATTATATATGGATTTGGATTTTATATTTTCTAAATCCATCTAGGTTTAAAATTGCTCTACAGAAGTAATTTTCTTCTGGTTGCACCCAAAATATCTCTCAATAACTTCCTTTGAGTGCTGAGGGCAGGGTAGGACACAGCTATGTTAAGTTAGTTATATTCAGAGATACTGTTTCATTTAAGTAGAAATGTTCCACACAAGAAAAAACACAGCATCTGTACAATAAAGGATCAGCCTATGGTTAACTCTGAAGGAGACAGACTTTTTTTCTTCATAATTCACAGTGTCAGGTATTTTACTGCTTTTTCTACATTTGTGCCATGGGAAGAAATCTAAAAATAACACTTTCCTCTTTCTATTAGCCACAGGAAAAATAAAAAAAGAAAGGTTTACTTACTAGCGCTGCAATGAGCAATGTCTCTCTCAGTGTGCTATATCTTTAATCTTCTAGTAAGGCAAGCATGATTTGAAATAATTTAAACTGAATATAGGCAATCTGGAAAATATTACAGGTGGAAAATTAGTCCTTGAAACAAGAGTTAGAGAAGTAAAATGGCAGTTAGTAGCTAAGTCAGTTTTTAATTGTCGAAATTGTCAGGGAATAAAACCAACATTTTCTTATCACACAATCTGACACATAGCTGGAACCTTTGGCCAGCCTGTGGAGATAATGGATTTTTCAGGATGTCAGCCAAAAATAAAAATTATTAAACAATGTTCCAAATGAGGTTGATACTTTGACCTAAAAATTTAAAATATTCAAAAAACATAAATCCAAAATTTAATATAAAGAACACATTTTAAAGTGAGATCCTAGTGATTATTGACACCACCAATGCAGTAGCTAGCATTACATTCAAGTCAGATAACTCCATGATGATTTTTCAAGATCAAAAGAATTAAAAGGCTAACTCACATTCACTTAGACCCACTGATTTAAGTTACATAAATTATTATGGAAAGCACTATTGACCACCAATGCTACTTTGCTTTGCATTGAGTTGGTCCTTTGTTTAATTTAAATATACATAGTTTTTGGATGGGCAGATTTTTTCTTTAAAATAATGCTAAAAGTTAGGAAAATGCAAATGGTGAACTAAAGCACAGAAAATTCTGGGGTTTGTCTGAATCCACTTAGAAAGCATTTATTAAAATAAATGATGGTTTACTGAGGCTTACTTAATATTCCTGTTATTGAAATACTTTCCCTGAAAAGGATAATAAATTGTTCAGTTTTTTTTATTACCTTCAGCCTTTTGCTAAGCTCATGCTGTCATGTGAAAAAAATTTCTTGGTGTTGCCTTCAACTCATAAGAGCTGTTACATTTTTGTTGTCCTCATAGGTTTACTGGCTGAGATCAGAGTAGGTGATGCCTTGAGAACGTCATCTCCCTGATTGCACAGATGCATTTCACTCTCAAGTCCTCATTATTTCATCCTTCATAAAAGAATCTTCTCCCAGACACCTTATTCTTTTCCATGTTTTCTCCAGAGCACTCTAAAGAGAATATTAGTTCAATCTTTTACCAAAGTCCACCCAATCTTTCTTTGTATTTTCCAAGTCCATCTTCTTTCTCTCCTTGCAGACAGACTTAGAATAAGCCATTTGTTTCCATAGGCATTTATATTCTTTTTAAA
>VXBJ01001066.1:263315-282322 GCA_013400055.1 Nycticryphes semicollaris
TTTTTAAATAAAAAAAGTTGTTCCAGCACAAAAGAAAAAAGAAAAAAAAAAAAAAAAGAAAAGAAAAAGTTACACAAGAGGGACAGACTGCCTGATCTTAAAGAGTACGAAAAGTAAAACACAAGTAAAAATTTTCTTCTGTTGCAAAAATTCTTAAGAAAAGATCTCAAAACAAATCTCGTGCAATAAAGAATAAATCACAGATGTTCTGCTTTATTTTCAAAGCAGTTTCAAAAAAGAGCATAATTCTTTAGCAAACAATTTTGAAATTATGAGGCATGAGGGTAAACTCACTACTGCCTTTCAAGGGGAATTATATAACCAGTTCTATATAGGAATGAAAATATCTGTTTTGGCATATTTCTGAGTTTATGTACAATTTACACAGGTTTTCAAGACTCATTATGGAGGCCATATTTTTTGATAATGTTTCAGTATTCTAAAGTTATCAGGTGTACTAAATTTGAGTATAGTGTAACTATATATATTTAATATAAACATTGACAAAAGTCAGTCTGTTAGTATGTGCAGTTGCAAAGACAATTTCTTGCCCTTCTGCTCTCTCTGGAATCCAATCAGATCCTGAAGTGAGGTTATTATTTTGTTCTTTCTTTGTTTTTTAATTTTTCTTTCTTTCTTTTTTCTACTTAATGTGGTAAGTGGGACAACTGAAGAGATTCTGTTCATCTACAGTCTTTCAAAAACATGTATGAGTTAACTTGTGTGTTTCCCTCATAAAAGGAATACCTCACTGTAGATTTATACAAGGTCAGCTTGATTTACTTTCAGAATAATTAAATGCAGTTGATAGCTTGGTTTGTTGCTTTACGAAAACATACTATTTATCACTATTGATATTGAATACTTTTGAGGTCAATATTAAGAAGCTGGAGGTAATCTAATTACAAATCATCTTGCATAGCCTTCTTTGAAAATTGGGAGCATTTTCCCTACTGGAAGACCTGTTATTATGGTATTGATTTAATAAAGTAGCATGCTTTATTTATACAATGCATTATCTGAATGTATGGTTATCTGTAATGGTAATTTGAGGTTAATAGAACCTGTATGTTAGTGCTGGTTCAACTCAACAGTTGCTATTACTGTCTTGAGGCAATCATTTATTCAGACAAGTAATACACATCTCTCCCACTTGAGGAGCAGAGGCACCTCTTCAAACACTGATCCAAGGCAGTCACAATGGTTTTGAATTCAACTTTCATAATTACAGAGAGCAGAAAGAACAAGTTAGGATTTGAAAGACTGTCATTACAATTGTTACTAGGAGTATAACTAGGGATGAAAAAATAATGCACGGCTAAGTTCATATGAATTAGGGATTGGAGTTTAATTGGAATCAGGCAACATTAGGGAGCAAAAGCAGGTCAAAGGACACAATCAGATGTGTGGCATATACTTACCAAGACCAGAAAGGCAAAGCAAAGGATGAGATCTTACTAGTTAAAAGAAGGGTAACAAGAATTTGCTCTGCAAGTGCATTCAGTGTAACAAGAGACTGAGGAAAGAATTACTCTGTTGCTCCACAAAGGAAAAGATGACAAATAAATGATATCAGGAAATATAGTCTTTACTGCCTTTTCTATTTCAGTCCTCAGGAAGAGATCAACTGAGAGCAAATGACTGCTAGAAAGTTGGTAGCTTTAAGTACTCCGAAACAAAACACCACCTCTTTGTGACCTTGGTTTTTTTAGGATAGAATTGCAGCCTTATGAATAGGATTCAAAAAATTACTTCTCTTGACTTTCCTAAAGCTTTCAAAGGAAATGCATGATATTCTGATAATAAAACATGAAATAGATGATACTACAACAATGTGGGTGGAAAAATGGTTAGGAAAGCTGACTCCAAAGAGTAATTATCAATAACCTCTTATGATTATGGAAAGATTTATCAATTGCAATTCCACATGACATGGAGGATGGAAGAGAATGCATATTAGTGAATTTACTGATAAAATGAGAAACTGGGAAGGACTACAGGGACACTGAAGGGTAGCATCTAACATTTAAATAAACCCAAATTTGTGAAATACTTAAAAAAAAAATAAACAATAGGGGTGATAAAAAGTTCTAAAAGTTCTGTGCCTATGCAGGAATGACCAACTGCAAAAAAGCAGGAAGAGGAACAATGAGATGGGTAACACAATGGATGAAGGAGTTTGGGCCTTTATATTGGATCACAAATTGAATGAGAGAATAATTTCGATTTCTTACTAAACAAGTCATGTGCCGTATTTGGATGTATTAATACAAATATATCCAGCTTTTCCCAAAACTAGGCAGGCGTCAGCTTGATTACTCCACTCAGTTTTGGTCATGATACTTCAGAAAATGTGTAAGACACTGTGAAAAGATCTAGAAGAAAGCAATGAGGTTAATCATGAGGTTTCAAATTGTGAGTCACCTAAGAGAAAAAGCTGAAATTATTAGGTCTGGTTTGCCTTTCCTTTAGACTGAGATTCTTTGATGAATGCCCTAGCTGATAAAATGATTATAAATGGGCTTAAATTGCAAGGGAGATGCAGTCTAGATTTTAAATATTATTATGGCAAGGAAACTGAAACATTTTATTATCTGTCTTGTTGACTACCTGTTCATCAAGATTTTGTTATCATCAAATTTGTTTTCTTTTATTCTGGGAAAGAAATTATCTGATTTTTAAAATCCTTTGCAGATTATATTTCAGCTCTAGTGAAGTCCTAGAAATGTAGCTTGTACTGAGAAGCTGGAATCAGCAACAACGAAGAGGGGCTGGGAAGTCATAACTTCTCATATAAGAAGTAGCAGGCAAAGGTATCTTACGTGGGATGATGAATTAAAATAAAAGCAGTGAAAATGTTGTAAGACTTACAATATTAGTGAAACTGGTAAAAATCCTCAGCAACAATGAAACAGCATGGAAAGGTATAAAGAAAATAGGTATCTAGCATTCAGTAATGTAAATCCAAGGAAAAAAAATAATTCTTTACTTTCTTGAGTTGGGTACACAGTGCTTTCCTGTTTCTCATTGGTTAAGGTTTGTTTGTTTGGTTGGTTTTTTCTGCTTCTTAATAGTCTCTTGTTTTTTAACATGGCCAAGTCTGTTTGATTATCCTGCTGCTAGAAATAGCTGTTCCACAACATCAAAGCAGAACTGATTCAAGACAGAGAGAGATGTTCGCAAACCGAGAGCAGATAAACCCTGTATTACGCTGATGAGATTCTCCCAGGATGGCAGATTTTAAATGCAAACCAATCTTTCCTTTTCTAATATCAGTTTTAATATTTTCTTTTCCTCACAATCCCATTTCAGACAGCATATTGAAAAGCAATGTAGAGGGTTTGCTACTCATAGTTCATTAAGTTTCATATTGCTGACACGTAAATTATGCCATAGAAGTAACAATCGCAGTTAGGAGATGTAAGGCTAAAATATTGACTCTACAGCTCACACAAATGACCAACAAATGACATGAAAGTAATTTTACCCAAGGACACCTGCTTCATACTGTCATGTACAACCAGAAAGTATGCAGAAGTACAGAGTGATAAATATGCTAAATTGATGCTTTTTTGTTCAAATACCAGATTATCCGAAAAATTTTAGTAGATCACACCATAAATAGAGATCAAGTGGGATGTTCAAAATTGGTGTTGTAGGTTTGCATTAGACAAAATAGCATGAAGAAACTGCAACAATATTTTATGGCTCTGCCATAAAGAGGATAGTAACTTAAATAACTTTTCTTTCCATGGTACAGTTTTCCAGTGTCAGTTCAAGAACTATGGAGATGACAGTTTAAAAAGTCTTTCTCTAACCCCATATACAATCTTTAACAAAACCCAGGTTTAAGCAAGCTCAGGAAGGTCTACATTTTCAAATATGTACATTTAAGTGAAAAAACAGTCTATTCTTCAAGCTTGCTCTACTGATCTCAAGGGAGTTTATTCTTAATAAATATTTCCCAGTTTTTAGAGTAGCATTGCATGCACAAAGGGCAATGGGAGTGAAACTTACAGCCACCTGTTTTTCTGAGAACTTATTCCACCTTGTGAAATTTCATCTTCAAACCATGAACAAGCACCTGCAATACAGAACACAGAACTGCAAGTTTAATTTCTTAAGCTTTCCATAGCCTCATATCTGGAAAGTATTTGTTGAGTATTCTAGGGGTATTTAAAACAATACTGCCGTTTAAGAAAACAAAACAAAACAAAACAAAACAAAACAAAACAAAACTAAAACCAAAGCAAACAACTAAGCAATACATCAGTAAAGAATGTACTGAATTGGAGCTCTTCTTCCTCTGAACAATTAGAAAAGCATCATTGCTCAAACTCTAATTCCTATTTCAGAACAGTTTTATTTCACGCAATTCTAATAAATTTAGGAAGTACAAAGAGAAGGAAAGAGACACAAATGTTGTATGGATATATTGTATGGAAATTTCCTGTATTTGAGGGCTAGCCTCTGGATCTGATTAAAAGTGGCTGTGACACTTTTGTCTTTGACTTCAGTGATACTTCATATGCTGCCAGATTCCCTTTTTGGAAATGAAAATTTCCTGTTGCAACTGTGTTTTCTTTTACAAACATTCATCAATAAAGATAATTGCAGCTTCTGTTCCTAAATCAGTCACCAATGAGATTAAGTTGTCCTTATTCAGCTTCTCAGATTTGAGAAAATATTATTTGTTATTAACTCTATCTTGAACCCTTGCATCTTATGCTCCACTACAGACAAACTGAAACAGCTTGTATCATGGAACTTTTCTAATAGTCACACAGGCCATTAAATGATAATATGGCCTCTCAGCTTTATGAGTCTGCCAGAGCAAATGTGATATCGTGATTCACAGACAGTATTTTCTAACTTTCTGTGTGAAAAATATGCAATATCCCCACTTTTCTGTGTATGTGAATAGTTTCTTTCTTCCTTGAGTTCCTCGTTTAGGATTGTCTCATCACCTAGATTAAAGTTTGGAGGTATTCACTATATAAATAATTTAATGTAAAATCTTAGGTTTAAGTCAGAGTCTTACAGGCCAGTAATTTAGTATTTATATTTTGGTAAAACAATTCAAATATATGAATTTTGCAAGATATTTTAATTTTAATCTGCTCTTAACATCTCCTGTTGAATATTTCTCATAAAATTAAAATTTAAAAAAGAAGGAAATTTAAAAATAGATATTTTTGCTAGTGTATATTTGAGGAAAACAATGAAAGATATTCTTACAGAGAACATCAGGCAAAATTGAATGTTCAGGAAAATATCAGAATAAATTGACAGCAAACTCCAAAATGTACCTCTGAATATGCAGTATTGTGTTCAGCTTATTTTGGAATCAGAGAAGTTAAAATTCTTATCTGCTTCTATAATTCTTTGCATAGAAATGTGAAGGTGAGTGGGTTTTGGTTTTGTAAGGAAGAGGATTTGACAACTGTTTTATATATGTGGTGAGGGCGGAGTAGGACTTGGGAGGTGATTGTCCCCCTCTCCTTGGCACTGGTGAGGCCCCATCTCGAGTACTACATACAGTTTTTGGCCCCTTACCACAAAAAAGGCATTCAGGTGCTGGAGCAGGTCCAGGGAAAGGCAATGAAGGCTAGGGAGGGGTCTGGCAAGTAAGTCTTATGAGGAGATGCTGAGGGAACTAGGGTTGTTCAGCCTGGAGGAAAGGAGGCTGAGGGGAGACCTCTACAACTACCTAAAAGGAGGTTGTAGAGAGGTGGGTGTTGACTTCTCCCTAGTGAATAATGGCAGGACCAGAGGAAATGGTCTGAAGTTGCAGCAGAGGAGATTTAGACTGTATATTAGGAAGAATTACTTTACTGGAAGAGTTGTCAGGCAATGCAACAGCCTGCTCAGGAAGGTGGTTGAGCCACCATACCTGGAGGTATTTAAGAAACGTGCAGATGTGGCACTTCAGGGCATGCTCTAGTGGCTGAGGTTGTAGGGAGTGGGCTGTAATTTTGTGTATTGTTTGACTTGGTGATGTCTGAGGTCCTTTCCAACCATAACAGTTGTGTGATTCTGTGATTTTGTGAAGAATGTTAAAGTAAGATTGTAGGGAATGCAAGAGAATTCCCTGCTCTGTGTAGATGTAGCATGAACGCACTCCAAAAACCTCCCTCCAAGTTAGTATCAGTCTGAAATTTTCAATGAAAACATTCATATATTAAGCCATAAATGTTTTGTTCCAGACACCATTGTTTCAGTTAGTATTTACTGAAGCTTGACAGAACTCTAGGAAAGACCATATGGCTAGACCTATTTCCTTATTTCCTAAAGGAAAAAAAGAAAACCACATACTGACATGCAACATGTCCTGCCTCAGGCTTTTGACTCCAAATTCTCTGTCCCCTGCTCCTCATCTTCTTACCACCGTGCAGTTCTTCAAATAAACTAGGTCTTTCTGTTTGTTTCTCAGTTTCTCACAGTCAGATCTTTGAGTAGAACTGGATACCTCTTCCCTTCTCTCCATCCATATTTTCATGCAAACACAAAAAACTGGGTACAGATGCATGGAAAAAGGACTCCTGTCCTTTTTCTCCACCCCCACCCCCATTTTACGGTGAAACCTTTAGTGTCATATAACTGTGGAAGAAAATGATATTTCACCCTTGAAAATTCACAAATGACCAAGATATCTGAGCACAAACGATACAAAAAAGGAGGGGCGTGGTGGGGTGAAAGCTTTCTGTCCCTTTTCCTCATTAATAAATTTCCTGCAAAAATGTGGCTATTAATTACATTTACATGTTTACTTTAAGTGTCATGCCTCAAAATCTGATTACAGACAGGACTCCCTGGACAGTAGATATTATGCATGCACATGTATAATACATGCTAGGTATATAATATATTAGTAGGTATAAAGTGAGAGGTTAGAGGATGTGAATGCTTCAAAAAGGAAAGCACAAGATAACTGCATTTGCAGCACAATACTACTAGAACGTTCTTTTGACTTTCTAGGCAAAAGAGGGCTACTTTCTACAGGTATATAAAGAGCAGATCTCTTCCTTTCAGGATCCGAAGATCATCTGGTTCACTATCATCACATCAAAAAAAACCTGTTCAAACTACTGGGAGAAAGGACATATAAAGTCATTGCCTTTTAGAGAAAACAGAAGGGATGTTTGTTCACTGGAACAATCTAATTGCATGAAAACACTGTGGTACTTTGGGGAAGTATTAAAACTCTGTTACAAAGGACATCGTGTAGAGCACATTCATTCCAATTAACACTAACTAGCTCAAAGCACAGTAGAAGTCAGTACAGGAAGGTAAATGCACAGAACAGCAGTAAGGAAAAAAGGAACAGACACAAAAAGTTAGCAAAAGAAATTGAGAGATTAAAAATGCAAACCAAGTTAAAGAAAAAAAAAAACCCATGATGCAAATAAAAATTCAAAATATTTCTTTCATCCTGCCACTAGAATACTGGTTTTTTGCTTGTTTTTTTTTTTTTTTTTCTTTTTACTGTGAATGAAAGAAACTCCAGGACTACTTGGTGCCTTAACATAAAGAAAAGAAATTAAAAAGAAAATTGAACTTCTGAATGCTGATATAATCTGGAGGCTTGTAATGTGACATCATGCTTTAGGACAGAATTATCTAATATCAGCACCAAATATTAATCTGAAATTTAGTTTAAAAATTGTTGTTGAAGGTCAATACTACTACTTCTGTGGCCTTTTCATCAAATTTCTGAGTATCCCGCCAAATTTTGTGATTCCTTGGATCATGACACTGGGCAGGTCAAATCATTACTTCATGTTTCAGTTTCTCACTTCAGACGTGGCAGACTGTTCCCTTTCTTGGAAAATGGATTAATTACTATTAGGTGAGTCATTATGAAAAAACAAAAGTACTACTTAACCAGCATCCTATTTCAGAAGAGCACAATCCCTGCATCACAATGGGTTTCCTTAGAGAGGCTGGGGTTAGGAGGGCTCAGTCAGCAAACAAAAGGCCAACTGTCAAAGGTTGTTTCAAAAATGCATGAAACAAACTCTTCTTCCCTATCACTGCCTATTCTTATGTTGCATTGTCTTCATATGCGCTTTGATCTTATCTTTAGCAGTTGCTGAGGTACAGTTCAATCATCAGAATTTTACCGGAAAGAAGAATGAAACACAGAATGTCAATCTCTATTACAAGGCAAAAGGTATCAATAAATCCAGTACTGAAAGGAAAGATCTTATAATGGAAATCTTGAAGGCTAAGAGAAACTCGGTAGAAACTATAGGACTTTTTGACAGGCAAGGGATGAGTTAAATAAGATACTCATCAGTTTAAGTACCTCTGATGAATTTGTTGCCTTCTTCTTGTTTTAGGATGAGGTGAATTATGATAGCTTTCCGAGTATCTTTAGCCAACCTATTTTTTTGAAGGAAGTAATTCCATTATAGCTTCAGTCAGAAACAAAATGTTTTTATTTTTCAGAATTAAAATCAATGGCTGTGAAAATCACCTTCCCCTTGTGTCTTGTATGATATGTTTAGTTAAGCTTCTTAAAAAACCTGAGCTAAAGCTGGCTGTTTTAAATGATTCTTTACGACATAACTTCTAAAAATATCTTTCATAAATAATTTATGTTTTAATAGAAAATAAATTAATATTGACATAAAAAACCCAGAATAACATAATTGTATTCCATCAGAGTACATTATTTTGGAGAAATTTTTTTTGACAGCATTTGTACAAAAGCATAGGAAAGAAGAGAAAAAAGATGGTGAAGAAGGAACCCAAACCATCTTTAGTGCAGTTGGGGAAATGATTCTTTGTTTTGTTTTGTTTCAGAAACCTCTTAAAGCATTGGCTTTTTCTTTCTAACATAATGATCAGTAAAAGTATATTGGCATGACTGTAAATACATACACTTGAACACTTCTGTTTCAAGAATAAATATCTTTATACTTTATTTATGTAAATGGGCCACCACTGAGTGGTGAGTTTACAAGAAGCATGGTAATTTGCAATGGGACCGGAGAGACCTTGGGGAGAGAAAGAAGAGATGAGGCACATCAAGTTGAGCACCGACTGCAGCCCTCCCACTGGCATCACCTCCACCTGCAACAGGCAGAGCCCCGTTCCATGGGATGGGTGATGGGGGCAGCTGTTTCTAGGTGGTTCTTCTCAACCTCTGGTCTCATGGTTTATCTTTTGTACTACTGGTAATGGTTCTGCGTACATAGTTCACTGACTCTCAATTAATAAAGTGACATTACTAAATTAAAAACTGCTTCAGTTCTGATTTTGTTTCAACTATGTAAATAGAGTCATTTACCCCCACAACAATTATTGTTTAGTTTTGATATGTACTTTTTTCTATTGCTTCCAGGGATTAAAATCAGAGATACCCTTTGATGTTAAAAAAAAAAAGGAAAACACGATTCCTGTTTTTCAAGTGTTTAAGGTGTCAGTATTTTTTAAATTACTTTACAATTTCAAATATATTACTTTGTGAACACAAATGTGATCAACAAGAGGTACAGCTTTCTTCCCATTGCTCATTTGATGTTACTCAGATCATTAAGTATGCTTTATGTAATTTCCATTTTCCAATTTAGTTAATATTTTGAGCATATTAGAATTACGTAAATATTTTCCACAATGGTTTCTACAAAAATTTAAATTCTTTAGTAACTGTGTTGAAAGTCCTCAGAGTCTGGCTTACCTTTCATGTTGCATTTAGAACTGTATTATCACATGTATTTCCTTAAAGCTGTATTATCAGTGATTATTCTAAGCTTTTTAACTGAGAGAATAACTTTAATCCAGAGACTATCCTACATTATAAATGTTCAAGTGTAAGCTGCACGACTGCAAGTTCATTCTACAGAAACACATTTTTATTTATCAAAGCAGTTACAGGGAAAAACATACTTTTGCACATTTCCTAGGAGAACAAAGTGTAGCCATGACAAGGTATATGGTTACTTAATTTAATTTAATACTTCTTTCTCTATCTGTGTTTAATATATTAGGTTTGCGCTAAGAAGCTCTGATCAAGGTTACTCCATTTTGCCTGACACATTAAAAACACACAGCTAACCTAATGTCTGGATCCAGCAGTCTGTAATTTCATTTTCTTAGGTCTAAGCAGTGAAAGTCTTTAACAAACAAATATTTAAAGCTATTCTGCAATCATAATTCATAAATATTTTATCCTATTACACATACTTTATTATTATTACCAGTGGATATTCCTCAAAATCCTTCCTTCCGAAATAAAGACTATTAAAACTAAGCAAATTTAATTACATGCAATAATAGCCAAACACTATATTATTTATAATTTCATTATTACTTCAAAAGTCTGAATTACAAGCATTCATGCATTATTCTGGACATCTCTCCTATAAATCATAGTGTGCAACAGTTGATCTTAAATACATACATCTTATCTTGTGCCTTCCTGCCTAAGTTTCATGTCTATGAAATTATAACGCTGGTACAGCTTCACCACTTTCTAGAAAATGGTAACATCTGTCCTCCAGGTTACAAACTTTGCAGAGCAATAACATAAGAAGCATTCCTGGACTCTGTTTCTTAGCACTTGGCTCACTCTCAGTCCTTCAGTTAGTAAGTGTTTTCATAGACTGCAATCAAAGAAAAAACATTTTTGATCAGCTTCCTGGCTACATTTGATTTCATAGAGATTTGTTTTACCTGCCACAAGACAAAAGCAAGAGTAATCAGGTACTGAAGCCAGAACTTCCTCTGTGATTGTGGAATAAGTTCTCCAAGATGTTTACCACTTTAAAACTTTACTTCCCACCCACTGCACCACCCCTACCCCTGCCCCTGCCCCAGCCCCAGATTGTCACATCTGCTTCACTATGCACTCAAATAAGCATTCTAAGTTTCACTGTCTTCATCGGTACGATTTCCATAATAAAAATTATATAGATCTGATGGTCTTGGCCTGCACTATCTCTCCCTATGTGATTTTCACAGTAGGACCTTCATTCTGCAATTGGCAGCATGTGGTTGCCTGCATGGTTCTTCCCAAACATTCAGACTCAGAATGGGAAACAGATGATAATTACTTTATCTCCTCTGCAGTGAATGCAGTTTTGTTTCTATTCTAATCATGGCATCCTGGAAATCAAGATTTATACTTGAAAGACAGATGTTTCATGATCTCTTTCTTCACAGCTGCAGCAATAAAATATCACAAAAAATCAATAAAGTCTCAATACTAACCACAGCCCCATCAAAGAAACAAGCAGAAAAAAACCCTTCTGAAAACCCAAATGAAAATGTAATTCAAAAAAGCCTATGAAATTCAGTTTCCTGTAGTCATTCTTATGGCATCTCTTTAAAACTGCCTGGAAAAAAAAAACAAAGCAAAACCCCACACATGTAGAAACTCACTGTCTTTGAGAAATAAAACAAATCTCTACACCAGCGTTCCTCAGAATATGAAATGTACTTTTCTGAGGGAAAGGAAAGACAGCTGAAGGACTGCAGGACAAAGAGCTTATAGGGGTGGGCACTGATTGACTATAACAGTGTTTCAAGGCCGAAAGTTTTTCCTGCCTCTGCTGAAAATAAGTGCTAAAATATTCAGCTATGTATTTGAAGAATCTACCCAATATTCTGTATTGGGCCACATGTCTGGGTACTGGCAGTGAGGACTGCAGAGTCATCTCTTTGAGGAGGAGTCAAGGCTGCCCTGAGCCAGAAACAGCTGTTTCCAGCCAGGTTCAATGGACCTACCACAAGGCACAGCTGAGTCCCTCAGCCATGGGTAAGGCACCTCTGAAAAGCATATTTAAGAAAGAGAAAAATGCCACACAGGAGAGTGTGGAGTATAGAGAAAGGGTGTGAGAAACAGGCCTGCAGCCACCATGACCAGAGAAGAAGGAGGGGTGGAGGTGCTCGAGTTGCCCAAGCAGAGACTCCCCTGCAGCCCATGGAGGAGCATGGTGGAGCAGATATCCACACTGTAGACAGTGGAGGACCCCACTCCACAGCAGATGGCTGTGTCTTGAAGAAAGCTGCATCCCATGCAGCCCACATTCAGGAAAAGGTTCCTGGCAGGAGTTGTGGCCTCTCGGGGACCTGTGCTGGAGTAGTTCCTTCCTGGATGATTTTACCCTGTGGAGAGGGCCCATTCTGGAACAGTTTCTGAAGGACTGTATCCCGTGAGAGGAACCCTTGGAGCAGAGTAAGAGCGTGAAGAGGAAGGACTGGCAGAGGGGACCCCTTTTCCCCATTCAATATTGATATTAAATATTGATAAACACTGGATTTTACCTCTGTTAGCTAATCTATGAAAATAGTATATCCTTTGTTAAATGTTGATAGAACATATAGCCATGTAATACAGTGTATCATATGTATGAAGTTTAAACACACGTGAACTTTAAAGCCAGAAGAGAGAGTAGTAACATATGAAGATTGAGGAAAAGGCATGGATCTAATTTAAGAGATGGAAACAAACATCATGACAGTGCCTTCATGAACAGCTAACTAATTGAGAAGCTCAAGAAGAGCTGAAGTCTTTTCTACTGCACAGTGGCTATGTCAGAAAAGAAAAAACAGCAGAAGACTTGAAGCAAGTACCTGTATGATTTTATTTACTTCACAATATTTAGTATATTTAGTATAATATTCTGGACAATGTATGTGATGAATAACACAATGATACCAAGTTAATATTGCAAAATTTTCTGAATCAGCTTCAGGGGCACTGAGTCAGAAGGAGAAATTCTGTTAACAGCAGAAATGGGTATTAACCAAAGATGAATAAACAGAAGTATTAATTCAAAGCCTAAATGATAAACCAAAATCAGTAGCAAAATGCATTGAACACTGATTATTAAATAGTACAAATGTAAGCTGTTGCCACTCAACACAAATTAAGTTCGGTTTAGAAACTTAAAATAGATTTGTGTAAGCATATTGAAAATAAAATGTTCAGTGATAAGGGTGGCTCTTGCGTGAACATTTCAAAAAAGTTGATTAGACCATTTACATGTTGGATTACAAAATCTTAAACAAAAGGTGAGTAAATCATATCCAGATAAACATGAATACAGAACTGAAAAGACTGTGAGACAGTGTAACTACATATTGAAGGATACATTTAGCATCCCTGCATAACAATGGAGATGTACATGACATTAATGGAATGGGTTTATTTCCTATGTTTATATTATAAATTACTTTTATCAATTAACTTTCTAGAAATGGTGATATCAGAACAATTTCTAGATATTTCAGTCTTTCAATTTATTGGAAATATTGAGTATGTCTTATATTTAAGATACATTTTTGTGAAACTGGAGTTAGTGCTAAAATAGAACTTTCACAGACTTATAAACACTTTTACTGATCAGTTGCTCATTGAAATATTTTAAATTTTTAATTCCTGTATTTTAAGATTTTTAATGCCTGTAATTATAACCGCTGAAGCAAATGTGAACTAAATTAAGGTGTCTAGAAAAGCAGAAACAAAGACTGTGATTGGTTACAATAAAGTCTATCCATGATGAATCCAAAGGATGTAGGACTTCAGAATAAGGCAGAACTTAAAATAATGCAAAATTAAGTGGGAAAGAATATAAAATATTAGTGCTAAACAGTAGAAACCAGTCACTGGGAAGAAGTAATGCAAATAGACTGAGTCAGTGATGGGATTCCTATACAGAAATTCTTTCATCAAAAGGCAATAACAGTGTTCACAGTAGGATAATGATGGTAGAAACTAGAAATTAAACGCTAATGGCCTGCATACCTAATCTTTGACCTCTTTTGCTACTCAAGCCAAAGTTCATATTTATGCACTCTATTACCATGTGTATTCTGTGGTCAGAAAGAAATTACTTTGATATTGTATAGTGCAGTGTAAGCTTTCATCTGTTCTGTATAATCACAGCGTTATCCCTAATTATGTATTTACATAAAACATATTTCTAGCCTAATTTCAATAGTGAAGTCAAGCAAAACTCTCAGAGAACCCATGCAAAACCTTAGAAGTTATTTTTGCCGACGATGGTAATGAATGTTTTATAACACAAAATTTGGATTTTTTTTTTTATTATCTGGCTTTCTAAAATTGAAATGAATATGCATTTCTATTTCATGCTGTGCTGTTCTTAACCTAATTGCATTTTGGCCTTGACTTGAATGTTATTTCTGCAGCACTTCATAAAATACCTGTGCATATAAACATGTATGTATGTATATGTTTTTCATACTCAGTTTAGAAAATCTGAAATTTAAAATAAAAAGCCACTTTTGTCATCTATTAGTCATAATTAAAAAAAAAAAAAGAAAACCAAACACATAAACCAACAAAAAAAAAATAATATCCTACATCAAATAAAATAGTATTTAGTTATGTGTATATAAAGATAATCATATGCACAGTTTTCTATTTTTTGCTGTGTGTTTAGAAGGAATATGATATTTCATTTCAAAATATATTTTATAACAAATTATTAAATATAGTTTGATAAGAAATCAGGAAATAGAAGATCTGTTAGTGACTGAAATTAAAAAGATAGGTAGGGAGATAGGCAGATGCATTCAATAGTTCACTAGTTCTAAAAAACTCTTTATTTCTTCAGAAAATGTACATGTTTAGAAGATGTAATTATTAAGTTAATTATTAGTGTTAATTATTAAGTTATTAGTATCATATCAAGTTTTTATGGCTACAAAGCTCTTTCGGAACAAGAAAGGCAAAAGCTAAGACTTATCTTGTACATCTCAATCTCAGAATGACTAAAAAGCACAAAAATTGCAAAAGAATTAAAAAAATATAATTCACTAAAATATTTTTAATGAATGTTTTTATTCCTTTCATTCTGTGATGTTATCATGCTTCAAAGCAGAACAATTTCTTATTGGTTTATAGGAAAATTCCAGTAATAAAATAATAGTTTTAAGTAAATTTGAGGAAGATTTGTCATTTTAAAATAATTTTAAGCTTTTTTTAGTTGGTATTTTGCTTGCTTTTTTTTTTTTTTTTATTTGGGATTTTTTTCCCTCAATAAATGACTTAAACTAGCTATATGAAATCACACTTTGATAATTTTGGGAATTTGTAAATTTATTTTTTCCTTCTCAGTCTGTTGGAATTATAAGTTCAAAATAGATCATTTTAATATGTGTACAAAATTACCTGTTTTTAAATTCATTACCGCAGTATTTAATAGAAATAATTGCTTGCTTGTCATTCAAATAGGACAGCAGTTTAACTTCATGTATGCACATCCTGTGGAGTGCCATTTGTAACTTTAAATTTATAACTAAGCCAACTCTATGCAACACATTTCCTTCAACTGGAAAATAGTAATTGTTTTAAAACACTTCTCATTCCAGAGGAGAACTCTGACTGACAATGTTAAGACTGATAACAAAGCAAAAAGTTCTGTTTCTTCTCTAGTCTCTTATTTCCCTCCCGAGATTAACGTCAAAGCAGCAGCCCATTCAGAAAAATCAATAAAAGTTTAAATATTAAGGACTGAACTTTTTATAATTTCATGATGGATAGAGGAAAAGAATTTAAATCATGAAGACAGACACTACCCTGCCTATCATAAAGTTGTGAAAGTTCATTGAAATAAAAAGGTGGCTAAACCAGAATGAAAGTGGTTTGCTCTATCTTCAGTACATACCCTGAATTAAAATAGTACAGTTAATAATTTTGTTTGGGTTTTATTGTTGATTTTTTTTTTTTTTGCCAGTAATACAAAGAATAAGCTGTTTATAAATATAGATACATGCACATGTGTACACATGAATGCACTTCATAAATATCTAATATATGAAGTTTTGATATAGCAGACCCTGCATTCAGATATTTTCCTACCATAAAATTAATATACATATATATATATACATAACACACCAACTAGTCATAAGATGTTAAGGTTATACTGTTTCCTTAGACAAATTACCAGGAAACAGGTATTGCTGAGATAGCCATGAATTAAACTGATATGTTAAAAAAGAGAACAACAAAATACAGTAATAGAGAAAAATGATGTTATTTTTCTTTCAAAGAACAATAAAATTCAAAATCTAACATAATTTTGTCCTTAATAAAGCAGTTTCATTTGAGATAGAGTTCAGCCAGTGGTGTTTATAAGAACAAATGAAATCACTTTTCAGATTTAGAGGCTAGTTAGCCTGGAGAAATAGTCAATACTACTGGAATGAATATATCTTTCTTATTACAAACACATCCCATTACTAATTACTAGATAGATTATTTAGCCTGCTGCAAAACTCCCAGTGACCTCAGTGAGTTGAGGATTTTGTGTCTATTTTCACAAATGATTGTAAAACTTCTATCACTCCCAATACCCAGTCACTTGATGCAATTTGAAATGGGCTTTATTAACGATTGATATATACATACAGGGTAGGAAAAAATTCATACTTACTTCATAGAACAAAATTGAATAAATTATCCTTTTTATCTCTTAGGAACTATGCAAAAAACAAAACAAAACAAAAAAAAACCACTCCTTTCTTGTGCACATGTACATTCAGTGATTCAAAACTACAAATTGTTAAATGCAATTATATGACTAAACTGTATTTTTAGTCACATCATTCAGTAAAGATTGATAATTAAGAAAGAATTTAATCCTTACCATTACTATGGACAGATCTATAAAGCTAAATCACAAGCAGAATTTTTTTGTATCAGCTAAGATTAAGAGTTCCTCTCACCTCTCCTTAGCTGTCTGAAAGTTCATTATGCTAACAGCAACTTTTAAAGCAGCTCTTCCTTTCCTACCCCATCACATTTTTATTTTTTAATTAATTAGTTAATTTGTTAGGATACACCATCTTGTTCCAATTACGACATCAGAAGCCCAGATGACTACAGCAGACTAGATATTTAGATGGCTAAACATTGGTGAATGAATCCTACTTTGAAATACAGTCTTTTCTCCAGAGGTATTGTATATATGTAGGTTATGCCAATAAATTCCTACTGAGGAGTATCCAAAATGAGTCCTGTGCTACTGGAGCCCTTTCAATCCGGCTGCACCTTAGTTGTTGGGCAGTCGAAGAAGAGGGGCCTAACATATCTTGAGCAGGCAATAAGTGGGAAGCCAGAAACTTAGATAATAGAAATCATTGCTATTTCATCTCACTGTTTTATTTTTATCTCTGTCTCTAAATTTAGCTACACAGTCTTTGATCCTGCAAAAACTTCAGAGTTTTTCTCTCATCTGATTTAAACCTCTGGGATTCTTCTCAAAGGAAAACATCTGAATGCTTTGATTGCGTTGAATAAAATGCCTGCTGTTTTAGGAACTACATTGAAAAGGAGACTTTAATATGCAATTGCATAACAGATATAAATATATCAATAAATGAATTCCACATCTACTGATATGCATAAACAGATGAAGCTAAATAACACAGTTGATGTTTGAATTGATAAAGCTTGTGAAAAACAGATTCATTTCACAAATCATTGCTATAGCACTATACAGCGAATAAACAAAAATTCATTTCATGGTATTTCAGTTTTTATGGTGGTGTTTGAGACACAGTCTGTAGATTGCTGTTACTTCTACTATAAAAATTGTAATATTACAGTGGTGGTTAGTAGTGTGGATCTAGTTAAAGGTCTGCTTTTAAAGGGCTTATAACCACCATAAAAATCTTCTTCAGAAGAGCATGTTGTAAACAACTTATACACACACACAGAAACACAGACAGGTTTAACACATGCTTCTATAGTTTTCAAAGGTAAATGTGAAAAAGGAAATAAAAGTGAGATGAAGGTACAATGACCTGGATTCACAAGGAAAGACTTGAAGTAATATTAAAAGCCTGGAAAATTTTAGTTAAACTCATGCTATAAATAAATGCTAGAAAAGAAAAATATTTTTCTTTTTGTCTCTGTAGCACAGTGTAGTAATCAGAACAAGTAGCAACACTGGTTGCCTAAGAACCCTTAGGGAGTCATCAGGATGAAGACAGTCCTAAAATAATTCTCACCCATCTTTTCCTCTTTCACCTGCTCCATTAGAAAAGTTGATTTTTTGTTGATTAGTTGATTTTTTACCCAGATTTTTTATGAATTACAATGACTTTCTCCTTCTAATCTTCCCACACTCTTTGCTCTTATACATTTACAGCAAGAGAGAGGGAAAAAGAAATAAATGGAAACCAAATAGATTCAGCAGTAATAAACTCAGAAACAAACAAAAAAAAACCCTTAGGGAATTCTGAAACTAGTTTTTAAATGTAATTCTGAACATTACATTAAAATTATTTTCCAGAAGAAAACCTAAGTTTTTTTTACTAAAACAAAGAAGAGACAAAAGATACGTTTAAAATGGCTTTAAAAATTAAGGAAATCCTCTACATTTCATTACTTTATTACAGATGGCCAAAAATATTGCAAGCAATTACCACTAGGAAGCAGCTAGCACAGAATTACAACTACTATGAAGCATACCTATGTTTGATAAAGTGTGTGTGTATATGTATATAAGCTATCACAAATTACTGTTAGCAATCGATAATATAATATTAATCACTAATATGGCAGCAATCAATCATATAACAATAGCCAGGAAGAATATACTTACTATTGTAGGCTACTGCTAGGCACAACTAAACACCCTGATAGATTGCATGAACAGTTAGGGCCAAAATAAAAAACAGAAGAGTGGGAAGTTCAAGGCATGACTAGGATGGAAATTCCTAAAGTGGACTTTGTGGTAAATTTAATATATGTGCTAGTATTTATGAATGTATGGAATCACCTGCGTCAAATAAGAACGTTACTGGGATATTTTATTTTATTTTTTTAAATCTTTTATACTTTACTATCTGGTCTCAAGTATGTGCTTAGCATTTTCAAAGATACACAGGAAGATCATTTAGAAATTGCGAATGTCTCTTTATATTTGTCTATTTCCACTTTTTTTGCTTACTAATCTATACTAATTTATTTCTTAGATTTTTATAAAAGTAAAGCTGTGATTTGTTATTGATTTTACCTT
>VXBJ01001066.1:282447-306699 GCA_013400055.1 Nycticryphes semicollaris
AAAAAAACCCTTAGGGAATTCTGAAACTAGTTTTTAAATGTAATTCTGAACATTACATTAAAATTATTTTCAAGAAGAAAACCTAAGTTTTTTTTACTAAAACAAAGAAGAGACAAAAGATACGTTTAAAATGGCTTTAAAAATTAAGGAAATCCTCTACATTTCATTACTTTATTACAGATGGCCAAAAATATTGCAAGCAATTACCACTAGGAAGCAGCTAGCACAGAATCACAACTACTATGAAGCATACCTATGTTTGATAAAGTGTGTGTGTATATGTATATAAGCTATCACAAATTACTGTTAGCAATCGATAATATAATATTAATCACTAATATGGCAGCAATCAATCATATAACAATAGCCAGGAAGAATATACTTACTATTGTAGGCTACTGCTAGGCACAACTAAACACCCTGATAGATTGCATGAACAGTTAGGGCCAAAATAAAAAACAGAAGAGTGGGAAGTTCAAGGCATGACTAGGATGGAAATTCCTAAAGTGGACTTTGTGGTAAATTTAATATATGTGCTAGTATTTATGAATGTATGGAATCACCTGCGTCAAATAAGAACGTTACTGGGATATTTTATTTTATTTTTTTAAATCTTTTATACTTTACTATCTGGTCTCAAGTATGTGCTTAGCATTTTCAAAGATACACAGGAAGATCATTTAGAAATTGAGAACATCTCTTTATATTTGTCTATTTCCACTTTTTTTGCTTACTAATCTATACTAATTTATTTCTAAGATTTTTATAAAAGTAAAGCTGTGATTTGTTATTGATTTTACCTTCTTTTCTATTTTTTATTGCGGTAGAGTTATATCACTATCAGATGCAATCATCTGTAGTGCAAAAAATATAAAATATAAAGTTCAAAAGATCACTCTGTACTATGAAATAAAACATGAAGCAGACACACAGAATCATGAAGAAAAATATTTGGCTTATTAAATCCAGAAACTGTGCTTATTAAAATAAATATACTTGAAATCATATTAATCACTTTCTAGCAAAGATTTTAAGAAAATGCCACTGATAAAAGAAATAGTTTAAACATGAATCACAACATATATCCTAATAAAAAAACCCTAACACATAGCATTTTAGCACAAGAAAATGTTCTTATGGACATATTATAGAGACTTGATTCCTTCTTTGGGGGCCTGTGCTCACCAAGATTATTGTGATGGACAAAAGAAGAAAACTTTTGGTTTGAGTATAGAGGAATTTCCTTCATAATCTTAGTCTTATTAGTAAAGGTGAGGTTTTTCAACATGAAGCTTTTTTCCTTTTCTGAAGTTGAAGGAGCTGACAAGTGATACATGAGGAGTATGTAACCTCATCTAACAAGTGCTATGACAGTCTTCCCCTGCACCTACAAGCTTTGGGTGGGATTTTGTTTCTCTGAATTATTACTCCCAGGGGTTTCTCCAGTTACATTGTGACTGTTTTTTCGCTTAAATCAGGCAACATTACCAGACAGGGCTGCAGATTTCATTTGATGAAGGTGTGTGTTTGCACAGCATATGTACATAAAACCAGTCACCTCTTCATTAACTGAAGATTTAAATATGTTTTGATGCTTGTTTTCAGCTTAACATGTTAATTGAGAACACGATACTGATGTTATGCCAGGGTGGTATGAATGAAATACTGAACACATATCAGTCTTATTCTTGCCAACAGTGTCAATGGAGCGATAGCCTTGACACCTGGGACATAGCCATGACTGGTGCCCTGCTTGAACTAGCCTTCAGGGGCTACATTTCCTCATACTGGGTTTGCCTTTGTTGTTGTTTTGGTTTTATTTTTTTCTAATCAGCTCTGTAGATAGATCGATACATTTAAAACATTAATTTGCAAATAATCTGTATTTTATTTACAATTAAACTTATCACCTTATTTACTTCAGTCTTTATTACTAAGGCTGGCCCTCGGGAACCCCAGACCCTGGGGATAAGAGAGAGAGCCTGAAGTAAGGAAGACTCTCCCTCAATCAAGGAGGATTAGGTTAGAGATCATTTAAGCAAACTTGACACTCACATATCCATGGTCCCTGATGGCATGCACTCACAAGCTGAGAGATGTTATTGCTAAAATAATCTCCATCATCTTTGAAAGGTCGTAGAGAACAGGTGAGGTGCTTGAGGACTGGAAGAAGGCTAATGTCACTCCAGTTTTCAAAAAGGGCAAGAAAGAGAACCCAGTAAACTGTAGGCCAGTCAGCCTCACCTCCATCCCTGGTAAGGTTATGGAACAGTTCATCCTGCATATCTAATCATGTAGAAGAAAAAAAGGTCAGTATAGATTGGTCAGTATAGATTCACCAAGGGAGAATCACGATTGAAATATCTGATAGCCTTCTATGATGGAATGACTGGCTGAATGGATAAGGGAAGAGCAGTGAATGTTGCCTGCCTTGGCTTCAGCAAGGTTTTTGACACTCTCTCCCATAATACCTTCATAAGTAAACTTAGGTATTTTGGGTTAGATGAATGGATGGTGAGGTGGATCGAGAACTGGCTGTGTGGCAGACCTCAGAAGGTTGTGATTAGTGGTGCAGAATCCAGTTGGAGGCCAGTAACTAGCCATGTACCTTCTGTTGGCTAAGTATAACTGCCATGCTGACTGGATGACAGACCTGTATTGTCTGGTTTGTGCCAAAACACTGCACTGTGAGAAGGTTCATTCACCTTCACTTCTTCAAGCTGTTCTCTGAACTGGAGGACTGCAGAGAATCTGCCATATTTTTTGGCTGTTGTTTCAAAAGGGAGTGTCTTCAAATTCTACTTTCAGGTTTTCCTATCAGAAGTTTTGTACAAATTGTCTGTTGGAGGTTGTGTCAGTGGAATGACAGGTTCAAAGGAGGTGACTCAAAAATATGCTAATTTCTCATAGCACAGGTCAGAAGAGCAAAATAAAATTAAATACAGATTCACATACCAACACATACATAATGTAATTATAAAAATAGTTTTCTGCTCAGCAAAAATTTCCTCAAAGCCACGAGACAATAATGTTCTAACATATTATCTGTATTTATTTCTAATTAAAACTTTTCCTCCCCCTTTGGAAGCTGTCACTTACATGTGTCTTACTGTGCCATTTCTTGTAATATTTTCCTCCTAAAGTCACTGTTCAGCAATGACCTTAGAATTAATAAAAGACATTATATAGTCAAATGCAGGCTTTTTACTCTTCAGACAGGTTTTCTGGCCTGTTATTTACTTAGACATCAAACAGTTACAGTAACAAGATCTACTTAGAAAGTATATAAAATCATTGACACAGTCCTAGTATCCTGTGGCTAGTGGCCAAAACTTGATACTTTGGAGGAGAAACTGTATAGTACATTTTGTTTTTTGTAAATAATGAACCTGGATATTGAGTGAAGGGGAAAACAAGACTATTTCTTGACAACTTTATAGTAAAGTTTGGAAAACATTTTAACAATGAAAATTGTTGCTTGACTTTTGTGTAGTGAGAGGAGTTTCAGTGCTTCAAATGTATTCTGAAAGTTAACATTATGGGTAAAGTGTATCCATGAAAATGAAGGGGCAGAGATAACCTCATCTTAGCACTTTTAGCAATTCCACTTTGTGATGACAGTTACCTATGTCTCCTTAACAGAGACAGCTTTTGTGTCCGTTGCCTCTTCTGTCACTGGCCATTACACGGAAGAGTGCAGCTCTGTCTTGTTTATTCCCTCCAGTCAGGCACGTTGATAAGATCCAACTTTTCTTCTCCATGTTAAAACAGCCGTAGCTCTCTCAGCTCTCATATGACAAATACTTCAAGCACTCAGTTGTCCTTGTGGCCCTTCGCTGGATTCGCGTCAGGAGGAAAGATCACCTCCCTCAGCCTCCTGGTAACACTTGTCCTAATGCAGCCAAGGGTACTGATGGCCATCTTTGCCTGAAAGCACATTGCTGGCTCATGGTAGTTTGTGATCCACCAGGACATCGAGGGACTTTTCTGTAAAATGAAAAATCTCTTTGGGAGCAGTCTGAGTATGATTCAAAGGGACCCTGTTTTAAAGCACTCTTGTTAGTTCAACTACTTGAGAATAGGAATTTTAATCTGTATTTTGCAGGCCACAGGTTCCCTAACCATATGCTATTTGTTATTTTAGGATGAGTGTATTTGGGTAAGAAATTGCAGTTCTTTTTCATCTTAGAAGACTGCTTTAATCACTGAATTAGACAGTGCCCTGTCTTTCAGCATTGTTCCCCAATGGCGTTAGGTAATTTATGCCATATGAAATGCCAAGCTTCTGCTTGTCAAGCTTCTTCTACACATTCAAAACCAGGTACTCCTTCATCAACAACATGTATAATATTATATAACTACAAACCTTGATACCACATTTAAATCTTCTTGACCTAAAACAACCCTAAAGCAGGTAATTCATGTAACATAACCCGACCCAGTTACGTTTTTTTGCAATTAGTGATTTTTCTGTAGCTTGAAAGAGACTTTGTTGTTGTTGCCTGTCTTCTCAGAATGTAGTGAAGTTTGGAAATATATAAACAAGCATATATATCTCCTTATTGTAAGATGATTCTTTAGGTTCATACCTTTCAGAAATTTGCTTATATATGATTATTCAACAAGATGTCCCACTTAATAGGTCAGCATGAAACATCTGTTACACACTTTAAGTTCTTCAGTGAATGGCAAGACAAGAAATAGAATAGAAAAAAATGACCGTTATTAAACAGAAAAAAAGCAAATAATTTGCATTCTTTAAATAACAATTTTGAAGTTTTCTAAAATGAGAAGCAAATATACATAATCATGTATTTTTATAAAGAAGACTATCTGTGATGTTCTTCAAAAATGATGGGATTATTTCCTCCCATCACAGAGTCACTGTGATCAAGAAGATGAAAAGAAACAGAAGATTAATAGAAATATATACATACATATAGTTTAATGCTGACCTTGAAAAATTGTGACCTGCCAGCAAGCTGCATTGTATCATATTCATAATGACACAGTTAAAGGGAAGTATGCCTCTCAGATAGCTTTGGAAAACAACAGAGGTAATCTGTGGCACTGATTGCTAACCACACTCTGTGTGTATCTGTAGTGATTACTGTTTTGGAACTTTCCAGGATATATCTTCCCAGGTTCTAATACTGTCATAAATATAGTTCAAAATCATCATCTTGCAGTGAATGTGAAAGCTTGCTGTATATACAGTAGACAATTGGCATGACTTTGCATTTTGAGATTACAGTGATATCTATTAGGAAAAAAAAAAAAAAAAAAAACAAACAAAAAAACCCAGCACAACACAACAAAATCCCAAGCGCCAAAAGAACCATGAAGCACTTCTGTTTTAAAAAGTAAGATAAATGGAACAAATCTAGAAAGCTTGTGTAAGGAATAAAGAAATAGTTATTTCTTACTGAGCCTCTTGAGTGAAAACTGATCTACAAAGCTACAGTAGAGTCAATGCACTCCTTCAATGGTGAACAACAATGAAAGGAAGGATGGTGGGCTAACAGCATCTATAAATCTGTAAAAAAATGGATGGAATCGGATCTGACCTGAAAAAAAAATTAAGACTGAGCTCTGAAAGCACCTGAAAACTTGAAAACAGCTTGGCTTTGCAAGTCTGAGATGCGTTTTTCTCTGAGGTTCAAGGCATTCAACAGGAAAGCTAATTTCTGAATCTATCAGCAGGATCCCCTGTGGCCCATATAATTTCTTCTCGCTGATTCCAAAAACATTGTTTCTGGAATCCATGGAAATCTCTAAGTGATGGCAACTTTTGGAGATGAGTTACACAAGCTATCCTGGATAATTCCAACTGAAATTGACCACTGCTCTGATAGAGTGAAGACTTTCACCAGTGGCCTTACTATTTCATCATTACTTGATTTTCATTTGACATGGAAAGGAGTGGTTTTATTTTCAGCTACAAATGACCTGCATGACAGACATCTTTTTCCTGAAAAAGAGATAGGAAGGAAACTTTTCTGCACCATTCATCATTATGAGATTTCTTATATTGTAAGAAACACCCCCCCAGCAGTCATTGACTGCTCTCAAAATTGTCATTTTGAAATAAGATGTAGGTATTTTGACGGAAGAGGTAAGGTTATGCATCCTGCTGAACCCACAGGACCAAACCCACTATTCTATATTTGTGTGTGGTTTATTATATATGTACACATACATATTTTAAATATTTGAACTCCAGAAATATAGGAATTATTCAGAGCCATCTGGGTGAGGGATTAGTGCATCATTACTAATAAAAAAATCTAAAATATAGTTAAATGCTAAAAAAATAAGAAATGCNTGGTAAAATGATGAACCGCCCTGGCTAATTGTGACATAGCAAGCTGTATTTTGTCTTTTTCTGCAGTTCTTCCTTATGCTAGAGTGCAGATTATCGCATTCATATATCCACAACATTTCACATTTCATTAATTATTACATTTAATAAGGTGGGACTGATAGTGGTAATTATTTGGCTAGCAATAATGTCAGAATAAAAACAGATGCTTGCACACCCATTAATTTATCTTGACTTTACAACTACCTCTTGTGCTTACACATTATTTTTCCTTTATTTGTTCTTTTTCTTGTCTTGGATTTAGATTTAAATTTTATGAGCATCCAAAGGCCTGATAACATGAGATGACACTTTCAGACGCAATGTCAGTTATAAATATATTCATTTTATCATCACTTCACCATTAACATTTTTTTTCTGCAGTAATTAGACCAAAAAGCTATACAGACATGATATCATCTGACTGCTTTTTAAGGTGGAAGGAATTTTTTGCTTGTTTGCTTGGTTTTTATATTTACTCTATAAATTAGCCTGAGGTGGATTTTCCTTGGAGGTATATAGAGTTCAGCATGGAAACTATATCCTTAATCTATCACCAGGACCTCCACAGAATTTCTTGGTTTTGAGTAATAAACATTATGTTTATCCCTTCTCTGTATGTGTACTGCTTTTTGTTCTAAACATTTCCAGTTCTTTACCTAGTTCTGAGTTACCTATTTATAACAGACTCTGCATATCTTCTGAACTATCTAGACTATATTACACATCCATGAATCATTACATTTTTTGACTTATAAAACCAGAATTTTCAAATTCAGTATAATATGTTCCTCATGATGTGTCTCATGCTTTATCTTAAAATTTTCAGCATGGAATTTACCATAAATAGAACTAAAAGACATTTAACAATAAATGGGGAAATTTAGTCACTTTGAAATAAATTACTAAAAGCCCATCATATTTTTCTTTTCAGAAAAATAAAAAGTAAACACAATGATTCAAGTAAACACAAACAATTCTCTGGTAACTTTCCCTTTAGAAGTAAGTTGTGACAGCAACATGCTTTGTAAGGGCCTCAGATGGTGGATGCATTATTTTGTTTTAAATATCTAAGATCAAGAGCCTAAACTAAGTTAATTTCTAGGGTCCTTCCACTTAACAGAAAGAGAGAACATGGAGAGGGAGACTTTCTCATCTTAAGGCAAGGGGTATGGGGGAGACAAGATGAATTGTCAACTAAAAATTCTAATTCCTCACTATTGACTGTAGCAGAACCATAGATACTTGCTGTCACTAAATGGTCAACTTTCAGACTGCTAAATTTATGAGAATTTAATAGAAATTGTCACATAGAAATTGTCTTGCATATCTGTCACATCTCAGTTCTTCTAAGTGTTGAGTAAATATACCATGTGAATGACTGCCTAGGTTTACAGTATTCATACTTGGCAGTATGTTCAGTAGTAGTAATTTTACATTTCAAAGGAAATACATAACACACCATGAAGTTATAATGAACACAAGTTTTATCCATAATAATCTCTTAATAGTCTGATAGCACCTTGTCAAAAAACCAACCAAACAACCAACCAAAAAAAACAGAACAAGGGACAACATGAAAGGAACAATGGGTTTTAGGGAATACAACCTCTGTGTCTTGAAAACCTTTGAAATTTGAATGGTGTCTACATCAGGTAAATCTCATGGGCAAATAAGAGCAAAAGGCAACCCATAGGAGACCTGGATACTAAGGCTGATTTGAGAACTAACAAGATCAGAATTTTTATGCAACTTGGTTATTTTACACGTGCACTCACTCGTTCCCCACCAGTGTGAAACATGAATTCAACTGGTTTTGAGATTTCTTGTCTTTTGAGTAGCACTGTTATCCATTTTTCTAGGCTTCAGAATCTATACACCTTGATTTTTTCTTCCCTTATGACTATACTCACAATGTCAGATTGATTTTGGGATGAGACCACACTGACAGAAAGATAAACCTTAGCAGTCCTTTTACAGGATTAAGTTCTTAATCTCTTTGTATGTAATAATACTGATCTATTTTTGTTTCTGAAATGTCTAGAAAAGGCTTAGTTTTTCTCATGAGTATGAACCAGTTTTCTATTGAGAATAGTGCTTTTTCATAGAACCAGACACATAGAGAACAGCAAGAAAAAAAATGTGTCTTATTATAGTTTTCATAGTTAGAATACAATCCATTAACTGAAGTTGGGAAAATCACAAACAAGTTAAAAATAATGTTCACATGAAAAGTTTTGAATATTAAGTTTGGAGCAATGGCTTGGATTAAATCATACTTTATCCAACAAATTCACTGCTTTGAGACATATCTGTCCTACAGATGTGTAGTAGAAGTATGATTAATTATATATATCTCCTAGGTACATGGTAACAATCTCATTTATTTTTTATAAGTCCTCAGTTGCATGTAGGTGCTTGCACTTATATTAGTGCTGAAAATAAAATCAGGTAGTAGATCACCCCTTACATTTTGTTTTTCCTTTGGCAAAAGGTAATATAAATACCGTAATACATTCTTCCCTTATGAGTAGCATTGATTTTAAAGAAGAATCTCCATGGATGTAAGGATCAGCCCTGGTAACTCCCTCAGATTAGGAAGAACTCAGCCTGAGCCTGAACTCAGGGACTGTGCAAGAGGTAAGCCCACCATTGGAGAGAAGAGAACAAATTTTCCCATTAAATAACACATTTTCAAAAGAACTGAGTTCTAATAAAACTGAAAATAGTTCTGAATTTGTAAAATATGGAAAAGCAGTAGAAAAAAATTAGAAGGGACAATACCAAAGCACTTCTTCATTCCTAAAACCAACAGTTTTATTTTGGAGGTGGCCTTCTTTCTTCTTAGCCACATTTATTTAACATTTGAGAGAAATTAAAAAAAAAAAAAAAAGTTAAAAAAAAAAAAGATTTAAACAACCCTAAACCTAATCTAGAATGTCTTGTGCTTCAAATTGGAGAAAGTTTCTGACTGCAGTAACAGCATTGAAGTATCTCTATAGATTTATTTCTTCTGAAGAAAACAGAGTTTCTGATCTTTGTGTTTGGCCATAATCAGAGAAGCCCTGCTCTGGCATTCTATTGGCTGACTTGTTCTCCAGACATCTCATTTACCCATATGAGAAAATGACCTGGTTTGATCAAACCCTGTTCCAAAACAAAAGTGAATTCCCATTCACATTGAGATTCTACCATGCACTGAAGACCCACTTTTTACAAAGCAGTCAGGACTCAGTCATAAGATATTTGTAATTGATTGTGATATTTCAACCTGCGTATATTTAATGCCTCTGCTTATCACTTCTTCCAGTAATCTGTGTCCTTCAACACTTTATGATTTTTTGTTAATGTTAGAAGAAAATTATTTGTGCTAAAAATGTAGCTAGCCTGCAAAACAACCCTAAAGCTTGGAAGTCTACTTAAAACCTGAGTTATAAATTATGTTCTGAAGCTGTTCTAACATATTAAGTATATTTTAAAAAGTTTAATTTTATTTTGCAAATTCAAGAAATTTAGGTTGCTGTTAACATATGTATGAATTTCTCTTTCAATTGCACTCTCTTTGTCTCTTTCATGTCATTAATTAGATACTCTCTCTTTTACCTTTTACAGTAATAGATGATACATAGCAGTCTGTTACACTTTAGGATATCCTCTGAAAGTTAAAGGGAGATATCTTCGGACTTTATAAATAAATCAATTTCTGCCAATTTATCTTAATCTATTTCACCATAAATCAACAGAATTTAAGTGCTTAAAAATAAGATCTTGGACGTAGAAATCTAGGAGATAGATTAGTGTTCAATTTTGCCATCTCTGAGGTGAATGGTAATTTTTAACTAACTATTCAAATGGGCCTTTTACCTAAATACCTCCCAATTTTTAATTAATCTATGCAATTTTTATTACCTGCGTCGCAACAGCACCAATGAACACTCTGACTCAGTTTGTAATGAATCTAAATTAAGTTGTTCATTTCAATAATTGACCTTTTATTTCTATACAGACCAAATGGGTCTCTACAGATTTCCACATCCTTATCGTCTTATAACTGGAAAATATTTTAAAAGCAACAAATCAATCTCTTTTGTTCATTGTGGTATCCTATTTATGTGGTCTGAAAATTCATTAGTGATACTAGGTGAAAACAGTTGATATAATAACTTGTTACCTACATATCAATTGATAGAAAGTCAGAATTCCAGAGTGGATCATGTACCATTTAGTCCTGTACTCTTTCCCTAAATACAAGCTAATGCATATTAGTTGCTTCAGAACCCACACAAGGTACATGCTTGCTTTCTACAATTATTTCTATAACTAACTTATAAAAATACATCATATTTTTCTATTCCTTAAACAACAAAATATTTTATATCTTACAATTTTTTTCTTTAATATAACAGTATTTTACCTTGTCTTTGTGTCTTCATTTCTTTCAGTGAGAATTTTTTTTAGCTTTTCTGCTGTTGCCTTTTGATGCTAATTGCAAAACAAGCTAGCAGAAAAATCACATATTTGGCACATATATTTAAAGTTGAAATTTTGGCTAAACTGAGTCAAATGTGAAGAATGCAGACAAATATACAACAATACATAGCAGGAACATATTACTAGGATTTGCTAGTAATATTGCAAGCATGATAAACTTCACATCTGTCAAAAATAAGACCTTTCTTTTGTGAAGAAAAAGAAATGGAAATGGAAAATAGCGTTCTTGTGAAATTTGCCTATTTTCTGCTTTGATTACAACTTGAAATTGCTACAAGCTTACATGCAATGAAAAGCAAAACTAAAAATAAGTGCACAAACAGACAGAGCACAGGTCTGAAAATTTCATGTTAAAAGCAATAGGTTCACTTTCAAACTCCAAATCTGGCAGGTTGTTGACTCTGCCTTTTTAGTGCAGCCCAGCACCCTTAATACTGGGATGGTCCCATCAGTCCCCAGCTTAAGTTAAAATGCTCTACCCCTCTCTTCTCCTTCTAGAGGAAGCTCAGTAAAAGTGCCTATTTGATCTAGCACTGATTAAACCGTGGAAACTTCAGAACTTTTGGACAAAAACCGTAATAGCCTGTATGCAATGGGGTGAAATTTTAGTGATCCATCAGATGGTAAATGAGGGAAGTGACACAGTGGGATAACTGGAGATTAACCTAATTAGAAAGTGTAAATGGCAACAAATGTCAAACTGAAAATTGAAAATATTCCTGTAAACTCTCTATGAATGAGTCATAAAATTCACCATCAAAGACTGTATGTTAGATTGAAGCTTGGTGGGACAAAAAGGGAGACTAGTTATTTAAAATTAAACACCCTCAATATTTAAACCACTGATATAGAATATTTTCCATACTGTGCCAGATGAGAAGCAAAAAGTATGTAAATACCACTGCATAAGAATTGTTTTACTACAAAGTTTTGGACAACAGCAGGAGACAGTTACCATATTTCTGGTCATTTGCATTTTTATTCTTAAAGACTTTCACACTTTTAATAGGAAGGGGACAATTAACAAATAACATTTGGAGCCACACTGTGAAAGCAATGAGATTTCATTCTCTCTCTCTTCCCCCTGCTTCCACTAAGAATTTGCTGGAGAAGTTAGCAATTTCAAGGGGACAGCTTTGAACCTCTGACATTTTAGTTGCTATCCAAATTAGGAAACAAGGAATGTTTCTTATATATGTCTATTTTAAATTGAAACACGTATATGATTAGCATCACTGTATCCCTTGCATGAGTCAATGGTTTTGTTTTACAGCTACGTCAGTTCACTGGCTGCGACCCAGTACTGATTCAGAATCCAGTCCACTGCCCTGACTTTAATATGACTCTACTTGTTCTTTACCTTCATATATATCTAAGGGTTTGAATTATATAGCATAAATTAATGGCTGGGGTAGAAAATAAATTTTCCCAAATGTTTTTGTCCAACAAACTTTTCCAATCTTTTTAGTCTAAAAAATAACATCAATAGCATCCTTAGATTTCTGTGTTTTTTTCCAGCTGTCTCTAGCTTTACATGTATCTGACACAAAACTAGGACTATAAACCAGACTAATGTTGTCCTTACTTTCTAGTGCATGAGAACTTTTATTCTGTTGCAGAGGATGGAGCCAGGCTGGAGAGTTGAAAAACAACTTTGCAGCCTTTTTAATATGCTGTAGGTAGAGAGACAGAAAAGATAAAGAAATATGTTTTTTACTTTCCTGACCTCTCTGCTCCCTCTTAAAAATACATGTGACAATTTTAGGTAGAAACAACTTCCCCTTCACTTAAAGGTTCTTCACACCACAATGTATCTTCATACCGTTCTCAGTCAGAATGCTGACTTTAGAGACTGACCTACAACCTTCTGTCTATATTTTTATGCGTTTGTGGAAGTGAGCCCACTCTGAGCTGAAACACATCTTAACGTTTACGAAGCCGTGTCCAGATTTGCACAGAATGAGGGTTTTCATTGTAATGTTTCCAATTGATTTTCTTCTAAATTCTTACAGTAGGTAGAAGAATTTTTTTTAAGTCTCTGAGCAGGAACGCATATCAGATGTATATAGGAGGATTGTGGGCAGACATTAACATTACCAAGTGAATAAATACCTTAAAGATACATAGCTAAGGAAAAGGTAAATAACTCTTTGATTACAAGAAAATCAGTTGTAAAAATGATCTACTGGAAAGCTAATATTTGCTAAATAAGACAGCAGTTATGGAGATTTCAGTTACAGCATTAAGAAGACAAATGTTAAATTTTTCACAGGAACATCCCACCAATGTTTCCATAAAAATGCGGATGAATGAAAGAGTTTTTGGAATCATTGCTCTTTTCTTCTAGTCTTCAAAAAACTGTCAAATCGATTGTTACTTAGCTTCTTCTGTTAAGAAATCTTAATTTGTAATGCTATGTAGAAATTACTATTTACATATGCTGTATAACATACTTGGAAATAACTTCTTTATTTCATAAATTTACTACTTCTAAGATTGAATGATATTTCATATAGCTGATTTTGATTAGCTCAAATTTGTGTACTTACTATAAATTTGATACAAGAAGCAAATAGACTTTTCAGGTGAAAAAAAATTCCTTACAAATCTGCACATATGCATTAAATCTAAATTTTGTAAACTGTCTGGGAAGACATACCAAAATGTATTCTATTTACTGCAAAGATTGAACATTTCAGGACTAGAATTTTACAACAGCAACTTTTAAACAGTAACTGCATTTACTGTCCCCAAGTTCTCTGTGTTGGATAACTTCTTGGATATATCTATCGTAACCCTTGGTACTCCTCTCTGTATTGCACCAAGTCTCATCATCGTGCCTGATATCATATATTCTGTGCCACTCCAGACACAAAATACCAGCTGTTACAGTTCCAAAAGTTTAGTTGCAGCTAGTCATTGCTGTCAAGAAAAAAAGATCTGTAAATTAAAATATCCATACATTCAATTTGTGTCATTCCTAGTTTCAACCATGGTTCACTCAGACACCAGCACAGAGCAAACAAAGAATTCTCTGGGCAAGGAACCCTTCATCCTCCAGAACTCACTTACAATATCCCCACCTGAGGGCATGAAATGATCTGCATTAAAGGGCCTGCAGAAAAGGGGGGTGGATAAGAAGGGGACGTTACTGGCATTCTACACTGCTGAAGTTGGCCAGGACTAAACCGACCAACTGAAAATTACATTCTGGTTGCTCAAACAAGGCAGAGACCCTGTCTTTGTGTATCTATAAACTTCTCACTAAGATAGAAAGATCAATTACAGTTTTTCAGCATCTCTATTTGTCTCTCTGTCTATCTACCTGTCTATATATTTTTACCCTTGAGTAGCCTAGTGATGCAGATAACCTCAACCAAGCAAAGAAGTTTTATCTAGCCTTGCAGCTTCATCTAGCCTTGTAGACAGACTCATGAGTTCTTAATGAATTAATTAATACATATCATAAATAAAATAGTATCTGTTTCATGCCATGATCAAAATCTATTCAATATTTCATGCAACTCCTCTTTAATTTAGAGTAGTCGAGCTTCTGCCAGTCTAACTGAAATTGACAGCATTTGAAGGCTATCCCTATTTTTACTATATTTTGAGTATAGTTGTAGCTAAAATTCAGTCCAAAAGAGAGCCATAGTTTATATGAATCCTACAGCTTGTACGAATCCTATAGCTTATACCTTCCTACTATGCACTTTATTGTCTTGTTTTTCTCAAAGGAATAGATATACAGACTTCTCTTTTTTTTTTATTTTTTCTTTTTTGTTTCTTTTTTCTTAATTTCTTTTTTTTTTCCTCCCAACAAGTCATATTGTGAAAATAGAAAGTATGCATAACTGTGCAGACTTAGGAACTTAATTCCCATGTCTTTGAAAACTTTCCAAACGATCAGTGGTATTTGAGATGCAGCTGGGAAATTCACCACTAATAACTGAACACTTCAACACCCTTGCTCATATCAAATTTAATATATATGACTATAACCACAACTGTCTGTGCTATATTACTGGCCTGTGCAGGTGACTATAAAAATCTTCTGAAAGCCTTCTTAAATTTCATAGCTTTCAGATGTATAAACAAGATATTTATCACTAGATTTACTATGGGATATTTATTGTTCCATTAGTAGGAAGTCAAGATGTTTTTAATAAAGGAAAAATATGCACAGGAAGATCCACTGAACTGGTTTAAGCAGGAATATAGTGTTAAGAAACATCACAGTCCAAGCATGAGTGTACAGTCCTATACAATTATGCAATAGCATACCTCTAAAAGCAAAAAACATAGAACACACAATACTAATTTATTTATGGAAGTGGTTTATGTTATTAAACTAAAACTCCTCAGTTTAAAAATTGTGAAAATTCAACCCAGTTTATGCTGTTTGTTAAAATAGCGTGCTAAACAACAATTGAAAGAAATGGACTTTCTTGATAAAATGCTTTTGCCAAAACTACTGCAAAGGGATCTACTCACAAAAGAAAGAAAACACAAGTCATTATTAATATGAGTGAGGATAATTTGGAAGTGTATGGCCTCTAACATTCATAGTGATCTTAGTTGAAAGCTTTTTATTTATTTTCTGAAATTTCACTGACTGACATAGAGGTTTTCAAAAGTCATATACAAGTGTTGTGTCTAACTGCCATATGCAGTCAAAAAGAGAAAGGATAATTTCCAAAGGTACTTTTGAAAATTTTACCTACTTCTAACTAAAAATCAGTACAATGTGCCTAAGAATTAAGCTACTTAGATGCACTTGAAATTAGCATGCTTCTTAATTAAAGAAAACCCTATTATGTATGTGTCACAGGTAATGGGGGCCAACAGAGTATCTAAGAGATGTTCAGAAAAGGAAAATCTTTTTCTGTTCCAGTCAGTTATCAGCTGTTTTGTGCCTTGAAGCTTGAGTCTTTATTCCTATTATATTAATGCTTCTGCAGGAAAAAAATACCCATCTGTGTATATTTATGTTAACCATTTTGGCATAATTTTTCAAAAAAACCTAAGGGAGTTGAATTCAATCAGAAGTAGGTGTCTAATGCCTTTAAATCCTTTTGGAAACTCTACTTTTAAATGTCTGATCTTTCTGGTGAATATAACTTTTAACCTATTGCATTGGTATCTCGTGGCAAGAATTTTTCCTCGGTCTTTTCATTGTCCTTCTCAAAATAGTGTATCACTATATATGTATATGTATGTTGAATTGTAGTAGAAGAGAAAGATGCAAAAGAAAATGTTTCCATTGCAAACAAAGGAGGAAGAAAAAAGAAGTTTGGTACCAAATATTTTCTATTTATATTTTTGTCTAATGGACAGTGTTTTCCTTATCAAGTCAAGGAGAAAAAAAAATACTATAAAGTCAAAGCAATGTATGTTTTGCTCCTTCTTATTAAGTTGCCATGGCGACCTCTTCACTTTTGCATAAGGTGTGATAGATTTGAATATAACAGAAAGTAGATGACAACAGCCAAAGCAATTGTCAGGTATTCAGGTGATGGTGTCTCATTTGGAAACAGTCGCTGTATGTAATGCAGATACATACCTCATTTCTCCTGACAAGAACTACTGACAGGAGGAACCATCCTTTGACTGACAAACCAGAACAGGGTGCCAATTCTCTGCCTTAGAGCTGAGATGACAGTGTGCCTTTTTAATAGGAGCATTAAAGAACACACATTAGTTAAAGGGTTTCACGTGGGTACATCTGAAACAGGCAAAAAGAATATGTCTGTCTTTAAAACCTGGTAGGACACTAGCACTTTTCAAATTGACATGCCAAATTAGCTTCTGTTGTGACCTTGTTCATTCCTATTAGCTGGATATTAGACAAGAATCCCATGCCACCTTGACAAGGGCTTTTGTTTCTGTTATGCTGTTATTGAATCCTATACGAGTGATGGATGAGAACAGTGCATGTGTGAATAAGCAGGGGAATCACCCTAATGAATTATCTTCTGCACTGCAATATGCTATGGATGAAATGCCTTACCCATTCTGTATTAACTGATGTGACCGCTTCATTTCAACTACTTTTGTAGCTGCCATCACTCAGAAAGGCTGGTCTTTACGTCTCTCACAGGAAGAGTATTTATCTGAGAAACAGTGTTAGAGGTATGAAACTTAATGGTAACAAAGCAGAGCCATAAGAAATATCCATATCCCTATCCATATCCATAAAATACAACCCTGGGATCCTCTTAAGATTCCAACTTTTTCTTATATTCAAATTTTTTTCTACTGTATTTTTCCCTAGGTCAAATCAGCTCACTCCAGCATCTTATTAACAATCACAGCCTATTAGATTTAGTCAGAAAATCTAATTGGATTCATTGTTATTCTCTCAAAGATTTTCTTGTCAGCTTAATGCCATTTTAATACAGAAGTTTATTTTGTCATATTATGTGTCTAGAACAAGCTTGATTGGTTTGTTTTGTTTTTTTTTTTTTTTCTGTTTTTTTTTTTCCCTTTAAAATGGTGTTTGTTTACAAGCTATTTATTCTGCAAACACATTTTATTTCCTGTGATATAAGTCTATCTTTCCTTGTGTGTTTGCAGTCTGTTCTTCAATATGCTGTGCCTGTTTGCACATTTCCCTCTTTGTTGACAATTAACTGTCTTGTCAACAAAGTGAAATAGTTCTTTTGACGTAAATTATTTACAAATCTCGGTTAAATCCAAAACAATCACACATAGCTTGTCAACAATGTATATGGTTTACTGTAAGACAATTATATGAAAAACATTCTACAAAAAAAAAAATTAAAAATGAAACACAAATGGGTTTTAAATAGAAGGGAGCAACAAACATTTGAGGAATTATTTGTGTATTTAAGGAACAGTTGGAAATAATAAGAAAAAATGCCAATGTGCCCTTATTTCTGTAAGTATATCGCCATTTAAAGATAATATATGTCTCACCAGAGTCTTGTGAGACATTGCTAAGCTAGGCTGTCTCAAGGCAATGCTGATCACACCAGCCAAAAGAAGACAAGGAAGTCATTAGTTAAATCCACAACTGATACAAGATTACACAGTTCCATTGACTTTGATGGGACTTTACTATTCGCTCTAACTGAACTTTTAGTACACTTCTGAGTCAGTCATTTTCTGGATAAATAGGAGTGCAATATTCTGTTCTCCTGTATGGTCATGATGTCCTTACAGGGAAAAGTTTCACAGAGAACACAAAGTAGGAATGGAATGAAGAGTTCCTTGCCGACAAAGTTTTAAAATCATGACAAAGATTCCAAATTTCAGTGTAAATTTTTTTAGAAAATTCTAGAAATAATCTATAATAGAATTTTGTTCTCTCTGTGGTCAACAAGCTGACAAAAAAACCCAAACCAAAGAAAACCAAAACAAAAAAAAAACATTATTAAAACCTATTCTGAATTCTGTAGAATCCCTGTTCATGAGGGACATACCATAAGGACATTGTGGACTTTAATGTCACTCAGGCATACCATTCATGGAGCTAACAATAATTATAGTAAAGAACACTGCACTTTTCATTTACTGTTCATGGGGAAAAGAATTCTTGGCATCAGGGAGTGAGCTTTATTTGCCATCCTTTGTTCATTACACATTATTGTATTTTTATTATTTTTGATTTAGTACAACATGAGAAATAAATGTATTTCATTACCTTGTGATTTTTTTTTTCTGGGAGAAAAGTTGTGGTATTTCTAGATCAGTACTTAATTTTTATATTCTGAACTTGAATTGATCCTTGTCTACTTTACACTCACGTGAGTATCAGTGCTGTGAAAAACTGTGTGGGGAACTGTGGTGTGTGTTTGAAAAGTAAGAGAGTTCCTTTAGTACGTTATTTTGGAAATTATTTGTACATAAGTATTTCGTCATTTTACTATATACCACCTACCTTGAAAACCCTTTTGTTTCAAAGATTATCTTCTGAAGATCACACGTGAAAACTTTTACTATCTGACTCTGTCTGTTGAAAATTTGTACCCAGTAGACTGTTGAGTTGAAAACACTTCCACAGAATAGTCAACCCTGCAGAATTATTCATCTAACCATGATATGGCTTGTCAATAAGGTGGCCCAGTAGGAGAAATTCTAGTGCTGATTCATTGGAAATCTTAAACCTACTAGTTAGGCCTAAATTTTAATGCCTATATCCATTCAATTGAAGAATGTGATATCACAAATAAGTATACAACTGAAATGTTTTGAAATGTAATGAGGATATAAATGTCCTTAGCTAAACCTTGCCTTTAATTTAGAAAGAAAAAACCAGTAACTCTGTCAGTACTAGATAAACTATTCCAGAAAGTGAAGATATAGTTCCAGTTTGGAGAAAAAATGCAATTCAGTAAAGATTTTGATAACTGCTGTTACGGTGGTGCTCTTAGAAGCATTTGCTGTCAGCTGCCAGGTATAGAAATCACTGAAAATTTAGATTCTGTCCTGTCCTGCAGGCTACTGTGTTGTGGAATCATAGAAAAGAAAGGGAAATGCTCTAATTGCTGGAAAGATGATTCTAAGAGAATTCTTAGAACTTGAAAACAAAATTTGATTTGCATGCCTAGACAGCAAGAATGACGTAGTTATGTAATACATTATGGAAATTCATTAAGTAATTTTCATGAGGGTTTCAACACCTTGTGGCACAAGCATTTTGGACACATGACCATTTCTATCCTTCTTCAACTTTGTACCCTCAGCTTCTTGAAGATTGTTCTGTTTATCGAGCTATGTATTCCATGAAAGTTATGTCATGCTCTACATGAGCCATATAATATAAAATTATATTGCAACTGTGAAAATGCTCAAAATCAAATACTCATTTTGTTACCGATGAACACCACTGAAATGCTACAATTCACATACAAATTGTCTTAATGTATTAGTGCATTCATTGTAAAGCCCTTCAGTATTCATAGAAAGCTCTTCCTAGTTACTGATATTTGGAGAGCTATTATAATACGCTAATAAAATATTACCAGGATAGTTTACTATTCTCCTACCTCTGATTCCTCTCTTCTCCTCCTGATGGAAACAGACAGAATAACAACTTCAAAACCAGCACAGAATGGAAAACTGTCGAACTTTAAACTTTCGCGATAAAAAGTGAAAAGCAACATTTTTAATATTTTCAATTCACTATATTTCCAATTTGCCTGAGAAGCAAGTTTATTTGATATTGCTGAGATCCAAGATATTGAGTAATTATTCTGTAATTATAATGTCAATTTGTGTGTCTAGAGTTTTTCATGTTTATATTGAATTATATCAGAAATCAAATGGGGTTTTAAAAGATGAAATTTGAGTTCCTAGCTGGAAGATCATATTTGAGTGTATTTTGGTTTTAACTAGAAATGGATATTGGCATTTCTTAAATGAAGATTGGTCCATTTTAAGTTTATTGATTTCAGCTTGGTAAGCATAAGCTTCATTATGATCTAAAAGAACCAGCAGAGGACAATACTAGAGTATAGCAGGATATGAGACACATTGGTGTATCCAGATATTTCAGTACAAAATGCTTTTAATTTAAAACAAAGAGTATTAAGATAATTGATCAAATGTTGCATGAAAATCAACAACAAACCCCAAAACCAAACAAAATGCCCCAACAAAACCAAAGAATATTCCCTATGCTTTCTCTTTGCCTTTCAGGAAAATACACTCAGTTTTCAAAGTTCATATTCTCTATTTTATTTATTGCTATTTCAATTTTTTGTTTCTTTTTATTTGGCTGAAATTAAATCCAACGACTGCAATGAAGTTTTAGAAACAATCATACTTGAGTTGTTACTTTTTATTTCACACTAATTATGAGGTGAATATAAAGAGATGATGGCAGCATTATTTTAATGATAGTATAACAAAAAATTTTGCCATCTTCTTTATTCTAGTCTTTGGTAATATTGCCTGTGTCCAAAGCACTCTCATGCAAAGCAACCCTTAGCTGTTCATCATTTAAAACTTTTCACTGAGTATGTGAGAAGTCTGAGTTACAATAATGGACACAGCTTTGATAACTTCTTACTACTATCTATATGTAACTACTATCAATATGTAGAGTTTAAAAAAAGAAAGGTGTTTATTTCTATCATTAATAGGAATCTTAAGAACTAATAATGTGTCAACAAGATGGTGAACTGAGAACTGTTAAACAGAGGTCATTCCCAGAATCACAGAACAATATAGGTATGGAAGGGAGCTCTGGAGATCATCTAGGCCAACCCGCCTGCCAGAGCAGGTCCACCTAGAGCAAGTTGCACAGGAAACGTGTCCAGGCAGGTTTTGAATGTCTCCAGAGACAGAGACTACACCACCTCTCCGGCCAGCCTGTTCCAGTGGTCTGCCACCCTCACAGGAAAGCGGTTCCTCCTCATGTTTAGATGGAACTTTTTATGTTCAAATGTGTGCCTGTTTCCTCTTGTCCTGTCACTGGGAACCACTGAAAAAGACAGGCCCCATCCTCTTAACACCCATCTATAAGCACTGGTAAAATCCTCCCTCAGTTTTCTCTTCTCCAGACTAAAAAACCCAAGTTCCTCAGCCTTTCCTCAAAAGAGAGATGTTCTAGTTCCCTAATTATCTTTGTAGCCCTTTGCTGAACCCTCTCCAGCAGTTCCCTGTCCTTCTTGAATTGGGGAGCCCAGAACTGGACACAGGACTCCAGGTGGAGCCTCACTGGGACAGAGTAGAGGGGAAGGATAACCTCTCTTGACCTGCTTGCCGCATTCTTCTTGATGTACCCCAGGATGCCATTGGCCTTCTTGATCACTAGGGCACATTGCTGGCTCATGGTCATCCTGTTGTCCACCAGGACTCCCAGTTCTTTTTTTCACAGAGTGCTCTCCAGCACGTCAGCCCCCAGCCTGTACTGGTGCATGGGGTTATTCCTCCCCAGGTGCAGCAGCCTACAGTTGCTTTTGTTGAATTCCATCAGGTTCCTCTCTGCCCAACTCTCCAGCCTGTCCAGGTCTCACTGTATGGCAGCACAGCCTTCTGGTGTGGCAGCATAGCCTTCTGGTGTGAATTCACCAAGTCTAAGTTAAAAACAAAACGCAGATAGAGAGGAACTGTTTGCCATGAACCACAACATATTTTTCCAAGAAGTAGCAGAAGAGGATCTTCAAAGCACCTAATAAGTACTCTAATTCATGGGAAGCTAGATCATGTGTGATCAGGTCTCACCATAATGAACCTCATAGTGGGATTAAGATTAATTTTAGTTGACTAAAGATGAAGTGGGATATTGCATGAGCACATGAATTTATTTTTAATATGCCTGTGCAGTGCAATTGTATAATCAATATTTACTGAAGCTGACAGTCTAAGGCATGTGTTGACAATTTGACTTAAACTGTGTCATGAAAACTGAAATCCTTGAGCAGCAGCTGTGTTTTGAATACCCAAAATAAAATCAATTCAGGGCCACCTTCTCTTGTGTTATAACATTCACAGGAGGAAGAAGGCAGAGTGTTAAAGAATGTCATGTTGTGCAACCATTGAGCTTTTTGAGGAAATGAGCTGGGATAGATGTGCAGAAACAGAAAAAGGTGCAGCATCTAACAGGTTAATTGGAAAATAAACTATTTTTTTTTCTCTGAAAGCCTATTCTCCATATCTGATCTCCCTTGACTGTACGTTCTTCACATTTGCTGCCACCTTTGTATCAAAGCAGAAGACACAGAGCATTCCAGGTAAGACACTGAAATTGAGATTTCAACTTATTTTTCTGATGCCACTTTCCTGATGCTAGGGCCAGGCTTATATTGCAAAACAGACACACATTTAACTCAGCCATATCCATTCCTTTTGCTCTGAGAAAATTGCTCTGATTGTATTGGATCTTCCAGCAAACGGAAAGCCTTTCTCAAAAGTCAGCACTTCCCTGTTCAGATTTCTCAGGGCTTCTGTATCCAGTGGTTCTTTCCCTTTGAATACTAGTGGACAAGAGCAAATGTTCCAATTACAAGAGAAACAAGCAGCAATTACCAGAATTTGTCTAAAAAAGTAAAATGTTCCAATTGTGTCAAGGATAGCTCCTCTGAGTGAAAATTTGAGAGAAAATGCAAAGTTGTTGTTGGCAGTGAGGGAAAATTGTATGTTAATTTTAGATGTTAATTTTATCTAAACATATTACTGTTCTGTTAAAGAAATTTAAATACAGAAAAAAGCCATCCATGTGACTTAATTGCAAACTATCTTCTAAATTTTTGCATGTTTTATATTCATATGAATTAGTTATTTTCAACATGGTCTGCAAGCTAATTCCAGAACTAAATCGTTAGGGAAATATGATGCTAATGCGTACATGTTAATAGACATATTTAATCAATTACTTGGTGAGTGTTTTATTACATATATAAGCTTGAAAACAAAATGTTCTACACGACCAAGCTGTTCTGATCTAACACTATAAAAAGTGATGCAAATGTAAGTCTGTCTGCTTTTGGCTAGCAATACTTTTCTCCACTTTTTATTCTATTTTATTCTACTGTTTTTATAAAGTAAGAAATCAAATTCCAGTTGAGAAGTGCTTCATCAAGCATGAGTTATTCTGCATTTCTTTTCAGCAATACAAGGTAATATAAAGAAAATATATTGTAGAGCAATAACACAACATAACTTTTTAGCAAAACTACCGTGCAGCAGAAAACAGAAAATTTGTCTTGGTACTTTTTGGTTTCCAGCTTTTTTCCATTTCTCAGCTACTTTTTGAAAATGTTCAATAAAGTAGGTACGATGTAGGAATAGGGCACACAAAGTAAGTCCATGTTTTTTCATTTTTTCACCTTATCTATTCATGCCAGGAGTAGTATTCTTGGTATAGTCAGGAATGTTTTAGGCACTATTTCCTAGAATTTACCATTACAGGTATGCAAACTTTTAATAGATAGCTAAGTGGATAGCCCACACAGTTTCCATAAGCTGTCTGTGTGCAATTTCAAAGCAAATTTTATGTCCACAACAGAACTGGTACACTACTATTATTAATACCATACCTGCTGCCATCAAAATTACCTACACTATGACTACTATAAACTTTGCATATCAGTAAGATTAAATTATTATATCAAGAACATTGATAGAAATTTGATAGGATGTTGCTTTTTTATAACACGATATATTACAACATTAGTATGATCCCTTCTTCCCCCCAGTTTTTATTGCTGAGCACAATGTCATATGGTAATGAATGCCCCGTTGGTCACTGGAGTCAGCTGTCCTGGCGTTGCCTCCTCCCAACTTCTCATACAGCCCAGCCCTACTGACATAGGCAGAAAAGGCCTTTATACTGTGTAGGCACTGTAGAGCAATAACTAAAACATCCATAATTTATCAAAATTATTTTTTCATTACAAATTCAAAATATAGCACCAAAAGAGTTGTTATGA
>VXBJ01001066.1:306731-319808 GCA_013400055.1 Nycticryphes semicollaris
AATTAGCTCTATCCTGGCCAAAACCTATAGGCAAGTACAGTCATATTTACAATGAAGTGTAAAAGAATACAGAGTATTGTTGTTTTAATTTCAGCTTAATAGTACATATCAAAATAAATGTGATACTTGTGTATGGGCAAGCATAGTAGATGCCACAGTTAAATATATATCAATTCGATACATATTGACCTTAACATCTAATAAAATCTCAAAGGTCTTAAGACTTTCCTGTATAATCATATTATTGCTTTTTTTTTCTTTCCAAAAAATACAATACAATGCAATACATTGCACTACACTACAATACACTAAAATACAATACGGCTCACTTATAGTCTGTCAGCCCATTTCCAAGCCACAAGATAAAGGATTTTTTGATTTTTTTTTTCTAATTCTGGCACTAGATGGCACTAAAAGCGCAACTCTGAACATTCTCATCCAAAGTCAATAAAGTGAAGGAGAACTCGAGGCAGGCAGAAGGCTATCACTGTAAGACAGCTTGCCTTCAAAGGTAAGCCAGAAGCAGGATATGGAATATCATGCAGAATCGCTACATAATATAAAAAAGAAATCCAATAGCTAAACAAAAATAACATTAAAGAGGGCAAAGTAATGGGAAGCTTTAAGTACTTTGAAATACCGGGAGAAACTGACTTCATATGGTTTGCTTAAATCTGCCAAAACAGCAAATCAGTGATCTGCAAAAGTAAGATATAAAGGCAAGTGTCCTACCAGTGTGCCAAAAATATGATTCATCTCCACGAAAGGTTTTAAGAAAGGAGCAGGAGAAAAGCAATCTGAACCAGATTTTTTTTTTTTGTTCATTACCAATTGGAATTGAATTAAATTTCTGAAATAAATGGTGTGATGAGTTCTATTCTATTACTTTTAAAGTGACTGGGTTCACACATTCAGCAAGAATGCACTGTTAAGAAGAGGTAAAAAGAAAATCTACCTTCCTTTGATTTGAGGCTGAAAAATTTATCCCCTCCAGAGGAATGAATGAAGCTCTCTTCTTGGGGTTCAACCTGACTACCCACTTGTAATGTCCAATTTCTTTCTGCAGTGCTGTAATAGTTCAATCTTCAAAATATTCAGGTTGCTTTGTAAGCATCCAAACCTGTAATGGATGTAGGGAGGGGAGAATGTAGAATTATATAGAGACATTTATATGTCAGATCTTCTTATGGGGTCAATTCCAAACTATTTACTGGAAATATGCCAAAGAAATCACTGGCAGTGGCATCCGATTCAAGTAAGCTTAAGCTTAAACTTTAATGGTTCTCATCTTGTTGCACATTGAATCAACAGGGTGAATTGGATTTAGAACTACAAACTAAAACTAATTGAGGGTTTCATACCAGTTTTCTAACCATTATTTTTAGGGACAAAAGTGATCGGTGCCATGCTGGAATACTTGCTACAAAACAAAATAACCAAAAAAAAAAAAACCCACCCCCCAAAACCCCCAAAAACGGAAGCACATTTTCCACCTTCATTCCTATTCAATATATACAAAATCTTTGACAATAAGTCATGACATTTCAAAGCTCTTAAAGTTCCAGGATGCAGATAACATGCATCTTTCTCAGAGGCTGAAGGCATGAAGAACTTCTTGATATCTTGCTGAATGTAATAATAAACGTATAGATAAAATTCAGAAAGCGCAAATTTTATTATTTGGGGTTTATTTTTCATTCCACATGATACCTTATTGTCTTAGAAATTTCCCTCAAAGAAAGTTTCGGGTTTTATTACTTCAGCTAAAATTTTCTTACTTTGAACATAATGTAAAAATTTTTTTAGGATGTATTCACATACTGTAACAGTATATAACTTTGGGTTTGACAGAAGCAAACATGTATAAGATAAAGTTTTGAACCTTGTAAATATTGAATTATTTAGGGTCTAAACACAAGTAAATGCACTGAATATTTATGTTATCTCTTCCAGGAAAAAGGCTCCTTGTTCTACCAAACATCAGAAAATAGCAGCTGTGCTGCCAGCATAGTTTTAAATACATTTTCTTTCTTTGTCTTATACATCATTTCTTTACTATACCAAAAATATTGCCACAAGAAAGCACTTGCATTTTATACCCAACCCTCCACGCATAGGGTTTCCTTAAGAGAACTCCTTGAGTAGCCAACTTTCTTTGTTGCCTATCACCAAATTGATGTATGACCTTTGGATCCTAGTGGATACACCCTCACCACAGTTTCAAAAACAACAATATTGCTGAAAATCCCTTCTTCCATCATCTTCTATGCAGGGGAATGGAACGATTCATTTCTGAGAGCAGAACTTAAGTGACTCATCCATCACCACCAGATCCCTTCTATATGTACTGTGTGGCCAAAGCTAAGCAGGTGTATGGGTGATAGAACCCTTTGGATAAGAAAGGGTTTAGTACAAAAGTTTATTTTGGGTCTAGAAATTCTTTCCTCTATTTTATTTTAGTGTTTGTTTTTTGGAGGGGGCACACATAACTGTAAAATCAGATTCTTCTCACAGAGGAAGTGGTTCTCATTGATGATCTTCTGTTGCTACATAAAAGTCTTCCAGGTAGTCTAATCCAAGAGATTTATGAGTAAACGGGCACCTCAAACTGAATTGATCATGAAACAGGAAATAATCCCTAGGGTTTGGAGCATAGGATCCAGCAAGTTTAGTTTGGAAACTTAATTTATTGATTGCCATTCTGTCTTAGTAGTACTTCATGTTGGACATGTGCCACTAGGTTCATCAGGCAGGAGACATAAAAATGAGGCTCTGGCCTTGATTAATCTCCTTTCTACCTCCTTTCTGCAGGACTCCATTATGCTAAGGAAATCAAAGTTCTCATAATTCACTTCCAAAACCTTTTGTAAGGCTTCACTTCTAATCTGAGTCATTTCTACACTTTGCATGAGCTGTCACCCTTACATTGCGCTACACATCTGTCTATGCAAAACCATGTCACTTTTGGAAAAACTATTTCATGAAATTTCAGGTTCTTAAGATGCAACTTTGTATCCTAAAGATCAGTGTTCCTTTAGGCTGTGAATGCATGAGCATTTTGTGGGCTTAAGAACTCATTACAGGTGACAATGACATTAGTATTTACTTACTATTGTGACTCCTCCTCTATGTGTAAAACCAACCGTTATTGCCACATATTGGAAATGCACACTATTTTCCAAAGAAAGTCAGCATTTAAAACTACTGTTTGGTTTGTTAGTTTCCCTTGTACATCTAAAATAATTATTTAAGCAAAACAGAAAAAAAAAGATAAAAGAATGGGTTTCAGCTTGTCATTTGTGATACTGGGAATTTCATCTTTGAAGTAGAATTTTTGTGCAGAAGCATATCTACACTTTTCTTGGTGTCTTCTTCAGGACTGAATGAAACAAAAAGTATAAATACGGAACTTCTAATTTTTATTACTAAACTCCAGCTTCAGACATCTCTCAAACTAGCTTTTCCTCCTCTGTCTTCTGGCCATCGGTGATGTTTCTTCTAAATGGGGTTATCCACTCTCCAGAGCTTTAGAATATTTGTATGTTGTGATCCTTTGATTTTCTGCATCTTAAGAGGAAAAAAAATCTGTAATTAGACAAGGGCAGCATTGCCCCTGTCTATGCAGTAGAAAGCAAAGGATTTTCATAGCACACTCCCTATGGTGAGATACAGTTGCTGTCACAGGAGATCACCCTCTGTTAAATGTGGTTTACAAAAGCAAAGTAAATGCAGACAACCCAAATGACTTCCATCCTTGTGTGTTCAATAAATTACTGGCTTTACTGACTGGATTAACATAAGCCTTCAGGTACAGGAAAGAAAAAAAAAAAAAAAAAAGAAAAAGAAATATTGAATCTGCCTGAATATCTTGCATTGTATGGATTTTACATTTCAACCCAGGGTGTGCTCCAAAAGTCATATTAAGACTACCAATATGCGTTAGCATCTCTGGAGAGAGAACCTTTTACTTGTATTAGTGGAAGAGCACTCCTATTCTTCTTCTAGTAAAACTTTTGTAAACACAGGATTTCACAACAGAATGGTATTCTTGTTCTTCAGAGATTTCTGAATACCACCTGCCGCTTTAGTTTTTATTCTTTGTTGACCCATCTTCAGTTAAGCCTCTGCAAAGCCTATGTCAACAGTTAACTCCTACCTGTAGATAACTGTGAATACAAATAATCATTATTTAGAAGAAAGTAATTTTCTTGAGTTTTGAGTGGTTTTCTTTTGTTGGTGGTGGTTTTAGGGTTTTTGTGGGGGTTTTTTTGGTTGATTGGTTGGTTGGTTGGTTTTGGTTGATTTTTTTTCCAAGCTGTACTGTGGCAGAAAGTTGTTTGGTTGATCTGTCTTTGGAATCAGGTTTTTCTTATTTCAGAAATAGCACTTAAACAAAGAAGAGTGAACAACTGGTATAATTTTTATTTGAATATGTATATTCTTCCAGAAAAGTATTAACTATTATATTTGAAACAAATAGAATAAGATTTAGCTGATAAAATTTGACTACTATGAAAATATTTTGAATAAATTATCTACCACCGCACAAATTTTCGCATGTACTGCAGATCTATTTTGACGGATCTATGATCTGCCACTATGTGCTAAAGCTTTATTCTCAGGTTTTCTAGGGCAAGGTGTTTTGCAGGCTACAGCAGACCAGATGATGGATATCAAATACCTTTGCTTATGTTATGTCTAGAGCACTCAGACAGCAATCCATCAAGAATATAGTAAAAAAAATACAAGGAGGGAATACAGACAATGTACCCAGATATTTCAAACTTTAGCCTACTATTAAGGTGAGTTTAAGCTATATTTCCTTTTGAAATGTTCAGGTGTAGTCATCAGTACCAATTTTGAAATGTCTCCAGTCTGATTGAACTGCCTAGGTCCAAATGGTCTTTAAGAACAGATAAATATATAGAAATTGTTATAAAGAGTCAAGTCTCTGTCTATTTATTTCCTCTTCAGTAGTCAGGACTGAATACGTCAGAAAAAGACACTAAAATCTCCATCGAAAACTCTGCCTACAGGGAAAATTTATTCTGAATTCTTATTAGGTAGTGCCTAGCTTATATCTGAGTGCAAGAAGATTTATAGCCCTCACTTTTAATGCTAACTAATTTAACTTGACTCCTACTTAGCTCTTGGCCTTGCTTATACCTTAGGGCAATAAGTTCAATGGGTTTATTATGCACCAGGTAAAACTTTTTTTTAATTTATTATTATTATTATTATTATAGAGTTAAATAGAAAATGAAATTGTTGTTATTAATCCCTATTTCCCCTACTCTGAGACTTCCTCAGATTTATACTAATTTGGCCATTAGCTAGTTGTACAGTAACAGTATTTTATGGTCCAAAACTACAAATTTCAGAAATTGCACAAGTCTCTGTAATGAATAATGAAATATTATTTTTCTGTAATCTGCTACCATTAAATTTAAGGGGCTTCAACACTGGAAAATGGACAGGTGGCTGCCACTGTAAAAAGAAGTGTGCTACTGGCTATTCTCTGTAGGCCTCTAAACTCAAATCTAAAGCTGGGAATACTCCCTGGTACCCTGGACGACAACCTAAGAGACAAGGGACAAGTGACAGTTTCTATAGTTAAGACCATGATCAAGCTTAACTATAGGCTTACTAGTGAGCCATTCTTTAAGGTTTACTTAAAGACCATAAGTCTGACATTGAACACATTATGCGTCCTAAACCAGCTAAGAAAAATTAGGCAAATTGGTCTTAATTTAATATCTACTGAGAGTTTGGAATGCTGTCATATACAAGTCCAGATATATAATTTCTCTGTCATAATTCCATATATTTTATGGCTTATTTAACTTTCCATATAAAAAATCTAGAAAACTTAAGCACCACCTAAAGAAGAATTGGTTGTACTTCAATAGCTGGACACTCCACTATGTATCCTTGAATAAATAATGTGTACACTTATATCACTCTCTGGCTGAAGTTGTTAGACAAGATTCACAAGCTCTTTATTTTAAAGAAAGATGGGAGCATTTATTTTTGCAACTGATTTAATTAAAAAGGCAAGCATCATACTCCCTCTATGTATACAAAGAAGAAAAACAGTAGATAACTTCCCCAGTTAAGTTCAGTGCTCAGTTCTACTTCTCATCACCTTTCCTAGAAAAAAATCATCACTGCCTTTGACTCGATGACAAGTACATTTTGAACTCACTGAGTTCTCTGCTCTCTGATATTTCAAAGACGACAAATGCTAGTCAAACACTGTTGCTGAACACTTACTCTACCTACTGCATGTCGAGGACCAAATCCACTATTGTTTCAGTAGCTACTAAGGGAATATGTAAATTATTTTGTTTAAATGCTGAGAATTTAGGATATGCTTATATCACTGCCAAGTATAATAACTTATGTTGTTTCTGAATAGATTCCCCTGCTGCCTTTTGGCTAATTCTTTTCTTCTCCCTAAAACTCCCTGAGTTGCTTGTACAATATATAAAGAGGTCTTAGTGACTGCACTAAGACAAAAATCATACACAAATGAGTGCAAGACAAAAAAATCCACTTCTCAGTATATGATGAGAGGTAGGGTAAAGCAACAATTTAAATAAGTCTTTAATGTTTTAACTATGAACACTAGTGACCCAATGGAACATGAAAAAAAGAAGAGTAGTATCCTTCAGTAATCCAAATACATGTTTAACAACCTTCCAAACCAGACTTTTAGTTTTGATTCTTTTTATTTTCTTTTTGTTTTTACTTTTATGTGTTTTCATCATCTTTAGTTTGCATGCATACACATACATGTGCACATACTTAACAGGTAGAGTGTCCAAGGTAGGGTGATTTGTTCTATACACTTTTATTCTGCTTTTTACCAGAAGCTTTGGCAGATGATGCTAAAAGTTGCAATATTTCCTCCCCTGTCTCTGAGGGGTATTGAGCAAATTAATTAGTTCATGTCTGTACAGCACTTTGAAAGCACTCAGTGCTATATAATTAGTCCTATATATTACTAGGATAGCCTTGAATATCTTCAGTGACTCTGCTTCAACAATTTCCCTTGGCAAATTATGTCGCTCTCTAACTGACCTTGGTCTTTGAAGTATTTTCTTAGTGTCTAATTTAATTTTCACATTTCCTGGATTTTGTTCGCAACACAATGGTTGCCTGAAAATTTTCACCTGCTTGAGAGAGATTTTTCAAACAAGAAATACCCACAGAACAACTGGTTAACCTTAGCCAGCAGGAACTTCAATAGCAATTTTAGAAAGTTCCTATTATAACAAGTTTCAAAATAATCTTAAATATAGATTTTTAAAAGTATGCAGAGGAGATACTCTGAATAATTTATTAAAAATCTAACACTCTTATTAAATTCAAGTCTTCCATACTTTTACCAAACTGCTTGCAAGTTATAGAAGGTTAACTTCACTTCCACACTTTGACATGCTTCCTCAGCATTTTTTTTCCTTCTTCAATATACTTATTAATCCTCTTACTATGTAAGTGCTTAATCACCTTCACCTCACTTTTTTGATAATTTGAGGGGGTTTTTTTGGTGGAAATGGCTTTATGATCTTTACATACACTGTACACTCGTATGCAAATAAGAATGCAAATATTTATACAGTCAAATAAATTTACAGTCATGTAATAAATTGCTTAAATAAATGAGATAATTTAATGGCTCAACATTCGAGTGGCAGTAAAATGGGCAATCTCAAAAAGGCAGAAGAGTTAAAAGGGTAGCCCAAGAGTTAGAGAGGAGACACAGCTTCCACCTTATTTCCTGTCTTGTTATTGATGCAAAGATATATAAAAGTGTGCTCCCCTCACATTTGTGAACACAAGAAGCAGCAGAAAGAATAATGACTGCTCTCTGGTCTGTTACTGGGACAAGACATCCGAGGTAGGAAGTCCTCTTCTTCCATTTCCAGTGTGAAGGGCTTATGGGACCAGGAAGGGCAGGATGGAAAGCAGTGCTGGCAGGTTTTCTGCAGTACCTGCAGTCCGACAATGCAGCTGTCACTTGAGTGTTTACTCCTACTTGAAAACTGATAGCCTGAATGAAAATCCTCTGCACAAATTTTCTCTGCCTGTAAAGCCTGATGTCTTCTGCGATCCTCCAGGCTTTCCTTCATCTTTTTCCCTAACTTTATTTCCTATCTTTCCTGTGTTTCTTCAGCTAACCACTTCCCATCAAAATCTCAGTGAGAAATAAAGACAAAATGAGTAAACAGAGGCATTAACATTTATTTTCCCTGTGTGATTACTGTACTTATTTTTTTCTTATTTCTCTTTCCTTTTAGAAGAAGGACTTTATAGTTCTTGTCCTCATAGATTTCTTATTTCTCCATGTTTGTAGTCATGCATACCACAAGAAAGGAGGAATTTCATCACTAGCCTCAGGCAAATTATAAATAGTATTGCTAAAGAATTGCAGTATGGGACAATCCTTAACCATATGGAAATATGCAGACAGAGAAATTTGATCTAACTACAATTATGAGGTACAAGTCAATAATTTTATCCAGGGAAGACACCACAATCTTCTTGGAATTTCTGCATGTCCTTCTTCATATTAGTAAAGTTTGAAAAAAAGGTAACAGAAAATAGTACAAACATCCTAATCTTTTGTCCAGTCCTTGAAATTACCTACACCAAAAAAGGGATATATTTTCAGGTTCAGTTCAGTTAAAGATTTCCACTGCAACTACACAATCTCATAGTACAGGCAATTTTGTTTCCCAGTAACTGGGCTTCACAGAGGTTACTGAGGTTGTGGACAGAGAAAAGATCTAGACCCTTCAAACAGAGCAACTGTTCAAATGTACTGCCTTATTTCTCAACTTGAGTGCTACTGAAATAAAAAGAACCAGTGAAGCTAGATAAGTTCATTAAATTTGATAGTTAAATTTGATAAGGCCTTTCCAAATATAATGAAACTAAAACTGTTAGCACAAATTCACACTTTAAATGTGAAAAATATAAGTACAATAACAGAAATTTTTATGTTTTCATGGATTGTTTGATGTGTGGTATAGTATTCATAAACATAAGGAGCTGATTTTGCCCAGTTACAACCCCCAAATCTAAGAGGTTTTGCTGGTTTTTTTTTTTTCACTGTTCATTTTCAGCTTTTCCTCTTCCCTTTTTTCCCTAGTGTTTTTATTAAGGTGAAGTTTTGAATCATGATCATTGGTGACTCACATTGATTGCAGGATGCTTGGCTCTCAACCTGACATCTTTCAGGTATTCCTTCCCTTCTCTACCTTTCAATGTTCATCGTGCACTGTAGCACTCTGACACTGTTTCTTTACTGTCATCTTACTTTGGATATTTGAGGTCACTTGGCAAGTCATGCTGAGCATTGTATTGTTTCATTTTCAAACAGGTACACAAGTGTGTGTTTTTAAACATGGATATAAATCCACCGACATTGCATCCTTAGCAGTTTCTTTGACAGAAATTTTGTTTGCTCTGTTGCTTTAATCTGTGAAAAGAGGTTTCCTTGTAGATATGGTTGCCTGCAAGCTCCTTCTCCCATGCTCAGTCACGCTCCCTCCCTTCCAAATATGTGTTCAATATGATCTCAAATAGTTGAAGTTCCCAAGTTACTTTACTAGGAAAAAAAATATTAGAGAAATATACAGTTTTTCATAAACAGATAATACAGAAATTATGACATAAGAACCAAAACAAAAGAAGCCTTGGATAACAGCTTACTTTGAAAATCTGTTTCTCTGATTACATACTATGAAGAAATGGAAAAAAAAAATAAAAAAAGGATTTGGAGTTATGCATATATTTAATAGCTGTGGAGAACCATTACCAGAGATATTTCAGAAAGTTATGAAAATAAGAGTCCCTGCTGGATTTCCTCAGCAGTGCAGGAATGCTCTCTAGAGTACAGCGTCCACTGTTTTCCTCAGATAAGTTTTACAGTTTTTCAAAGCATGTCAATCTCTGGCACTAAGCTTCACCCTATGGTGTCTATAAAGTGGCAGTTTGCAGCATCTAACTCAAAAGTTGGAAGGCACCCAGACGGGGATATTGCTTCCAAGCAGTACAAAGTTGGGAGTTAGAGTCCCGTGTGATCAACGTACATGTCTGAGGTCTGTCTGTCTCTGCTCCTGCTTCCAAGGGCAGTTTGGCCTCAGCCAGAGGAATGACATATGACTGCAGGCCTACCAAAAGTTATCCAGTCTCAGCAGCTATGACAGGGGCAAGATGCCATTTTCCACGCTTGCCTGAATGCCTCATCTCAGTGTCCACTTGTGTCAGGATTGATGACTTTGTGACTGAGTGCAAAGATCAAACTCTTTCATAGTGCTGCATCAGTCAGTTCTCAAACCGTAACACCATTCTGAGCTGGGGATGTGCCCTTAGTGAGTGTCCCCACTAAAATAAAAGGCAAATGGAAGAATACAGGGCCCTACACATCCCTCCGTTATTCACTTTAACGTTCTCTGGGGAGGAAAAACAGAGACAGATTGTCTTAAAAATTTCTCTGAATTCAGCAGTTATCAATAGAACAACTTAAGATGTTTAAGAATGATATAACTCATAAAACTTTAGATTGTCAGGAAAGATTTGTTGCATTAGTCCTTAGACATTTAACATTTCATATAGGAAATGGTAATTAGCACAAAGATAGTCTTTAGTCCCATGAGAAGGTGTTGGCCTTCACAATACCAACAGCTATGCCAAGCAAAGGTTATGGTTATTTATTGCACTGCTTTCTGTCTTCAGTAAGATTTTACACAATAAAAATTAACAAGATCACTTCTCCTGGTATTTACTTTGCATTTTGAAATCAATTAATTGAAAATACATGGCAAGTTGTCTGCTCAAGGTCTTACCTTAAGGTATGTGGTCTGCATTGAACTGTGCTGTGTTAAAAGCAATAAATATGTTGCTTACCCTGCAATACTGCTTAGTCAATGAATCGTTTGGGAGCTAAGAGTAGGAGAAAAGAGCTAATTGCTTAGACCCCTGTAACCCAGAATAGTTTAGTAAGCATTGGAAAGTCTGTTTACTAAATAGCTCTAAACAGATCAAATTGTGGCATATTTTAGGTTAAATATATACAGGGCAAAAATAATTCAAATTCCTTCGAATCCAGTATTGACTTGTTGTGTGCAATATAAAACATCTCTTCTAGGTCCATGAATTTTGATAGACAGCACTGTCTGAGTGCTAGTTTTCAAGATTCTCTTATGAACATCCTGTGCAATTTTTTGCAGAGGGTGGAAAGAGGGAGATGAAAGGTTGTTTGCTAAAAAAAGTCCTCTAAGGTGGGAAAACAGGTGCTTTTGTCTCCTTTTTGCCTGTGTTAGACCACTATAGTGTATAACTTCTGTTGGGGTTTTCCATACGGACATGTGATATAACCTGGGATACCAATGTACAAAATATGTAAATTTTGATGAATCTCTTGTGAAAGTACTTTACTGGGGTAATCATGAAAATAAGTGAATAAGTGCAAAATAAGTTTATATTTGTTGCTTTAGAAGTTTCAGCTCCATATGCTGTGGGAAAAAAACTCAACAACCAATATCCAAATACTGAGATGATTAAAGACTGGAGGTTCATTGGGAAATTTCCAGGTATGGTTGTCTATTAGCATCAGCTGTGTTGTTAAATTTTCTGTCTTTCTGCCAGAAGAGAATAACATAAACTACAAAGATTTTGGACCCAATACCTCATTTTTGTACTGCAGTAGTTGAAGGACATGATCTTTCTTATTCCTAATAAAATCACTGCCATTGCTATTGTATTGGGAGTATTTCCACAAATTAAATGCTGATAATGCCTGAGATCTTGACAGTATTAAACGGCCAGTTTGGTGTGTTTTAGTTGGTTTTTAGTCTTGAGAAGATAAATATCATAGAAACTTCTGGCAATATAAACTTAATATTTTAATACAGCTATATATGGCGTAAAATTAAACATTCTGCATAGAAATACGTGAAATGACATAAACAGTCAGAACATTTTTAAGTGCCTGTCACTCACAGTATGAATGGAAATGATTCAGTATTTTATACTTTCATTTCACTGATGTTTTGACAAATCATATAAAATTTGCTACATTTCAAATCTTTATTGTTTCTTTTAAAAGACTTAAATAAATGTCAGTCTATATGGGGGGAAGGGTCCATCTGTAAATATATTCTTTTTTTTTGATAAGGAATAAGATGGAAAAGAAAAAGCTTTTGTTTCTAGATATTTACATATAGATTATTTATTAACATTAGGTATATTTATTATACAGAGTAAAACTGAGGACTATTTAGGAAAAGAATATATCTATGATAAAATATTTCAGAAATCTTGTGTAAGGTTCCCTGTGCAGAATACTTGAGACAAAAATATATGATGAGTTTGAAGCAGAAAACTAGCTTAAATGGAGTTGTTCTCATGTTAAATAAAATTGGATCATAATGAATTGAGACCTGGATTGGAAAGTGAATTTCAGAGGAGTGGTCAGATCCTTTTCAGTGATTTCTCGTGTCTCTTGGGGACAGTGTGTTATAATCTGATTTGCGTTTTTTACTCTAAATTTCACAGCAAATTTCACTGTTTGTAAAATGAGAAGATTCCAAAATTCAGTTCAGGTCCACTATACAGAATGCAGAAATTCTACTGCTGCTACAAATTACCGAGCCCCAGGTATAATAAATTTTTCATTTCTGTTTCTGACAATTTCAGAAAATTAATGAGAATATAAGGGTTATATAACTACCTCTTATGAAATCCAAGAGGTGTAAGAGGAAAAGAAAAAGAGGCAAAAAAAACCAGAATCAAAAATAATGTATTGTTGAACACTGTCAATTCCTTCAGAAAGTTAATGCACTTATCACAGAATCACAGAATCACAGAATCTTAGTGGTTGGAAGGGACCTTTGAGATCATCGAGTCCAACCACATGAAAAAACAAAAAAAAAACCAAAACAAACAAAAAAAACCCAAACCAAACCAAACCAAAACAACAACAACAAAAAAACCACAACAAAAAACCCCCACACAAAAACAAACAAACAAAAAAGCCACCCACCAACTAAACCCCACACCCACAAC
>VXBJ01001066.1:319930-369169 GCA_013400055.1 Nycticryphes semicollaris
GAGGGGCCCAAAACTGAACACAGTAACAGTTCATTCTGTGCACAGAATTGAGCCAGCTCTTGGTGCAGAACAGAGTAACGCAGCCATGGACCGTCTTGTTAATCTTCTTTAATAGTACTGTAATTGATTAGAGTAAAACCATGCAATAGTCATCTAATAAGAGTTACCAATAAGCTATTGCTGTAAAAAGCAAGGATAAATATTATTCATTCTTGGAAATAAAACGAAGAGTAAATTAACCTGTTTTAATTAGAAAATAAATCAAGATCTAATCAAAAGTATTCAAGCCCAGATATAAGTATTCATCTATTTCTTTTTAAAGTGCTATATCCATGCTTCTGAAAGAACTTTAGCTTTCTAACATCAAGAAGGAAAATAACTCCTTTAATTTATATCTATAATTTATATTCAACAAAAAATTATGAAAACATTACAGTCTTTATATAGATAGACAGTAACTACTCTTTAATTCACCCTTCCCTAAGTTTATAAAGTGGAAATATCCACATAAAAATTATAGATTTCTTTATTTATATGAAAGCATGCTAAAAGATAATATTCAGTTCTGGAGCACTGCTCTGAATCTAAAAGGTTCAGTCTTTCATACCATCTTTCTAACAAATTTGTCTGTAGCAGCTGTCAAACCACTGGAGTACACTACAGAATATTCACACAAACAATCTAAGATTATACTTTTAAATGTAAAAAATTACAATAAAAGTCCCTGGAATAAGTTATAAATAGGTCACCAATTCTGACTTAATCCAATGATATGTGGACAGCAAAATAAATATTCATTTCAAATTAGCCACTAATTATAAATATTACCTGCACATCACAGATACGCAGATCACTAATCTGTAAACTAATTAAGTAGCAGCATCTACATACAAATTAGAATGCATGCTGCAGGAAACAAGGAAATAGTGTTAGCTAATTTCTGTAGCACTCAGTGAATAAATGTGGAATTATAAAGAAGAGTTTATTTGACATTTATTTTCAGCTCACCATATATTGGACATGTATGGACACACACGTTGATAAACCTAAACTTCACCAAACCAATAGAAATAATATCTAAACACTTGTATAAACAAATGTGGTGTTTCTCACATTCTGTGATTCATCACTGTGTCATCCACATAAGTCAGATATTGGGAAACTCAGAGCTGTAACATAACCAGGCTACAGGAAGGATCAATTCACCAAGAGAATAATGCAGCACTCTCACAAATGCAGGCAACGTAATTGTGTCCTTGAGAACAGTGAAGCACCCTCAGTTATTGAATTTTGTTTGCTATGAAGTAAGAACTCCAAAACAGAGACTCAGGGATGGGCTTAGAAGGTTCTATGCACTTCTTTACTTAAAATTAAATAAATAAAACTTCAGCTAACTAAACCATAGGGATTGATTGACTTTCAACAAATTTCCATTGCTTAATGCAAGATTAATCAATAGTAAATAAGTCCAACACCATAGCTACCCAGTGACACATCTCCCTCTGCTTTAACTATTTCTCTACTGGAAGCTCCCAAGTGACTAGAGGGACTAATCAGTCATGTCTTCGATTCAAACTTTAATGATTGACACATCTATTATAAGGCTTGATGCAAGTGCAGCACTCCTCATAGACCATAGGCCATCATTCAGACACAATTAATTTTCTTCAGTGACTACCATGGGGATCACCCAAACCTGACTGATTTAACATATTCATGATTGTGATACTTTCCTTTGCATTCATGCATTTCAAAACCAACATACAATTTTCTAATGGCTTCAATAAGCTAACTTCTACAGAATATGAACTTTGGCATAGTTTTCTTTGGATGTGAACCAGTCAGGGTCTTTCCTGCAGATGAAGCCAATGCTTTCGGGTGTCAAGATAGATAAACAAGATAAATCTTTATTAAAGTCATCATTCCAGGAAATTATGATTCAAACACACTTCTGTCTCTACGTTAGCTTGTGTGCCATCCTTTCTGTACTCTATTGAGAGTTATCTTTGAGCCTCACTCTTTTAATCTTATTTGTGAATATATATGTAATTAAGTTGTATGACAAAAAAGAGTTACATGTTTGCATCCATGTCCATGTGTAAGAGGAAGTGGTATTACTCTTGCTCGTCCTTTTGCCACAAAACAATGCATTTGCACTTGGGAAATAGATACATTTAGAACAAACTAAATATGTCACTGAGCCCCTCTGCCCCTTTCCATTATGAGCAGCATTGCACATATGCACAGCTCTACTCAACAGCATCTGAAACTCTTTCACATAAGAAATTGTTTACATAGGATACAGGAATCAGTGATCTGACTCATTAAACCTCATAGGGACAGGAAAGCCTACATATAAACAGATACTCCACAGAATGGTGATAATGAAAGCCACTGCCCATTTAGGATGGCAGAACTTCACACTTTATCTGAAGAGGGATTACTGATCTGTAAATTACTATCCATGCCAATTTCATTAGCACTTTGAATCATTTCCATTTAGTCTTTCCACCTCTGATATCTCTGAGCTCACTATTCTTGCTCTGCTGTTGGAATAGTGTAATCTTAGTAATAAGCTAGTGTTGTGCTGAGTCTGTGATTAAAGGTGACTAACGAGATAAGGTCCCAGTTAGTCAGATGCAGACTGTGCTGTGGTTGGTGTTAGTACTAACCAGCAGATAAACTAGGGTAAACAGTTATGAGTCAAAGACTTGAAAAGTTCCAATAGTGCTCGATAGGACACAGATCTGAATTAGTTCAGGTAATTCATATTAATTTTCATGATCCAGATGAGAAATAAATCTTCTTATAAAGTAGATATGTTTTAAGTTATAAGCCCACAAAGATGAAAGTCCAGCAGGAGTTCCTCAGCAGGGCAGCAAATTTTGGTCTCCTTATTTCCAAATTAACACAAGTGCCGAGTAGGGGATGAGAGAATCCTCCTCACCCCATTCTCTTAATCTCTGAAACTGCCACTGGTGCTTAAGGTTACATTATGAGACAAGGACCTGAGAAAGGGCCAGAGAAGCAGACACTTGCCATTCTAACCATACATGTGTGGGGTCTTGCACATTAATATTAAATTGCTACTAAACCTAGAAGAACATACAGTTCTAATTGGAAAAGGAGATAAAGCAGAACTTTTTGCTGACTTCAAGATTATGCAGTATGAAAGCTACAAATAATTCTTTTTAGTCAATTAGAAAAGCCATGATAAAACATGTCTGATATTACTGAATACTAATAATTACCCTGAAATTATTCAGTAATAATCTCAGTAATGTAACATACTATAACTTATATCATTCTGATGTTTTTAAACAGCAATGAGTGCATTCTTTTAGCAGTTATTGAGGTTAAAATATGGATCTGTTCTCACGAAAGGGAACTTACTTCTTGATAAATTATCTGGGCAATTACATTATCTAGAAGGTAATTTGAAGGTCATTGGTTAATGTACTAACTGACAATTGACATTCCTCAACAAGTTTTTTATAATATATTTTAAAATCCATAACCATTCCCAATGATTTTCCTTATATTTTCTGAATTCTTACCAAGTTGCAGAACTGCAGGCACCTTCCACTTTATTTTTCTGCAAATATCTTTTCTGTTTTATTTTGTTGTTTTGCTGGGTTTTTTTGGGTTTTGTTTGTTTATTTGTTTGGGTTTTAAATTTAATGAAGGTCTATCTCATGCACAGTACTTTAAAGGATCTTTCTGTTTCATAAGAAAAAATATTCTATTATCAACCTTTACTATCTCTAAATTATACATTTGTTCATGTCAGAATTTTGCTGTTTTATAATAATAAGACTACGGCCTAGAAAATGTAGCAGTGATTTGGAAAACTAATGCTCAGAAATGCCAGCTGTGAAAACCCCAAGGACATCATAAATGAAGAAGAGAACAAAACATGGGGTTTGGGTTATCTATGGAAATTTATGGCATTTATGCCAATGGCCGATTGGCTGCTTAAATATGTGGTTTACTTCTCCAAACCAAATGTTGCACAATTCTTGTTCTGTGTGCTTGCTTTTTAATGAGGAAGAATATTTCTTATCCATGCACAGCTCTGGTGTAGATTGTCATAACACCACCATGGAAAAAGAGGTACTATCACAGCAAGAGATCCCAGAAACTCTGTGTCTAATGAAAACTGTCCTCAGGAACATCAAGGATGAGTGATATGAGGAAAGATAGTGGATATGAAGGTGAGGAATGTGGCTGAGAAAGACCAGTGCCCTTTTAGTAAGTTACTTGCACTATTTGAGTTAGACTGATGGAAAAACTGCTAAAGTCTGTGAGAAATTGTTCTGAATAACACAAAAAGACTGTGAACTCTTTACATTTTGTGTAGAAAGCAGTGTTTTTCTACAAGAGGAGGATTTTTGTGATTCCTTCACTTGCCTTACTTCTACATGTTTAAATATAATTTGAAAAAAACAATTTTTAGCAATTATCAAATCCTATTTTTTCCTTAAATAAGAAAGTATGCATAAGCTCATACTGCGTAAAACTACATTGTCAGTTTTTTGACTCAATTGAACATTTATTTACCAACATCTGTCCAACCAAAACACTGATTTTAAGAGCTATTATCTGAGATGCAATTATAATATAATCCACCTCAGTTAAACACAGTTAATTTGTGCTTGCATTGTCACAGTCTGTTTGCATATGTAATAATACTGCAAAATTATTTTACATGTTGCCTGCTTAACCATACCTATCGTGATAATGCATAAAATTATTTTAAAAGTATTTTTTTAAAGAAAAAACAACAACCAGTTGATTTATTTTTTTTGTATTCCTGGCTCTGATAGTGTCTTTTCACTGCTCTGCACCTTAGTTTCTCTGAGCTAAAATGAGTACAAAACTCCTTCATGAAGTGCTCTGCAATCTCCTAAAATTGTTCTGTAGAGTATGTTGCTAGTCAGCTTTATTATTGTTTACCTAAACTGTTAAAAAATCCTCTCATGACAGAATCAGGTCTTCTGTAAGGATTGATGAAGACAGTTAAGGAAATATTCGATATTTGGTTAGGAGTGCTTAGAAGACTCAAAGAAACTATATACTAAAGCCCTATAAAAGCAATATGATGCAATCATATTTAGCTGTTGGTACAAGGCTGTTGGTTTGTTGTTTGTTTTTTTTTTTTTTTTCTTTCTTTTTGGTTTTGAATTCAGGCTATCAAAGTGGTTAATCCTTCATGAAAAATCAACAATAAATATTAGCAATTGCAAGGTAGCTGTAAAAAGCAAACTGTATAAAAGCTATTAAGGCTGAATACAGATGCAACATTTCTTAAAAATGCTACTAAGTTTTGCCAACTCTCACCTTGTGTCCCAGAAGATGCATGTGGGTTATGTTTGCCCTTACCCCGTATAATCTCTGATTTTTCTGTTTAAATTGTATACTTCAGAAACTCAGTCTGTCAACAATTGTCCAGTATTTGGATGATTTTCCTTTTCTTGCTACAGAGTGCCAGAAAGCACATCCATAAATCACGACTCCCTTTGAGCACAAGAAATAAAATAATTTAGAAGTTACCATAGAAAAAAAAAGATATTGCTGACGTTAAGGCACAAAAAGGGGGGCTCAGGACATGCATACGGGTGCTATTTCTGGTTCAGCTCAAAATCCATGAGTAATGTGGAATGTAGTCCCTCAGGGTCTCAGTTTCCAGCTAAGCATCACAAGGATAAAAATAACAGGAAATTTTATTGAGGCTTGGGGAGATGAAAACCATGAATGTTGATAGCAGCTATGGGGTAGAGTGATAAAAAAACCAGAGAAGTAGAAGGGGTAAATAAAAAGAGAGGAATGATTAATTTGCTCCAGAGAACATGTCTCCAAAGGCTCCACTTCCACATTCTTAACCTGTCCTTCAAGCCTTGGTAAAGCCTCCAGAATGGAGTTCTGCAACTGAGCTTTTAAAAAGAACCTTCTTAAAGAAGGAGAAATCCAGTTTCCACTGAATTCCAGTACATTATCAATATCTAACTTTATACTTCTTGACAAATCTCATCTTAAATGCTTCACTTTCTAAAGAGTGAATGGATTGTCTTCATGTGTCTCCTTTGGTTGCTTGAAGAAAAGCCCTAGTGAATTTCCTACTATATGTAAATTCAGTACAGCAAGAACAAGTTACAGCTGATGCATGTTTGTATTGCATGGACATTTAAGATATGGAGGATGATTTTAAGGATTATAAATCTTAACCATTTATCCACCTTGAGCTTTCGGCTTGATTGCTTTTTCCTTATTTTTCTCTTGAGATTCCTGACTGACTCACTATTAAAGGGCAGCTCTAACTTGTTCTTCAAATTTGCATCTGTAGAATTTGATGTCATAACTGCATATTTTTGGAGCTCTGTTTTCATTATTCCCTAAATGAAGGAGATGTATAAAGACTTGTAAGTATTTAATTAATTCCACCTGCCGTAATCCAAAAAATAGAGGAGGAGAAAGCAGAGAGATGAAGTCTAAAGATGTATATTTCAGGAATTACTTTTCTAGTGCCAAACTCATAGAGCAATGACCTTGAGCAAATCATTTGATCTCTTTGTTCCAGATTCTCAAAGGTGCTTAGGTATATAATTTTCATTAATTTCTGTCAGACTAGCAAGGGATCTATGTGCCCCATTCCTCTATGTGAAAAACACAGGTTCTGCTTCTGTACTCCATAGAAGTCGTCTGTGTATCTTGTCAAAATGTGTTCATTAATGTATTTAGTTACTCTGGTGATGATGATTCTGCCTAAGACAAAGAAATAGAATTCACTAATTGCCACATAATAGTACTGAGACCAAGACATGGAAATTACTCCAAAGTAAGAAATTAATATACATAGATAAGAAAAAAACCAAAACAAAACAACAATAATTTTATCAGAAAACAAATTGCTTTTATTTCAAATATTGAAAACAGATTTTCATGCCAGAAAGTGCAAGACAACTGCTAACTAGTATAGAAAAGGCATAGGGCTTTCCTTTGGGTGAGTTATTCCAAAACTGCTCTCTCCAAGGGTTATTGTATCTTTCTGTGAAGTATCTAATATCTAACATTCACTGTTACAGCCACAGTATCAGTCCCAAAAAAATCCTCTTAAAAAAAAGTCCTCTTTTTCCTTCAGACATCAAGTAGGTGTTGAAAGGATAATTGATGAGCTGTTTTTTAAAAAAGTTAGTATTTAATGTGGGATTTTTCAAGCAATACAAGAGAGTTAAGTGCTGAGATCCTATTGGAATTCATAGAAGCATAGAATCATAGGATGGTTAGAGTTGGAAGGGACCTTAAACATCATCAAGTTCCAACCACCCTGCCATGGGCAGGGAAACCTCCCACTAGGCCTGGTTGCTCAAAGCCCCATTCAATCTGGCCTTGAACATTTCCAGGGGTGGGACATCCACAACTTCCCTGGGCAACCTCTTCCAGTGGCTCATCACCCTCACAGTAAAGAATTTCTTCCTATTATCCAATCTAAATCTCCCCTCCTTAAGTTTAAAACCATTAACCTTCATCCTTTCAACAGAAATCAGATTCAATAGAATCACCCCCTTAAAGTACCTTGGAGCAGTTCAGCTGTAGAAACTCTATTTTGAAGCTCTTGCTGATGCAGAATACACAGAGAAAAGTTCCATGGTTAAGAGTTATAAGGATTGTACCCACATAGGCTGTTAACTTTAACTAGCGTGTGTTGACCATGCATTGTGCCATACACAAAACTACCAGAAATACAAAGAAGAAGTAGATTTTATTGGAGGCACGGTGGGTTCTGCTCCACTTCTAAGTAGGGGTTAGTACTGAACACTGGTTTACAAATTCAGAGAAGACAAGCTTAATCGTATGTGTGCTGTTCACCCTTAGCTGGATCATTAGTCACTGCTTGGAAAGTATTCAGAAGACAATTATATAATTGCAGAAAGGTAGGAGATTGCTGCAATCAACTAGGCATGACTGCTCTTCAGCTGAAGAATTTGGAGGATTTCAGGCAATGTCAGGCATATAGTCAGCAAATTTAAGGGCAGCAGCTAAATTATAAAAGAATTCTACTGTTCTTGAGGTTTTGGGTTTTTTTTAGTGGAGACTAAATGTACCATACTACTTTGAATTATATGCTGCATATTTAATAGGAATTTAGCACGATTTTGGGCTTGTAAGAATATGGAGTTGAAAGAACTAGAATAAACTGAAAAATGAGCCAGTTTAATAACTTAATATTTTCCTTAAAATATCTACTGAAAGCAGGAGAATGGATGCATAGACCAATGTATGGACAGTAATAACTCAGCCAGATCATGGGAAATAACAGGGCTTTACAAACATAAGCAAGAACTTTACTTCTGAAATCATTACAATCTCCCATTCACTTCAACAGAAAACTCTATCATTTGTATGGGTCCATAACCTGGATAAATAAGGAGTGTTAACCACTCCTTCTACCATTTCACGGACTCATGACCTGAGAGTTGAAAAATGTAAGAGAATTTAAGAGAAGAGTTTTTAAACCATATTGGAAAATAAATTGATATTATCTATTCAAATCACATCTTGAATTCTGCTTTAGTTTTGTTTGAAATATACTACTAAAGTCCTATGAGTTTGTTTCTTCAAACTAACAATGACCCGTATTGATAGTACAGTTAGAAAGTGATATCAAGTCTTACAAATCTCGTGCTTTATCTGTAACTTTTAAAATGCATGGAGAAGGATCATCTCCAATTTTAATTAATCACATAGACAGAATTCATAAAGTTTTAAGGTAGTGGAAGCATACAGTCATCAAGTTTTTCATGAGCACTAGTTCAGCAAATAAATTATAGTTGTGATGATTCTTCATCGGGCTGTGAGTGAAAAGGGAGTATGCACAGAAGGTTATTCAAAACTAGAAAATTCAACGGAGTGATATTTTTAAATAATAATAATAACANCCTTCACTTTTGATAATTCATGAAGATGCAAGCTAACGCTTCAAAGAACTCACTTAAAACATGAAGAATTTTAAGCAAAGCGTTCACATACTTCATTTTCCTTAAGTTCTTATTTAATGTAACATCAATATTTTACAGAAATAGCTACATATCCAGATTTTTACCTTTCCATAGGACTTCTTTGACAATGAAGAACATTTACTATAGCTGCATGTTTATTTCTTATTTGCTCTCTTCAATTTTTGTAAAACAATAGAAAAGTACAAAAGTAGAACTTGTTGCTTTAAATAAGGCATGTTTGTGATTATTCATTTATCTAATATCTTAATTTCAAATATACCTGTTTAGACAGTGTAAGCAAAAATCCAAAGGACAACTAAATGTACAATTTAGAAAAATACTCATGAATAAATGCAAATTTAGCTCTATAAAGATAAATTATGTGTATAAAAAAAAGAGATATCAGATTTTTAAGTGAAAATTGCAAAAACACAATCATATCACTGTTTGTAGATCTGCTATTGATACACCTGGCATTAGATTTAAATTCTGTCATTATTGTCATGACTGGTTCTGCCTTCCTGTGGATTCCTATCAAGACAAATATTCAAAGAATACTAATACTCTTTGGGCTTTTTGAATATTAATTCTCAGTAAAGTCTGTAGGAAGTCTATGAATGCAATCTATTACCTTAATATTTTCATAAGATAAAAAAAAGAGCAAAATTTTATAATATATACAAATTTTAAGTCCTCACACAGCTAATCTATTTAAATCATTGTCTTTAAATCATGATAAACCAATATTTAATCGGGCTTTTCAGAGTTTGGAGTCTGGACTCAGTCAGAGTCTGGAATTAGTTTTATCATACCAATTATTTAAAATGCATTGTCCTTTTGAAAGTAAAAGCAAAACTCAGTTAATTTACTTAATTTTTTTTTCCTAAGAAATTAGTATTTTTTTCATCCTAAATCTGTTTTTTAATGATTTTTTTTAAAATTATCTCCCAGGAGCTGAAAATGGGATTACACTACCTCATAGTTTCTGCTATCTTATAGCAAAGATCTCAACATAAACCAAGGACAGTAGCCAGTCTTATTGGAAGAATGAATTTTCTCAATTACTGCAAAAAAGGGACCTTTTCACACAGTCAAAGGAGACTTCTTCTCTCAGTTTGAGGAGCACCAAAACCAACTGGAGGAATTATATTACCTACACTGAATATTTGCTTTATCCCAATAAAATGACAGATAGTGTATACCATAAACACAGAAGAAGGAACAGTTTATAGCTCCTCTGGCCAAAAAAGTTGATGTGATAGAGTCCAATATTATGAGCTACGTCTTGCAGCATTTTTCTTCTCATACCAGCAAAGCTATTCATATCAGTGGCAACACAGGTGTATCAAAATTTAAAGTCCCACAGCCTATTCTAGAGGAGAAGCAATGATACTAAAAAGAAGCTGATACTAAGTCAGACTGGATATGCCATACACATGACATAAGAAACGGAACATATCCCATCTGCACACGAAATAATGCTAGAGTGGTTTCTCAAACAAATTTTTAAAATGGCATTCTCAGAATTATTCCTTTGGAATTCATCTCTTAACAAAGTATTAAATGTTATGATTGGTCCCAGGAAAGGCAATGAACTGAAATATTACTATTGCTTTTCCTGTTAAAACCTCCTCTCAATAGAGGTCGATGACATTTAACACACAACAGTAAGCAATCCATGCTGGCATCTCTGAATCACTGGCACTCGTGACTTTTCACCAGTGGACCTCACATTATTGTCACACAGAACATCATGTCTGAAGCCAGCTTCCTTGTTCTACCACATGTGTCTCTGTACTCAAGTCTCAGTTTATCTTTTGACATGTGCTGCAGCAACGCTTAGCTCCCCAGTCATCCAAATTATCTTTCATTTAAGAGGCATTGCAGCCTCTACCTGTGTCACTATCCAAGTCGTGCTTTCTGCTGGGGGAGAGGAAAAGGAGATAGAGGGAGAATTTGCAGACTTAAATCTCCCTCTGGATTTTGGATACAATTCAGTCATCAAGTTATACATCTAGATCTCTGCTACCCAAATGCCATAGTATAAACTTTTTCAGTGTGGGTTTTTAAATACCTCTCTTTCATTTCTCTATTATTATGTTTTCATTATGGCAGCTTAGAACATGTTTTCATTTCACTTTAGATTAGATAACAAGAACCAGCTCAAAGTCGAGTCTGCTAACTCTTGACCTTGTTAGTAAAGCTACAGTTTTATTCATTTCAGCTCTGCACCAGATTAATAAAGCCTATATGTATTAGATTTCACAAAAAAGAAACATCACAAATAAAATGCTTGATTTGCTTCTCAAGCTGAAGGTTTGCACAAGGTTAAAATCAAGTATCTGGGAGGTGAAGCTCTTTCAAGCTCTCTCATGCCTATATTTCTTCTGACTATCACTGGCATGTATCCTTGAGTCTTGGTTCAATTAATCGGGTAGCATTTTGCTTAAAGTCTAGTTTTGTGTACTATTAATTGTATATGCCTTTTCCATCAAGATTACAGGACCGAAAAAAAAGCCAAAACCAAAACCTCACAACTTTGATCACAGAAAATGAGAAGTACCGTACCTTAGCATTTATTTTATAATTATGAGTTTTTAAATTTGCTCTATTCATTGAAATTTCTTTTTCTTCAGATGAAGGAAGTGGGATAGGAATCACACCCTAGCTAAAGGAAAAGGTAAACAATATCTTGATTATGTATGTCTTACACTTATTCAGCTAGACTAGCACACAAAAAAAACCGTAGAATTTGCTTCTTTGTCTCCTTCACATCCACCAGGCAAGGAATTTAAAGCACTTCCAATGCAAGCAAAGAAAATAAAAAGAAACATTTTTCCAAATTCCCAAAAGCTTTTGCTCCAAAAGACTCCTGCTTCCAATTCACTACCAAAAGATTAATGTCCCCTATATGAAATTCCTTTTACAATTCCTTGCCCTTACTAATTTCAGTTGTTGCAGACTTCTTCAGCTTACTGACTCAGCCCATCTGGCACTAGAACATTTTAATCTCCTCTCTTTCACTTTCTTCTCTTTGTCATCTCTGTATCTCTTCCCCAAGCCCTATGGGAATCTGATCCAAATGAAACTACTGATGAATTAGACAATAAGATGTATTCTGATTCTGAGTTTAAACTCTCACATGACCAAGAGAAAGCAAAATAATAGCTTAAGAATTTTGGAGATAACTAAGCAGTGAAAAATTATTTAACAAAAATTAAACCTTGAGTTCTTTATTTGCATTATGTGGTGAAGTGCTACATATGTGATAAATCACTAGAAAGACAGGGAGAACAAAACAGATTGATACCCAGCAATGGACACAAAATGCACCAGAGAAACTTGAAAATGCAGTGAATAAAAGCTCTTTACTCTACAAGCATGTGACTGTCGCTGTGCATTTCTGATGCAGTGCTGCAATTTTCATACATTATATTTCAGTGTTGTTTGAAAACTGGAACATGAACGAAGACAAATGGCAAATGCTGCCCTGTAGTTTTAGCCTAGGCCCTTTTGAGTAATCTAACCCATTAGGGGTACCATCTTGTGACAAAAGTAGGAGGAGACCATAAATCAATGATGTGCAAATGTCCTTTCAGTGATTATGGGACTATATTACTCATAAGCATACGTTTATTGTCTTAATTTAAAAATCTTTTTGCATATGATGGGTTATCTGATTATTAACAAAAAGAAACTGTTTTTCTGAAACCGCATTGAAGAACAAGGGAGAGAAGCAGAAGAAAGGACAGAGAAGGATATCCTGAATTATTTTTTCAGTCATACATAGCTTTTTATGAAAACTTATGTTACAGCACTTTTTCCTCTGACATCTACCACTAGGAGTAAACATACTGAAGGTTAATTTAATATTTTTATTCTGCTTTTTCTTTCTGCTTTCCCTTCACAAGGACATACCCTTTCATGTTTGCATTTAGTTATATAATATAGCACCACATTCTAGACTCTGGCCTCCTGAGGAGCTGCAGTTCACCCTTAGAAGTTGCTGCCCAAGGTGCTTTCTGTAGCTGGATTCCAGGACTGTTTATTTAATGACTCTTCATTGGCGTATTGCCAATAGTCAATGAACAATAATATAGTTGTTCTTTCACTTTGCTTCATACACCTACTATGTTGTAACTAACAAGGTGAACCAGAAAAAAAGAAGCATCAGAAAACACTTTCCAATAAAAATGGATGAAATCTAAGCTCCTTGAGGGAGTAGCCTGAAACACATGTTCTGTGGAAAATAAAAAAAAAATAAGCAAATGAAGCCTTATTTGAGCTGGAACTAGGATTATCTGGAACTAAGATTTAGTCAACATAAAATAGAAATTAAAGTACATAGGTCTAGCAGTGCAATCAAAAGCTTTCTTGTTCAGCATTCTCTCTCTTACTCTGAAGGTGCCTTGAGGTATCACTGTTTGACAAAAGTTTTGCCCTTGCACAGTGTTCTCTTCCTGCATGTATTCAAGTCTTCCCAGTCTTAGAACTGTAGTACCTAGGCACAGCCTAGGCTACATCAGGAGTTTAGCTTTTCTCCACAGAGTCCCCTAAGGATCTCCATCTAATAAATATTCTCTGAACAAACTAAATGCATACCAGTTATAGAAGGCTCTTTGCAAAGGTGCAGATGAGGTTACTTTTTTATTATAGGTCTGTTAAAGAAAGAGATGGCGGTTAGAAGATACATCCAAACTGTTGTTTAATGGTCTGATTTCTCTGGCAGCTTGAATACTAATATGGTACTCAGTCCATCAGAATTCAAACCCTCAACTATCTGGGGAGGATTTGAATACATATCTACTGTGTAATGAGAAATAGAGACTTCTTGTAATGGAGCTCTTCTAATCTATCCAACAAAAATGTTTTTGACTAAAATATTTTTATTTCAAAGAGAGAGTTTAAGAGTAATCCTATATCTCTATGATTAGATCACTCTTTGCATGAGAGAGATTTTATAATCCCTGTTTCTTTTAGTGCTGACATTTTTATATGAAATGCACAGCCAGGTCCTGAAGTTCTTTTTATGATTTATGACCTATTGAAACACATGGAACAGAAATTGCAGTGCTTATATAAAACTAGTAGGAGGAAGAACTTCCTACTGTTCAAATTCATGAGTCAGGTCTATGGGAGTTTTTTTGTTAATGCTTCCTACTGTTACACATAATGCACCGAAAACCAGCAGGTATTAGCTTAGTAAAGCTATTGTGAAGTATTTCCAATGACTAAATGGAAACAGGTAAAGATCTTCCCTCATAATGGCATTACACCAAGTTCTGTATTGCTTTGTTCCTTTGTGTGACCTCCTTTAATTCAGTGGATCCATCCAGATATAAATATCAGAAAAGGTCTATGTACAGTAACACTGCCCTAAAGAACTGCTGCTACTCTAGCTGAATACCAAAGTATTTGAAAGGAATGAGAGTCACAAAATTAAAGGTTACTTAGTACTTCAAGAGACAGGAAAATACAGTAAAACTGGTTTATTTTTACTGATTTTTTTTTCTGTACTTCCAATTTGGAATCCATTTTTAAAGTTTATGGATTCCCTTAGAATACTCCCAAGTCCTACTATGCTGTGAGAGATTAAAATGTATGGAACCAATTGGTAGAAAGCTCTTAATTAAAATAAGTTTCTGCCACACTGGCACAAACAAAGGTCAGAATGCCCTGCCAATTACGTCGTTTTAATCAACAATGACAGCAAATGCACCATACATAAGAATGAAAGAGCACAGAACTGATGTGTGGACAACTAAAGCTTTGTCTTGTTGTCTTGAGCATGACTTACAGGAGTGGATGGGAGGGGCTGACTGTGAAGACAATGCAGAACATACTCTATGCTCTGTGATTTACACAGGTTTAGTATTTTAACAGACTAGGAAATGCATTGCCTTTGAGAGCAAAGATAAAGATTGATCCTGTGAAGAGATGAATGCTCTCAACTCGCCTTGACAGCAAACACTTCATCGGAGGGGAACCAGAAGTGTTACAGTTGAATAAGCTACAAGACCAGCATTTTATTTATAACAAGGGATATGAAGTATAAATAAAATAGAGTAAGATAACAAAGACTGCATTGAAAGAATAAGTAAAAGAATAAATCAGCTTCTTATGAATACATGTGTCAAGACCATGAATACAGCTGGAGTTGAATGAGAAAATATTGCTCATTGATATAGATTACATATTCCAGGATTAAATTTATGTGCAATATTTAGATAAATAAAAATTCACATGACTCTGAGGGATTTACTGAGCTTTCATGGAAGGTCAAAGAAAGCTGATTGCCTAATTTCTGGTCACCTCTTACAAACTCTTAGTGGATTTTTAATAATGTATTCCTGGAGACTCTATTTAAAGTCTGTGTCCAACTCTGGGACTAAACTTCAGGTCATTCAATGGATTTTTATTTCAGCCAAATTAAAAAAAAATGTTACAACACATGATTCTGTGATAAATGTTAAAAGCTCATCTTTGTAGAAGATTTACATTGTGAATAGATTCACAAAAAATCAGGATTGAAAAAGACGAAGATTGAGGTTTTTGGGGTAATATTTTGCATTGGACACCAGGCTTAGATTGGGAGTATATGAAAAATAAAGCTAAAATTTTCATTCCAGTCTGATTTTTTTAAAGGAAAATGCATTTTTGACTGAAGTATTTTTAAGGTAATGCTTTAACTTCATAGTCCTTTCTTCTTCCCTGTAGTCCTTGTTTCCTATCTTTTGTGGTAGAATAAAGTGATATAAATAACTAGTCCTATCTCAGCTGTCACTAGGAGGGGAATATGTTAGAAATTGTAATCCAAATGGGAAGCTGGTCCCTGTAGGACAATAGTAGTAGTCTGGCATGAAATAGAAGCTTTTGGTGGTTTGGTCAAGCAATTTCTTATTTTAAGAAATCTTTTTATATTTTTCACCAAATCATACTTTTTTTTTTTCATTAAAGCTTTTGTTTGTTTTGTTGTCTTTTCTTAATACTTTGTATAGTGTACAAGTTTTATTTGTTTTGGTTTTGGGTTGTTTTTGTTTTTGTTTTTGTTTTCCCAAAGCAAGTATCTTTAAGTTACCACCTTAATTACATTAATCACTTGGCAAAAATTATTTCCTCCTCTGCTTTAACATAGGAAACTTTTAACCTATGCTATACCCAAAGTAAGGTCACTTTTCTAGCCAGTTTTCTAGATATTTGGAGCCATTTTTGTCACAATTATGCATTTTCTGTTCCAGGGACAACAACATGATATGTGTCTGCACCCCGTTTGTCGTAGCCCATTCACTCACTTGCTACAATTGGGTTGCAGTCCACATCAGATAGATACTAATATTTTGTACTTCTGAAATAGTACATATTACTTCAGCCATAGTGAAAAGAAAGATCCCAGTCTTAGTATTTGGGCATGGCTGAGTGAAGCCTAGGGATGATTTATGACATCACCAAAGGGAAGAAAAGAGATGATGTCTAGACTGAGTATGCAGGTAGTAACAATTTAAGTAGACGTGTCATAAATACTTCAGTGTGGATTTATTTCCACATGAATAAGTTATTCAATATACTTAGCAACTCTAAAATAATATATCAATTTAATTCCCCTGAAATGGGAACCTTTTTTCTTTTTCTCATCTGCACAACTACAATTACAGGGTATTGCTCTGGTGGAGAGATTTTTGGCAACCATACTAAGACAGACCAGTAGTATATCGAGCTCATGGTGGTGTAAACACTAGTTGAAAGAGTGAACGAGTTTCTTGCAAATGCATTTTATTAGTAGTCTTAGAAGTCACACAAAGAAGTTTTCATCCGAGATATCAGATGATTATTAACTATGCTAGATTATGAAATAATTGCAAATTCCTATAATTTTTGCTGGGGGGGAAAAAAAAATAATTACTAGGAAGGATCTTGTCACCAAGGTAAATGTCACCTATATATGATGACACCAATACTTGCAGAATAATCTCAGCTGTCAGGGAAGCCACTAGGAAATAAAAGCCTTACCAGCTGCCAGGAGACACTGCAAGCCCTTTAACATCAAACTTGATAGAAATGTCTCTAATGCCAGACAAAAGAGGACCAAAGACAATGTCCCCATCACAGAGGTCAAGTGACATATAATGACTCATGTCCACATTGTTCAGACCTTCTCCTTTCTACTTTACAAAAGTCTGAAGGATTATGGACAGTGAAAGTAGCCAGATCTGGTCCTTATTTTGCATTTTAAATTTGGAATAAACTGTCTCCAGAATGATGGCTCCAAGATGTAGAAACAAGATACCAGAAGTCAATGAGAGACAAAGTGATTGATGCAACAGCCCCAAGTGAGAGTAAATTTAAATATATCAGCTAGCTGAATTGGTTCAAAACAGAGCCACAGGGTCTAAGACAATATATGTATTATCTTATACTATCCTATATACCAAAACAAACACCATGTATCCCACAGAAGTCAAACCTTAAAGACACATCTGATGGATATGAATCTATTGCTGACCAGAGAAACAAAAAGGCCTGAGGGACTTAATCAGACATGATGGGGGAATAATTGGGCATGAAGAGGGCTTTTGCATATTCTCACACAACAGGGAACAAACTTTGTCTTGTAGGCTACAAGTAAGCTTTAATTTTTCACCTGTAAATTGATGATAACTAAGTAACTTCTATGTAACTAGATGTACAAATTGATTGAAAAGTTATTTATATTTTGGAAGAAGTACAAAATTAATAATAAAAGGGGAAAGGAGGAATGAGGAAGGAAAGTGTTACCAGTCTGTATTTCTAGCATACGCTATATTCTACAGACCATCTTAATAAGAATGTTATTCTATTTCAGATGGGGTGTAACCTCCCACCTATCACTCAGTAGTCTCTAGTTTCCATATTCTTAGCTCTTTACATAGGAGAATACTGAATGATAAAAGGAGAGCCTCTTTCCCCTGTATATTCTTTTTTACAGAGGAAAATTCTTAGCTATTTTTAGCTTAGCTGTTAATTGCTTTGTAGATACAGATTTCTATTTCACTTATACATTTTCTGTCTTTAAATAACAGAGGTTAGTAGAAATTATTCCAATTCAGTTATGATTAAGCAAAATTATATAAAATACTATAAGTATTATTCCACATCAAAAGAATCCCTGATGATAAGGACGTGTAAGCTTTAAGTGTTTTCAAGATTCTTCATAGTAGTACTGCAGAATCCTGGGGAACTACCTTTATCTGATCGAATTGCATAAAGGTAATTGTTCCATTTGTCTTGATTTACTTTCCCTGTAGCATATAGGTAACGTGACTTAATGACACTCTGTTGAGAATTTAATAGTCCCAACTTTCTCCCTTAATCCTGTTGTAATGGTCAAGTATCATTTAGGAACTAAAATATTTTATCTTTTAGAATGTTATCAGTTTATAAAATTACTGTGTTTTAGCAATTTGAGGGAGGCACACAACTCTAGGAGGATGAAAGAAAGGAAAGAGGATTCAGTGAAAAAGATAAGTATGGAATACAGGAATGGAAAAAAATCATCTGAATGTTTGAGAAGGAGAAGGTGAAGAGAAAAGTACTTTTTGGAGTACATTGCAGCAGATATTGGTCAGAAATCTCAAATTTTGGGAATCTAAACAGTAAATTAATGAAAAACAATATTTCACACAGATCTCCAAATTGCATTGCTTTCACCAGATGTGACTATAGCATGCAGTGGAGGATAGTAACAGGGTTGCTTGTTTTGTTGTTGTTGGTTTTATTACTGAATATTTTAATTGATTCTTTGAACTGAATATTCCTTTGAATAATCAGATCATTTTTAGCAACATTTTTCTGTTCAAAGGCAGTCCTGTTTCCACAGTGGAAGCATTGGATCCAGCACAGAGGTAATAACAGATGTCTAGAAGCTGTATAGTTTGAGTTGCACAGGATTTAATATATCAGGCTTAAATATTCCAGTTTATATCTTTACACTAACACTCAGTGTCTATCTCTAGCTCTATTGCTTTTAGTTCTGGAAAAGAAATTAGTAGACAGACGATACAGGACATTTTATCTCATGGTACTAATGTTTCTGCTTTCAGAGGGTATCACAATCCTAAAGTAACTGTTCTTTCAGCCATTGTGCATATAGCATGTTCACTGCTATAGGATGATTTAGCAACCTTCATTACCTTGAATTACAACCCAGGCCTGTTTTTATGGAGGGTGGGTTGTTGAGACATAATGAAACAGCCATGATGCTATAACTGTAATTTCAGGCACTTTTGTAAGGCAAAACTTAAGTTAAAGTTGAAGTACACTCATGTCAAATGGGAAAAATTAAGAAATATAGTCTTATGTCAGCCAGACACTGTTTAAAATTGTGCCTACTGAGTCCACAAATAGCTATTGACAAGGATGAGTATTTATCATACAGAGAGTGAAATAATGTTTCTGTTACATTTTTGTCACTGATGTCACTGCAATGAAGTGATGTAAGTGTAACTGAGTTAAAAATATCAGCAGCTGCATCTGCAATGATTAAATGCCACATGCAAATTAAGCACCCTTTCTAAACTGATAAACTACAATACAATTTGTAGTGGTTTCAAACTAAAATGTAAGATAAAGCTCCAGTCAAAGTTATAAACTCCAGTTTCTCAAAAGGACAGGAATACAGAATGGCGTACAACTAAAGAAATTGTATTAGATTACGTAGTTTTCACTGTTAAAAATCTAACAGAAAAAGGAAATGATGAAAAAATAAATTTTCTTTGTATTAATTTCATAAGCTAAGCACACTTAGCAAAATCTGTATGGTTTTCTGTCATGATAAGTAGTAAGCTCAGCAACAGTTGATCACATTTTGCTATGTTTAATGGGATCTATTCATAGTCATCTCTCAGGAACGTGTCTTTGTGACTAACTGGATAACATGTTCCAACAAGAGGTGTGAAAAACTTCCTATATGTGCATTCTCAAACGTAAAGATACGTAACTGCAATTGCTCAGGTGTTACTCTGGTTATACTTCTGCAAGAAAAAGCAATGACATTAAGGTGATCTTTGTGATGTTTGACAAGTTCAGAATTGCATTATTTTCTTCTAGGGGATTATGTTTCCACATTTAACATTCTGATCTTCAAGTATCATTTTGTACTTTAGAGCAACATTTTTTTTCCAAATGTTGGTTATTTTAATATGAAATAATTTGCTCTTATTTACATATACTTCCCCCCTTCCTATCCATAGGGACATATTTTCATTTATGAAATTACAACTTTTCTCAGAACCATGAATTTGACATTAGCAGGGTGGTCTATTAATTTCCATGTCTGATACAGAATAGTTTCAGCCCTCTTCCTCTGTAATTTGTATCCATACTGTTAACTGCAGTGCCAGTAATGCAGCAGAAAGCAGTAAGTACACTTGAAGCTTGTACAGAAATCATGCTATAAAGATTCTAAGAGCCTCCAAGGGAATAATTATCTCACTACAGGGAGTACACATTGTTTGGCATTTGGTCTTTGTGTTGTCCTTCGCTTTCTTGCAACTGGTTGAGATCAGTACACATTAACAGCAAAACTGATCAGCTGCAGAGCCAACAGTTCCATAGTCATTCATTTTCTTCCTAAAGGTGTTAATAGCAAAATAAAGGAATGGCTCACAGAGTACTGGTGTGACATGGAGCAGTTGAACTTAAGTATTCAATGTACATTCTAGTCAAGCATTTAGGAATATGTTTAGAATAAGTATTCCCAACTATTTTTATTATTTCAGAAGTAATTATGAAAAGTTTGTGCATCAGAACAACACACTATAATCCTTTAAATACATTTGGGAAATTCAAAACAACTGCTTATAAAAATTTATTATTTTTATGAAATAAAATCACAGAAAGAGAAGAGAAGAGAAGAGAAGAGAAGAGAAGAGAAGAGAAGAGAAGAGAAGAGAAGAGAAGAGAAGAGAAGANTTGTATGATCTATTGTCTGTCACGCACTGTTATTGAATGCAATTACTATAATGGTAGCTCGATGACTCCCACAATAAAATTATGGTCTGTAACCTTCAGAACTGCTACTCTATTTATAATTGGGCTTGATAAAGCAACCTATTTTTAGTTGAAAATATTTATAAGTATTGCAACTATCTACATATACCCATGTGTGTAGCACTGTGTGCATTTAGTGATCTTTCAACATGAAGAAAATTGTCCCCTGAATCTCAAGTGCGAGCATTACAGATGTTCTTGTATCTTTGTAGCACAATATTTTAAGGCAAAAGGTGGATAAATCTTACCTAGCCTTCTCTAAGCCTCCTAAAGTCCAGTTGATTGCTTTTAATAATATTTATTTATTGAATTATATGCTTAAATTCTGATTCACTACAAAGGCCTCTTCTTGTCGGTCTTTTGAGAACTGCATTTAAGAAGGATCATGCAGAAGACATAATTTTACTAAGGTGAAAACCCACCTTAGACCCCCATTTTTAATTCTGAATATTGTTTTCAAGAACCCAAAAGAACAAAGATTCAATTTTTTTCATTTTGGGTAGAACATACACATATATACAAGTGAAATATTATATAAACACACACACACATTTTTACATATAAGTGTGCCTTTCTGTAAATACACATATAATTTAGAATATTTATTTGTGATTAAGTTCATGCCTGCAAAAAATAATAATTACACAATTGCATAACAGTTGTACATAGATATAGTATTTCATTGTTTTTCACCTTGTGCAGTCAGTTACAAACTTATGGATGCCCAACCATACTGTTAATACAAGGAACTCACCAAATGTGATCACAGTGAAATGGCCATTTCATGACATATGTATGCTTGAAAATCAGGGTCATAAATAGAGAAAAAAAAATAATATATATATATATAGATATGTCAGTAAAGTTATTTTCTGGGTTCATTACAAACTCCATATATGCAGAAAAGCCACAGTAATTTCTGGAGAAAGATATATTTTATTCATTGACGTTTACCATCAAAAAGAAATATTTTATTTTATGATTGCCTGTGTAATAAAAAAATCATTTTTTACCCCACAGTCATAAGGACATCTCAGATCACAGAACCACAGAATGACAGGGGTTGGAAAAGACACCTGGAGATCCTCTAGTCCCTGCCAGAGCAGGTCCACCAAGATCAGGTTGCACAGGAACTTGTACAGGTAGGTTTTGAATACCTCCAGGGACAGAGAATCCACCTCTGCCACCTCAAAGTAAAGAAGAAGTACCTCCTCATGTTTAGATAGAACTTCCTATGTTCAGGTTTGTTCAAGATCATGACTTAATCTGTTTGAAAATAAAAAGTAATCAATCAAAAAAAAGGAATAAACACACACCCCACCCCACCCCCCAAAAAAAACCCACAAAAAACCTCAAAAGCCACTTAGGACAAACAAAATACATTACAGTACCCTGAGTAATAAGTGGGTTTACATTTATCATAACCAGCATTTAAGACCCTGAGACTTCTGGAAACTAGACAACAGCAAAATGAGTTTACAAAATACAAAATAGTACTGAGCATCTAGTGTTTTTAATTTGATCTCAACTTTATTATAGCTTCATTATCTGTAAATGTGAAAGGAAACCTAAGTGCTCCTCTGAAGCTCAAGCAATGTGTTCATACTTCTTGCAAAGCAATATTTCCCCACTGAACTGCTTCTATATTAATATTGCACAGGTTCACTAACTTGTCAAGATTTGTAGCATTATAAGCTCAACATCAACACAATGCAGTTGTGTTGCTTGATACAACTTCATCCATAAAACATTTTGTCTTGCAAATACCAACTGATTACTCCTGTTGCATTTTATATAGGAACAGGCTAAAAGGGAACACACTTTCAGAAAAACCCCAAACGAACAAAAAACAGAACAGAAACACTGGTTTTCTATCTGTATTAAAGGAATAAATAAAATAATTTCTTAGTGGAAATTATTAATCTCCATAAGTTAAAATAAGAATTCCACCATTTGTTGATTATTCCAATGCTACCATAATACTGAATATTTTGCATCATCTTATATAGTGATATCTATCTTTAAATATACTTCCATTAAGTTAATTTTCCTTATGATATTTGATAGCTGCTAGCTTCTAACCCTGGTTTTTTCAAGACTTTGTTTTTAATTAAATATATTTTAACTGGAAAGTCTATAAAAATACATATTTAACAGCAGTAAGCTGTATCTACTTAGTTTTAGACACATGTATCATAAAACAGAGGAATTGTATCATTTACATTGTAGGAGATGAAATGTGTGTAAAAATTTTATTCTTCAGTCTCAGCATATTGAGTCTGAAAACAATGTACATTCACAGCCACCTAGATAGGTAATTATTTTTCTCTTATTAAAATAAATTTACTGTGTTGGTTAAAAACAATTAATCTTACAGAAAAAATAATCCAATAATATAAATTTTGTACTTTGACCCACAAAATGATAAAAGTGAAAAAGTAAAAATTTCAGCAATATTTATATATTTTCACTTAAATTTCTAATCCCAGTCTTCTAACCTTAATGGTAAAATAGACCAAAAATCTAAAATCTTACCTATATTCTGTATAAAAGCAGGCATATGAAAATTAAAACATACGTAAAAATTTATTGCATTCAGAAAATGTAAATAATCTAATACGGCTCATTGTGATAATATTTAAGATAATAGATTTATATTAGTTAAAAAGTGTAAATATTTCTTCCATGTTGCATTATTATAATGTCATATAATATAGATTTTTACTAATTTCTTTTGTTTAGATTTTTTTTTTTAATCTTTATGCAATTAAATCAAACCCTACATTTTTCTTTTTAACTTACTTTTAGCATTCAAAGTCTTCATCCACTCGCGGTCTGACAATTTTATTCTGAAAATACTCATGGCACTCTATATGCAATTTCATGAGAAAAAAGTTTATTATTCCTTACATTTTATCTATTTCTATGATATAGCATGCAATGTATGTATACAAAACTAAAAAAAAAACCTCACAAACTGAAAATATTTGCAAAATACTTTTCTTCACATATACAACTTGATCTACCTTTTGCCTTAAAATATTGTGCTACAAAGATACAAGAACTTCTGTAATGCTCGCACTTTAGATTCAGGGGAAATAAGATACTCAAGACTTCACCAGACAGCCGTTCTGCACAGTCTCTCACCTTGTAGTCACAACTTATCAGGTGCCAGTTTCCAGTAAAAAGAAATTGCCGTGAATTGTCCTATGCATAAGCACTTGGCATTTAGTACAGGCAGCACTGTGAAACAGACTGTGACCCCAGGTCTTCAAGGCAGTCAGTTTCACATGATTTACAGTATTATGGGAAAAGTTTCCTTCCTCATGTGGAAGTTAAAAAAAACCAAGGAGGTCTGACACCTAATCAAGGTGGTTCATAACTTCTATAACCCACACATTTTCACTCCAGAAATTTTTTTAAGTGTTAAAAACAGATGCTATGGCTCTTAATCAGCACCACTTAAAATAGTGGAATTGACATCAGGATAATGCATTAAGTTCTAAACTTAGGACCTAGTTTTGCCTGCTATGCATATGATTATCCATGAGTATAAGAAAACAGAATTATATCTATTCAAAAGTAAAATTAAGCAAGGAAATTTCACTTAAAAAACTTGCAATTGCTATGAACTATATGGGCAGAAGATACCATAATCAGAATATTTTTCTTTTTAAAATTGAAATACACTATTGACGTTCTGAACATTAAAAAATGAAGATTAAAAAAAAAAGTCTTAATTTTTTAAAGGGTTGGGGGTTTTTGTTGGTTTTGTTTTTTTTTTTTTTTTTTTTTTTTTTAACTTTTAGCTGTCTAACCACCGGTTGTATGATCACATACTGGAAGGTTAAACAAAATAAACCAAGAGTGGAGATTAACATAAAAAGGAGTAAGAGTTGATACGATACAAATCAGACTGAGAGTCAGTACTTGTAGCAATTTAGCAGTCTAAAATATAATCCATTTAACTGTACAGAAGTATAAAATGTGCTCTCTACTTGCATGCAACTCTGTATAGCTAAATTCAGAAATGATGTTTTCAAATCGCTCTTTTAGCTAGTTCTCTGTGTAAAACAGTCAATGAATATTTGTTGGGAAACTTTTCTAAAATAAATAAGATTGGAGTTTGCAATGTGCCATTTGAGGACTCTAACGCCATAGGAGAGACAGCAAGAGAAACAAGGAGGCATGAGAATGAAAGGAAAATTTTGTTGTAATAATAGAAGGTTAATAGCATTAAGGGATGGATACACCCCAAACAATTGTCTTAAATGAAGACTTTGAGTTAAAGTAGCCACTGAATTGTGCTACCAGAAATATCTTTAGATCCATCATAGAATATATGAAGATAAGAAATATGGTTTATTCTACATGAATCATCCAGGGATTACCTGATGTCTGTGTGATCAAGTACTTCTGCAATTATTCGAATAGAGGGTGTTCATTTGGGTTTCTCCTGGAGTCTATCAGATGTCAGTGGCATAGGAGCTGCTTATAACATGAGGGGGAAACAAAATCATGTCCATAGGACGTATGTCACCTTGGCTGTTCTTACAGCCTACAGTCTTTCCTCTGTAAAAAGGCTCCAAAGTATTTTAATGACACAGAAAGTTAGCTGTGTTGATCACTATGCCAATGTAAAAATAGTCTTAGATTTACTTAGACAATAACTAACTTTGTTACCTGAAGAAAGCTTAAATAGTTTCCTTTTAATTTTGTTTAATAAAAAAAGAAATTGTATCAGGAGGATTTTTCTTTCTTTTTTTCAATTCAGTGGCTATTGGATAATATTGTAAAAATTAAGTCTCTATATTATAAAATATTGTAAAAAAACTAAGTCCCTGTAAGGAGGACAATCTTGACATCTGTGTACTAACTCTGTGGAACTTTGAAGTGAGCTTAAAGCTAAATATACATTCAAATGCTCCACAACCAGGAATGTTTTCCTGAATGAAAAGTAAAGTGAAATAAGTGAAAGCTCCCTCATATCTGAATAAAACTAAATTAATGCAACTTGCTAAAATCAAACGGAAATAAATTTCATAGACATAAAAACCCCAATATCTTATTGAATTAAAACAGTATCTTAAAGTGAAAATAATACTCAGCTAAACTCTAGCAAGAAATGACAGGTACTTTTAAGTTATCAGAAATAGTTACTTGTAAATAAGAACTGATTAGAAGCTACAAGAAAATAGAACTTCTTTTTGGGAAAGAATGCATGTTCCTCAGTGTTAGTGCTTTGGCAAATGCCTTCAAGAAAAATATAATAAACATGCTGACAACTTCAAGTAGAGGTTGTAGTTTATGATCACCATTTTGTGCATGAGAGTAAAATAAATATACAGGCAAAGAGGATTTAATGAAGTTTTTCAAAGACTAAATATAGGTTAATAATAAGATTCATCTATTTCCTTACAATTTCTAACAATTCAAGATGCTACAATAAAACCAATGTTTAAAGGATGAAATATTTTGAATACTTCAAAATAGTTGCGTTTGAATATTGTTAGTGTTCATCTGCTTCTGATCTCCACATGCTCCACGTAGCTCTGGAGTCTTCTGTTTGCAGATTAGATAGCGTCACAGAAATTTAATTCATAATTAGTAAAACAGCTCATATTAATTTTCACCTAGATGTTACCAACAACTTGATGGCATTTGCTTATCTCCTGGGACCTCCAATACTTTCTCATTCCTTTGGATTTTTCTATTAATTCACATCCCATGCAAATTGTTACCAAACTTTTCATGGCAAGGATAATTTTCTCTGCTGCCACCATTCTAAGATGTAAAATGAGCAAACCCAACTTTTCCAAAGAAAATTCTAGCCTGGTATTCTCTATCCTCTTTCTTGGTTTTAAATTAATGTACCATGCTATTTCCTGCTAAAGATAAATGATCACCTTACACTATCTTGATTTAATTTTCTAAAACCCTTAACAACTCTGAGTATTATAGACTTATAATCCTCATTCTTTCTTTACTGATTCTAAATACAGCTATAACAAGATGTCATTTCTCCCATTACATTCTCCCATCTATTGGTTATTTCTAACATTTCCCAATATTTAGTAGTATATTCTTAAATGTATGGGATTTCATTTGTTATTTTCAAAATGTTACACAAAATGTCTGTATTGGGCATAGGTAGCCTCTATGAAGAGTGCCCAGTGCTCCCCCATGCCAGACGCAGCTGGTTCCACACAGCTCCAATAGACCTACCACAGATTACAACTGAGCCCATCAGCAAAGCTAGTGGCCTCTGAAAAAGTATATGTTAGATAGGGTAAAAAATGCCATGCTGCACTGAGAGGAGTGAAGAAAAAATGCAAGAGAAACAGCTCAGAAGACACCAAAGCGAGAGGAGATGGAGGAGGTGCTCCAAGCACAAAAAGAGAGATTCCCCTGTGAAGGTCCCGTGAAGGACTGCACATAGGAGTAGATGTATATTTCCTGAAGAAAACTGCAACCTATGGAGAGCCCACACTGAAGCAAGTTTATTCTGTAGGACTGCAGCCCATAGGAAGGACTTATGCTTGTGCAGGGGAGAAATGTGAGGAGGAAGAGGCAGAGATGAGGTCAGTGATGACAACTCTCATTTTCCATAGTTCTGTACTGCTTGGGATAGGAGGAGGTAGAAGAGCTAGGAATGAGTGGGGAGTCAGGAGTGAAAGCTGACCCTGAGAAAAGGGGATGAGGTGTGGGGAAAGTGTTGTTTCAACTTGTCTTTGTGGGTCATCATCCAAATTTATTTTAATTGGCAAATTGGCAATAAATTCAATTAATTTTCCCTAAATCAAGTCTGTTTTTTCCCCAATGAAAACTGGTAAGTCTTTACGTTTATCTCAGCCCATGAGCATTTTCATCCCCCTGACAGTTGAGGAGGGGGAGTGAGAGTGTGGCTGAGTGGACATCTGACAGCCAGTCAAGGTTAACTCACCACAATAAAGATGGATAAAGAAGCTTCAGATTAATCAAACATGTCTTCTCTGTAAAATAAGACATCTTTATAGAAGCCATAATAAGAATATAAACTCTAGGATACCCTGCATGAGTCTTCTTCTCATGAACTAATCTAACACATCACTAGAAATTCACATTGGGAATGTTTTCAGCATAATAGCTGAATTTCTCCTTCTGTGTGTCTGAGACTCACTGCATAGATAACATTATACAAGGAGAAAAAACACCCAAACATAATGCTCTTTTTCTGAAAACAAACTTGTATTTCTTTTTTGTTTCTGTCTACTAGGAAATTCTGTAAAAAGACTCATAACTGTCTTTTACCAAATTATCCACAAAGCAAGTTTGGTTGGTGAAATAAATGTGGCTCCACAGAATTATGAGATTCTCTTGCTTCAGGTATTTTATTGATTGATATCAAAGTAGTAATGAATTACCAGTCACTTTTTTATTAGCTACACACCTTCAAAATCTTTAGAGAATATTTTCATTATAATCGCTGTTTACCATTCATCTATTACATTGTGTGGAAGAAATGCTCTTCAAATTGCTACAGAAATTCTCTCTATCAACTATGCAATAAAGGAGCACATAAGAATGTCCTGCATTTTTTTCTTCACTACTGATACATAGTGATTACAGAAAAATGGAAAAGTAAAATGAACCATTGGTCTGTAATACCGTATTCTTGAGGTACATTATTAGTAGCGTCTTTCTCTTTGTCCCATATATCTGTGTTCTATATTGTCACCTACTGTACTGAAGTACAAGTATTTCTGTAAATCCCCTCTATGGTCTCTCTGTTTGTACCTTCAGGCTACAAAGTGATTGGCTGAGTGCCTGGACAGTGATTCCAAACTTAAAATATCTTCTAGGACTGTTAACTGCAACACACTTGTTTCCACTGCTGGAGGAACGATTAAATGTTGCCAAAAGGTAGTGTTGTTCACTTTTTCAGAGGAACACCACAGCTCTTACATTTTTGTAAACCTATGCTATAAACAAGAACTAAAAAATAGTTAGGTCCGTGGAATCTGACCATTGCTTATTTTGATGAACAACTGAAAAGGAAACAAAAGGATTTCAGCAAATCACCACTGCTTCAGTCACCTGAAAAAGAATGAGTTTTGACACAAACCGCATCACACTCACTAATTAATTTGTTGTAAGTTTAAAACACTTTTTGCATAAAATATTACATATTAATGTACAAAATACTTATTAAAAACAAATATTGCCCCTTCATGATTGTAATCATTGAAAGTGAAAAGCATGAGCAACCTTTGTTTTGTCTTTTTTCCCTCAGTTTCTTTTGAATTGAGAAGATGTGACCTTGGAGAAGAGGGCTGCTCTGTCTTTCAAAATATTATGCTAATAGTATATGATTGGAGAAATTTGCCAATCAGAATTCAGTGCTAAAAAAATTATTGATGGTGTAGTATAGTTCAATGTCAATTTAAAAATTATTACATGATTCTTGGATTCACTTTTCTTTAAAAAGTAAAAACCTTTAAAAAAATGAAGAAATTGTACAAGACAATGACATTTATTTGGAAGGCTGCAGTCTTACACCGAGTAATGCTTGGAAAGGAATGAAAAGAGCAGTGAGGAATATAGTTTGTTAGAGAAGCTTTTCTGGCAGGAAATTAATGTAGGATGTCATGATTTTGCAGTCATTTGCAGCTGTAGGTAGGAATATGACAAATGAAAAAATATACCTCTGCCCCTACTTATTCTATGTTCACATAATCCTAGTTTTCCTTAATCCCTTCTTCTCTCTCTTGAACATATTGGACAATAATTCTTCTCTTGTCTTGTATCTACACTAATGTATTCTGAATTCCCTATCAGCAAATAGTTTTCCTCCCCACTGATTCAGCCATTCTACTTCTCTCTCAGATACTCAGATACTCTTTACACATACTTCTTATTCACTATTCTCTCATTCTCTCATTTGTCCCACAAATTTTCTATGTCCTCATTCTTTCTTCACTGTCCTGAACCTTTCAGGAGAGGAACTAAATCAAGAACAAACGTCTCATTTTTCAGGCCTGTGCTCATTAATCTATCACATGAAGCAATAGAAGTTTCAGTCAGTTCTGGTGATAGCTGGTTAATTCTTTGGGTGGTCAGAGCTGTTCAGAAAATAGAAAGCAGTATGTCCTCTCTAGACAACACGCAACTCAGCTTCAGAGTTTAGCAGCAGATCTTTAACAGGTCTCTCCTGAAAGTATGTCAGTTATGTCATTGGATTTGAAGCATGTGATAGAAGTGTGGAGTGGCAACTTTTTTAATAAACAGAACAGGCAGTAAGTTAAAAAGCTGTTTACTGACACTCTGATTCAAACACAGATCCAAAAAGAAGTATGGTCTGTTTCAAAGACCTCATTTAAATTAGAGACATACTACTGTCCCTTAAAAGGAGACATTCATACCCCTCTTTCTACAAATACAATCAACCACCATATTTTTTCTTCTTTTTAATGTTTTTTCTATTTTTTCTCTATAATTTTTGAAATTCTGGATCTGTTTACACCAGCAACATGCCCTTATGGTCAAGAGGATCAATGGAATTCTGGGCTGCATAGGGAAGAGTGTGGCCAGTAGGTCGAGGGAGATCATCTCCCCCTCTACTACACAACTGGAATACTGCATCCAGTTCTGGGCTCCCCAGTTCAAGAGAGACAGGGAACTACTGGAGAGAGTCCAGTGTAGGACAACGAAGATTATTAAGGGACTGGAGCATCTCCTTTATGAAGAAAGTCTGAGAGAGCTGGGACTCTTTAGCCTGGAGAAGAGAAGGCTGAGGGGAGACCTTGTTAATGCTTATAAGTATCTGAAAGGTAGATTGAAGAAGCATGGAGATGGACTCTTTTTAGTGGTTTCCAGTGACAGGACGAGGGGCAATTGGGACAAGCTGGAACATTCTTTCAAATATGAGGAAAAATTCTTTATGGGGAGGGTGACAGTGTACTGGAACAGGCTGCCCAGGGATGTTGTGGAGTCTCCTTCTCTGAAGACCTTCAAGACTCACCTGGATGCAGTCCTGAGTAATGTGTTCTAGACAATCCTTCTTTAGCAGGGGAGTCAGACTAGATGATCTCTAGAGGACCCTTCCAACGCTGACAATTGCATGATTCCATGACCTTCTAAACACCTAACATCCAGTTATTTCCATACTCTGTCCTTCCCATACACTAAAATTATAACTAAGTGGTGTATTCTGAGCACTCCTATGTTAACCAGGGCCAAGATCTGCATTAAGAAAAGTCATTCACAATGTCAAATGCCTGTCTACACATTTTACTGAATATTTTTGGACAGAAAGGAGTCATTTGCCTGCAACTGATGATTTTGCATATTTTGAATTGTTAGCTAAATTTGTAGGCCCCAAAAGTATCCTGACACATGCCAGGGGTAATGATCTAGGAAAACTGAAAAGCATGATACTGATTAAGCAAATGAAAAAAGATATCTCTACTTTGTATGAGTCATTACCAAAAGGTTTGATAATGTACTCAAAGCATTATTCAGTGACAGACATTTTCCAACAGATATTTAGAAAGATAAAAATAGAAAAAAAATAGAAAAAAATTTTATAGAAGTAGTGACAAGTTTCCTACTTAAGCAATAATAATGGAAATAAATGCGCCATCTTGCAATCTTGCTGAAGTGGATAACTCATTCATTTAAGGAAGATGGAAATGGAAAATTATGTTTCTGCTGAATGCCTTGGGTTTGTGTGGCAAGGTTTTGGTAATGGTGGGACTACAGGGGTGGTTCCTGTAAGAAGCTGCTAGAAGTTTCCTCCAGGTCTGAAAGAGGTAATGCCATCCTTCTCCAATATGGGTGCATCTCTGGCCAAGGCCAAGGCCAAGGCCAAGGCCAAGGCCGAGCCCATTAGTGATGGTGGTAGTACCTCTGTGACAATATATTAAGAAGGGCAAAAACCAAGCCAAACAAACCTAGGGAACAACAGCCAGAGAAGTAAGAGTTTGAGAGAAACAACTCTGCAAAAAGGAGGTACTCTAAGCACCAGAGCAGAGATTCCCCTGACCCCTTGATGAAGGCCAGGTTGAGGCAAGCTGTCCCCCTGTAGCCCTTGGGGGTCCATAGTGGAGCAGATATTCACCTGCAGCCCATGGAGGACCCAGTGCCAGAGTAGGCGGATTCCTGAAGGAAGCTGTGACCCTGTGGTAAGCTCACATAAGAGCAGGGCTTCCAGCAGGACCTGTGGACCCCTGAAGAGAGCAGCCTACTCTGGAGCAGGTTTGCTGGCAGGACATGCCACACTGGAACTGTTCATGAAAAAACACAGCTTGCTGGAAGGATTCACATTGGAGATGTTCATGGAGGACTGACTCCCATGAGAGGGATCCCACACTGGAGCAGGGAAAGAGTCCTGAGGAGGAAGGAGAGGCAGAGAAAATGTGTGATGAACCCTATTCTCCATTCCCCCGTGTTGCTGGTGGAGGAGGAGGTAGAGAAATTGAGAAATTGGGAATGAAATTGAGCCTGGGAACAAGGAAAGGGTGGGCAGAAGGTTTTAAGATGTAATTTTTATTTCTCATTATCTTCCTCTGATTTGATAGGTAACTATCTTGACCCATGAGCATTCTCTTCCATCTCTGTCTGAGAGGGGGAGTGATGGAGGGGCTTTGGGGAGCATGTGGCCTTCAGCTGCAGTCAAACCACCACACTGAAGCAGCTGTGAACTTCAAAGATAAAAATAAAAAATTACTTTCCACTTTGGCAATAACCTCATCAAGGTCAACATCTTTCTCCAGTCCTTCTGTCTTTAGTTCTGTTGCTACCTAGTTGCCTGTAGCTAACTAGCTGCAAAACAAGAAAAAAAAATCTCATGCAGCTACTGAGTACTTTGCAAAAAACAGAATGGTACAAATATTACTGTATATGGTCACTGATTTTCCCAGCTATAGACAGTACTCTATCAAACCTTTTCTTGATAGTTTCTAGGAGGATGACTGAAGGAGCAATAAAGAAAAAGATAGGATAGGATAGGATAGGATAGGACAGGATAGGATAGGATAGGATAGGATAGGATAGGATAAGATAGGATAGCATAGCATAGCATAGCATAGCATAGCATAGCATAGCATAGCATAGCATAAAATAGGATAGAATAGGAGAGGATAGGATAGCATAGGGTACGAAGCATAACTTAGAAGGAGCAATATCTTCTTCATACAGAGGTTGAGAAGAAAAATTCTTGTAAATTAAGAAAAATTATTATTCAAACATAAGTGGAAGAAAATCTAAATTATCAATTAATGAAGATTGGGGTAATGTAATTATAGTCAATCTAGGCTTCTAAAAGTATTAAAACATGACAAAGCAATGTCACTAGCAGTTAGTTATATTTTTATTAATTTCATGAACTTATCTTTGAAACCAATTAGAAATATTAGTTTTACTTCAAGTATACTATTTTCTGTTATCAACTCACCTCACGTGAGATCCAGAATAATTCTGTAGCCGGTACATTAACATTAATGTCACATGTAGATTTTGTCTTCCAGCTTCAAATGAGCATTACCTAACTAACTCTGTGGGGAAAATGGTTTTTTTTTTGTAAGTCATGGCTCTGTGAGCACTCTCATTGGCAGTGTTGTTGCATTGCAAAGTACTGAAAGAACATTATATTGCTGTTTCAGGAATAGTTATTCAGAGTGTATTCCAGAGAAGTGTTTTATTATGGCAGGATGACAGCTTAAAAGAAAGGTAGGGGTGCAGAATCTAGGCATTCCCCACAGCTCATTATGCTGTAAATACATGGTTTACCACAGTGCAAAAGAAACAACTGTATTCAAGAACAGTCAACAAATCTCTGCGTGAACAGTTGCTGTGAGAGGCTTGAGATGAGGAAAGTTGAAAGCGACTTTTGTGCTGCTCAGAGACTCGTTCAGGCATATAGGGGTGAAGCTTCATCTCTCCAGTTTAATAAACTGGTTCATTTTTAATTAAGCAATAAGGTATGGTAGGGCATAAACTGTACTGCATTAATTCATAGTTAGTGTGCTGCTGCTAGCCATGAGGATGAAGGATAAGTCACCATCAATGCAACTACTCTTGAATTACCACCACTGAGTGTTCATTCTGGAGTGCCTTATGGCCACTGTAAAAATGTTATTATTTTGAAAATATTTATATTGTTAATTAAAGGTGTGCACAAATACAGTCTGGGTTTTTTTTAACCATGCACAGTCTATTCTATTTTTAAAGTCTATACATTTATTTAGCAAGGGAGGAATTCATCCTTCCCTGCACAAAGCTCATTTACAATGAAATAAGTGGCAAAAGGGAAAGAGAATAACAACTATTGTGTTCTAGTCAGCTGTTCCAGCAGCTTCAGTTCTTTCCTGGAGGGTTTGCATGTAGAATTATCACAAATGTGAAATAAGAAACTTTGTGATTAAAAAATAGTTTAGAAAAATTTTAGAAGCTGAAAATTTCTGGTCCTAAGCAGGGAGCCAGATTAGTTTTACTGTTTTGCTGCTGTAAACACCAAGTAAGTCCCTTTCAGCACAGCAGAATAAATCCCTTTACTTCAGGGAGCTGCTCTGTATTCAAGTAAAGAGAATTCTGTCCTAATGACTCTAGGTAGAATATAATTAATTTCAAAAGGCGTTTACCTGCTCCTTGTCTCTTCACCTACTGAACATTTCATGAATGCCACACAGTGGGACAACAAAAAAAGTCCCACAAGCTGTGCCAAACATAAAGTCCCACAGTCTCTGCTCTGAGTTAGATCACAGAGTTTTGGTCCAACTGTACTGTGATCCCATCACCATGGGAGTAAAGTGAAAACTGACAATAGCATAGAAGGCGGCATATTGTCCTTAGCATTCTTTCAATGAAACACTTATATTTTATGTTAAATTGCATGCTTTACTAAGCCCAGAAATTTAATGTAGATAATGATACAGATGGACAGAGAAAAAAAGTACAAAAAGGACAAACAAAAATGTTAAATAAAAGTTTAAATATCTTTCATCCATTCATTCATTACCATTCTTCCATTCCTTATGTAGTTTCTAACATGGTTAGTACACAATGAAAGAATTTCTGGCTTATTCTTCATTTTGAAGAGGGCATGTTAACACTGAGACAGGTCCTAATAATATAAACTGGCAACAAGCTCTATGTATATTATCATCAAAAGTCAATTTCTGTGATAGTATGAGACCAAATCTATGGAATATCCTGCATTTGGGGCACATTGCATGATTAGATTTCTTTATGTTGGTGAAAACCAATTAACAACACAATAGGTTATAATACAATGCAACCTCCCCGCCTTGTAGCAAAGTAATTATTGCATCTTTTCCAAATGTTATTTAAGGATTTTCTTTTCCATATAGTACATGAAAGAAAATCATTGGCATTGTTGAGTTGCTATGTCTGCCAAAAGTGCTCTTGGTAAGCAGTAATTCAAGGAGGAAATAAGTTTTTGTGTATGATTAGCTGCTTGAATAACCATGTGAAATAGGTAAATTTTATTATTCATTAATGACTTATATCTGTGAATGTACTGTTGCTATTAGTTTTGCATAAAGTACTATTTTTTGAGATACTTAAGAAAGATAGGTATAATTTTTATTAATAGTGCCAAAGTGTAGGAAATGCTACAGAAGGGCAGCAATGTCTACTACCAATATCAAGGTTTCATATGGCCTGAAAACTGTACATTTTGCTGTGCACTCTCAGTGGTAAAGTAATCCATTTTATCTTTACAGAAGACACTAAGCAACTTGAAATAGGAGCTTCATTACGTTAAGAGCACTTATGTGCTCTCATAATCATCTGGGCTCTCGTTCATAGTGTGAATTTGATCTGTTAACCCAGTTTTACATAAACACTGGATTTTAAATAAGCCATAAATACACTGGCATCAAACATCCTTTCAGGAAATAGGAAGTACATTGATTATTTTATTCTGTTTTCTAAGAAACTTTCAAAAGAACAAACAAAATCCCTGCATAGCTAAGAAATGGTCTAAATCTTCACATAGTCCTTAATTACCTAGTCATCATTAATTTCTCCCCATGAATTTCTCTCTCTTAAGTGAAACTAAAAAAAACACAAAAGGCAATAGCTTTTTCATTTAAAGTTTTAATATTCAGTAGCAACAAATAATGACTTTCCAACAACAATAGGCCTCTTTTCTATGTTATTGACAAACGTCTGCATTTATCCTTTAAAATTTCATGAATTTCACTGTACAATACAGTGAAAGGCATTGGTACATCTCTCACATGGTCAACACAGTAATGTTGATAATTGCTTCTAGGCATAAGAAGAATACAACACAACTACTTTTCTAAAGCAATCTCAGATTGGCTATAAGGAAAAAATTTTACACAGAAAGGTTATTAAGCATTAGAATGCGCTGCCCAGGGAAGTGGTTGAGGCACCTTTCCTGGAGGTATTTAAAAGACATACAGCTTAGTGATGTTGTCTAGTGATGGGCCATTGTTTTTCTTTTAGTTAGGTTGATGGTTGGACTAGAGGATCTCAAAGGTCCCTTCCAACCTAGATTAAAGTTACTATTTAAACCCCTGATTGTCACATATCTGAATTTAGAATGGTTGAAGTAGCTAGACCCATAATCTTACTATACAACAAGCATTAAGACTGGTTAATAGTGGAGTTTGGACATGAAGTAATGAAAATTATTTTCCCCAGTTGTGGCTAGTGTTAAAAGAGATGGCATGTAGCACATAGGCTCTTGTCTGAATCATTCAAGTTTACAAGAAATGCATTTTATTACTGATTAGAATGATAGAAAAGTTTGTGACAGTTTAACAGTTCTAAACAAAGTGGTTTATTTTAAAAGGTAAACAAAATATTTTATTTTGAGCTACTATTTAAATGTGATTTGTAAGAAAGGTATATAAGCAGACACACAAGTAATACTCAGTTGAATATGTTGAAACATCCTTTTCATCCTGGTTAGTGAAGATATTTTAGACTCCAGAAACTTAAGAGTTAAAGAAGAAATCTAAAGACATAAGTTACAATATATGTGTTTGAAGAAGAGGTTAATAATCTCTAGTTCACCCTATTCTATTTCATATCTCATTCTATGACTTTTTTGTCAGATTCATTTGCCAGTGTCAGTAACATAAAGCCAGAACAGTTTTCATGAGAATATTTTTGTGCCTTTGTCACACAAATCTAAGATAGTTCCATCACCTGTATCTCTGCACTTCTAACTTTGTGAAATTTTAATAAGTTGGACTGGTTCTCAGGAAGTTTATAGACATAGAAAGGGTTGGCTTTGTTTCTTTGTTTGAGAAGCATAACAATATGGAGGAAAACAAGCATTGATAACCAGCCTCATAATGACAGTTGCCCAAACAGATATTTGGAAATCAGTCCTTCTCTTTGTTATCTAGCATAATTTTATGCTTGACATAGGATAAAATGTTTATGAAAGAAAATTAGATTTATCATACCTTGTGACAGCAAGAAAAGTAGGGAGAAAAGGAAAAAGGACTGGAAACAAATTAAATACTTCAGATTTCTGAAGCAGTAATGTGAATTTTTATAAAGGTGCTGAGAGTCTAATGTGGCAGAGATGATTCACAGACATGCATGCAGCGTGGTACACTTTGGTAAGGTTGCAGAACAGCCACATTAATGTCCCAACATCTTTAAAATAAAAAAAAAAAAAAAAAATCTGCAAAATTGTTCACTGGCCGTGCATATTGAATATTAATGACATTTAATACCGCAGTTTATTAACCTTTTACATTAGTGGTCAGAAATTAAACACACTGGGAACAAATGCGTGACAGAAGGGAAAAATATTTCTGACGGCTATTGGGCTCCATTTGACAGTTAATAAAAACCATCAAGTCCATATTATGTTAGATTAACGAAGATCTGGATTCCACTTGACAAGTCATTATTATTAAAGGCAAGTGGAGGGTATTTTCAAATACACCCTGGAGTGATGCATGTTAAAATATGTATGGCAAACTCTTGAATGTCAAGGACATTTTGTGCAGTGTATAATGGAAAACTGAATGTAATGTGCAGTTTGGGAACTATTTTATGTACCTCTGAAGACCACAAAGCATCACAATGAATGTTTTATAGAAAGCTGTCATACTCAGTGCTGGGACCAACTGTACTGCAGATATTTATGAACAGCCATCACTTTGGCAGCTTGGTTCTTCTGCTAAAGAAGAAAAAGAACAGAATGTACCTAAAAGGCTCACCTCTGCTTTTCTGCTTTCTGTTCATTTCACCGCCATTGTTATTCTAACATGTTAATATTAGGATTGTGACTTTCACTTTACTATTTTTGTTTTTAAATACACCAAAAGCTTTCTAATTTTGGTCTCAGTGTTGTACACACTATTTCCTGAAAGCACAGTAGCTTTTTTACCCATTTTCTGGTCTATCTCTAGGTTTTGTTTTCAAGTGAGCTATTTTTATTTTACTATTGTTTTTCACTAGTGTTTAAAGTCAGGCTAGGATCTGGGGACATATTTCTTGGTGATTTGAAAATTAAAGACCAAAGACTATATTGCACTAGTCTAGGAACCATAATGTTATACAGAAAAAACTGAATCAGTCAGTGTCTTTAACAGAGACTCTCCTGTACATTTATTGGAACTGTTCTGTTTATCAAAGAAAGATTATTACTTCAAATGTAATTGTTATTATACTGAAGGCAAACTTGCAACACATGATCTCCAATGATACACCCAATGCCTCTGCCTCTCACCCCTCAGTACAAAAGTAATGCAATTCCTCAGTAAGTGGTAAAATAATAACGAAAAAACCAACCCAAACAAAACAAAACAAAACAAAAAAACCGCAAACCCACAAGGATTATTCTACATCATATTTTGACAACAATATTTGATGTCAATTTTCATACTTTTCAGTTTTCCTTTTAATTCCAAATGTTTTAATATTTATCAGTCTCCAAGTGATCTGCAAATGTTTTTCAGCAGATGATGTTCATTTTTGAATGAACCTTTTTACATTTGGCACTGAATGTCACCGGTGTCCACTTGGACTAGGACATACTGAAATTTAAAAAGTGACAGAGAGTAAAAATCACAGGTAAAAATGATCATGAATAAATTTGTATCTGGTGGTCTCTAGGATATATTCCTGCTAGAAGGAATAAAGATGAAAAGACAGAGCACAGAAAAGTGTTTTCACTGTGTGAAAAATATAGGGTAGTAATGATGATTATTTGATATATTCATGCTAATTCTTGTTTTTATCCAGTATTTATCAAGTCTAGAGATTTCTAATTTATGGATTTCTAATTTTTTACTATGCAGAATTGTCTGAAACCATGTGCAATATTGTAATTTATTAATATTCCTAGGTGAAAATATTAACATTCACATTGAGATAGCTAAAATAGTTAAAAAGTGTTTGAAGAAAATTTATAATGACCCCCAAGATAATTTTTATCAATCCAGAAAAATATAGTCATATAGTGGCAATTTGGTTTTGAGCTTCTTCATAACAATTCCTAACATTCTTTATGATTGTTGTTTAGCTCTCAGGAGTACTTTTTTCACAGACCCATAGAGAATAACTCCAAAGAATACTTCCTGGGTGTAAATGTTACAGCTATCCTATCAGTCTATGTATATAGCCACAATATTTTTTTTTTTCCATGTGTGTTTTCATTTGCTGGTGTTGATTTTTAGGTGACATTTTATTGACCATTATGATGAGATAGATTTTAATAACATTTTTATTTTTGCAGATCTTTTTGGTATTCTGGTGGTAATACATTTTACACATAAACACTGACTGTATACCCTCACCTTTTTTCTGTTCTTTGCTTCTTGTAAGTGGACAGTTAGGAATTCATAAGGATCTTTCTTGTTAATCAACAGTGTTATAATTTTTTAAGACTTTTCAACAAGGGACCTTTAAAAGTTTTTGATACTTTTTTGAAGCCTACTTTTTTTGCTGCCTCTTAGCTGGATATTAAAGAGATTTCTGTGAGATTGATGCAAACACATCAAGGTGCCCTACGTATTTAATACATTTTGATTTAATATGAATTAACAAGTTCCTGATGAGTCATATTTTCAAAGGAATTGCATCTTTTTTTTTTTTAACTGATTATAATTTTGAGGTGCATAATTACAAAATGTTAATAAAAGAGATGATTGAAATAAAGTGCTTTCAATTAGAGAGTAGCTGTGTTTTGTCAAGTGTTCTACCCGATCCTCTGAGAGTGAGTGCTTTTTGTCATGGCGTTGCTCAAAGACCATAAAAGTCCCCAATGAATTAATCACTCATTTCTGATTAATTAGAATCAAAATTCACTAAGTACACCGAAGGCTTAAAAATTCCTGGTTTGACCCATGCCTAATGCTAAACCAACATACTAATATTTATATTCCTTCTCTTCAGACTGGGTCCCTGACATCCTTCTCTTTTTCATGTAATATCTAGCATTTTGACGTTGATAAGGTCACATGGTTGTCATAGATATAAGGGGTTTAGTATCTATATACTTATCTATACTTCCAAGAAGGTTATAAGAACTGGACAGGAAGTTCAAGCGAAGTCTTCAAGTTTAATGAATTATATAAATCAAATATAGCAGAGTCTCATGACTGTCATCATCAATTACAAGTGCAGTGTGAACATCTAGTATCCTACTCGAGGAAGAGACAAGAATGATGTCCTGATACTGTACCAGGATTCTGGAAAATATAATGATCTGTCTATGTACTGTATGAAGTGCCCTGTAATTTAAGGCATTCTGTTGTAAGTATTGTGCAGATTTCTTTGTCTTACCAAAAGTGCAAGCTACCTCTGGTATACACACTTACATATAAATTTTCTAGATATGCACCATATAAGTAGAATAAAATAGTAGGTATTCTGGAGATTTTTACTCCTTGAAAAGTTTATAAGCATTTGGAATTTTCCTACGAATTATGCTCTTACCAAATCTTCTTGTTGAAGTTGGTCATGCTAATACTTCAGAATAACAGTGAAGTGTTAGTCAAAAATGATATAACAATGTGTACTTGATTATTTTTCAATATTTTTTGATTGACCTCACTATCAGTCACAGATTCATTTATTTATAATCCCTTATTTTAACATATCATGTTCAATATATAGTATTCCTCAATCAGTATTACTGCTTTTAGAATGCATTTCTAAATACAATTATCCTTCACTGAAAGGGCTGTCAAGCAATGGAATAAGCCTCCAAGGGAAGTGGTTGAGTCATCATTCCTGGAGGTATTTAAAAGACTTGTAGATGTGGTGTTTAGGGACTCGGTTTAGTAGTGGAATTGGCATTGCTAGGTTAAAGGTTGGACTTGATGATTTCAAAGGTCTTTTCCTACCTGAACAATTCTATGATTCTATTCCATATATAATAGAACCATAGAATGGTTTGGATTAGAAAGGACCTTTAAAGATTATCTAGTTACAACCCCCTTGCCACGGGCAGGCACAACTTCCACTAGACCTGGTCGTTCAAGGCCACATCCAGCTTGGTGTTGAACGTTTCAAGGGAAGGGGAATCCACATATGTGCTACTCTCTATTTCCAACCTCTTTTCTTTAAACTTTTATATATATACCTTGTATAGAAGACATGCATTTTAACATCTAATACAACATCCCAAAATAGGAAATTATTGTGTAGTTACATATGTGCAGATACATAAACAAGTGGATGCAGAGATTATATACCTAGAATTAAATGTGATTTAATATTTTGTTAATGTTACTGCAATTTTTCTTGATAAGCATAAATAGTGCCTAATCTATTTCCATTTATGTCCAGATCTCTTTTCAGGAAGACATTAATGTAATTTCATAGAATGTCTCTTTTTATTTTTTATCTATTTATTTATTTTTAATTTTAGAAATAGAAGCTTTATTTCAGTAGGGAGCATGTAGTACTTTCTCATGACATGTCAAAATCTTAATGTTATCTTGCATACCTCAGTCATAGTATGCAAAAAAAATCAAAAGGGGATGTCCATGGGGAACAAGGTACAGACTCTGGCAAATATTTTGCTTCACTTCTCTGTGTCTGGACCACCCACAGAGCATCAAAACCAGCCATGAACTCCTGAAGCTTTTAACAGGCAAACAGAAATGCCAGCTTTTGCTAAATCCAAAGTTCAGAAAATACTTATCTTTGCTCTGTGACACCATATAACTACCAATTTGCAGTGTTTGCATACGGCAGCAATTCTTTTTCATATGTAATTTTATGTAATATTCAGATTCACATGATAAAAGACCTTGCATATTTGCACAGGTTAAACTCTGATGTTAGATAAAAAGGAATGATACCAGGTTAACAAGTATAACACTAAGATTGTATTAAAGCAAATCTATTGTCTGTCCTTCAGACTATCCTTTTTGTCTCAGATTTTCCATAGTCTTAGATTTGACCGATGTGCCGCAGCTCTGTGCACTTTTATTAAACACCTTATTTTACAAGTTATTCATTCAGTATTGACCTTTGTAATAAAACTCTTAGGATGAGAAACGCAGCACATATTGAAATTACAGAGCTGATATTCGTAATGCTTCAGTTGTCTTATTCAGATGTTTTTAAGGAGCATAATAGCCCTTAGACGGTCTGGCATGATTAAACAACATACAAAATACAGAAATGTTAGAAAAATAAAAGAAAAAAATTACTTTAAGATAGTAAAATAATATTTTACTTCCATTAAATTTGCATACAGATATAAAAGTATTGACCTTTATAATAATTATAAATAGGGTAAGACTCAATGTAAATATAAATTAATAGAAATATTAAAAAGTGTCAAAATAAAGATATCTATGAAAAGCTTTAAAGTTGAGATCTCATACACTTTTTTTCATTCCATGCTTAAAAGAATGGCAATTGCATGGTAGAAAAAAAGTGATTAATTTAGCATAGTAAGTATTCTCAAGATGTTGAGTAATAACCCACTCTAAAATTCATTAAAATTCTTTTAATGCAGTGGAAAGCATTACAGTTCCTTCTGCAATTTAAAGGACTTCATTAAAATACTTTGCATGTTATGTAATTTTCTTTTATAAAAATACCTACAAGAAATAATTTTGATAAAAGCATTTGTATGTCAATATTCCATCTTAATCAGTAACCTGTCCTGAAAAATTAGAAAGTAGCATGAGACCAGAACAGAATGTAACATATGAAAATATATCTGGAGCAGTATGAGGCTGGGCACCAGATGAAACACCTGAAGCTCCTTGCTTTTGAACTCAGTAATTCAGATGATATTTAACCTGTGCCCTTTACATGGCTTGAATATTCCTCATACACACTCTCAAGTAGGATTACACACCCAGAATAAATACCAATCATAGTGTCAGCTCTCTATACTGCACACTAAAAAAATGCTGGAAAAGATTTATAATACAAGGTAAAAGTGGAGGGTTTTTTTAAGATTCAAACTATATATTGTTTGTCTAGAAATTTATTTTATATAAACAGCAAGATTTTTTTTTTGTGGTGTTCTAAAAACAGGGGGACAAACAAAGTGACAAAACCCCTAAGGTCTTTCGAATACAGACCTTCATCTGAAATTAGCTGAAATTTGAAGGATTATAGTCCAGACATATTATTTTCATTTTAAAACAGTTTGATTTACAGTCCTGTACATACAAGGAAATACTAATTTAATTGTTTACACTTTAATTTATCACATAATAGCAAAAAACAAAATACAGAAGTGAACAATGACCAGTTTTCATGGATAATTTGTACAAATTCCAGGTTAGAGAAGAGCTTTCTCTAGAGGTTCACATGTATCTACTGAGACATTTTTATGTATTCAGTTCTGATTTTTGGCAGATGATTTAAAATCACTGTCTTCAATATTGTCTACACAAAATAGGGGAAAACTTTGAAATTGCTTCATAAAAAGATACAGAGATAGTTTGATGAATACAAACTCAGAGTAGGATGAGGAGATAAGAGAATTCTGAATTCACTGTTACCTATCATTTGCAGCTAGCTTACAAAATTTATCTTCTATTTGATAATTGGAAGACAATTAGCCAGGGATGAGTCACAGTAGTTTTATTTATATTTTAGATTTGCTTGTTTTCCAATTAAATAATTTCCAGATAAATTTTGCCTACAAGTGACATTTAAGGCTCAGAGCAGGATCAGCAGGCTAGTTTGGTATGTAGTTCTGGCAGTGCAAGAGAAAAAGCCTAGGACTTCCAAGAGAATGTTCAAAGCTTTCGGCTTCCTGTCCGTGCCTTTTGCTTTTTTACCTTGGCACCAGGATTGCAGTACCTCATCATTACTCACTTGTCAATGCAAGTCATTCTCTTGGTTTTAACTTGACACCAGATGTCAAGAACGAAGACGTGTGACAGATGAGTTTTACACACTTGGTTGTACTCTTTCACCATAGACACTCTTACCTTTTTTTGCCAGAAATGTTCACCACTGTAGAATTTTTTGCTGTGTAACTACTGTCAGTGTGTAGTCTCTGAGGATAGATGCTTGGTTTTTTTAGCCAGTGCAGCAAACACTCACTGGAAGAAGACGTGCTGTGTGGTAGATAAAACATTAATTACTCAGAGATAATTAATCTGACAAATCTTGGCTTCATTCAGTTCCTGTTGAGCAGAAAAGGCAGTAGCACTTGTTTTGATATCAGATATAATAATAAGTTACAAGCAACATTATGGTACCTTATTACTACCTGTGTTAATGTATTAATGTAGCACTTCTAGAAAGGTAAAAGAGAAGAATGCTAATTTAACAACCAAACACTCAGAAAATAAGTTAGTTAAACGTATAACAGGAATCAGAACTCCAAAGTTTTCATGAGAGTGAAGGAAGCCATCCCATTTCAGAAAATCTAGGCATGGTTCTAAAAGGAAGCATGTTAAATATTCTAAGAAAATAGAAGTTTGTAACTGCTAACAATATAATAAGGTATAAGAGGGGAGTTCCCTGTTCCCTTTTGATTTATATTTATTTTTCATAATATTTACATGACGAAGGAGGAAGAGAGAAGGGAAAGAAAGATAAAATTGTCCCAGGAACGAAAATGTCTCAACCAGCTCTGAGAAAAAGACATGTTTACAGATAAGATTTGTTGCAGCACATTCCCTTGTTCAGCAGACCATACAAGGCTGTAAATATGGAAAGAGATAAGACAGCAACTGGAGAAAAGCTGCTAGCAGTTTTAGACTTGATGAAAAAAACCAAACACTTGGTTTGATTTTCATTTAAAAAAAAAAAGAATGTTAGTGCCAGCTTTCTGTTTTTTGAAATCTGTGACCTGTGATAGCAGTTTCCAAGTGATGTCACAGACTAAAAACAAAAATGGAATTCAGCTGAACTGCATAGCATCTGAGTCTAATCCAGCAGACAGCTGCATGATATCATGGATGTATGGACAACATACAGCAGCTAATTCCAGTAGACTCTGGTAAGAGATTCTTATTGGTATGCTTTTCTGTAGCTTCATTCTTTGGAAGAAATAATCATGACAATATCAATATTAAAATATTGCTTTGTTGCATTCTGTAAATGCATTCATTGCATCTTACTATCAATGTCTCAGCATGTGTGGTACTGCTACACAAACCTACGGTGCTCCCCAGAAATGCTTCAGCATGGACACCAGATGGCAGCTGGACTGTGCCATGCCCTGGAGTTTTATTTGACTGCCATGGTTGTTTCCTCCCAGGTTCCAGGTGTATCTGGAAGGACTGCATTAAATTTCAAAGAGAGACACAAGCCTGTACTTAGGTCTGTACTGTGGTCAGACCTTTGACACTGGCAGAAAACTGTAGGGCCTATGGGGGATATCACTTTGGCTGGAATTACCTGTTCGGGTAATTGGCCTGAGGTCATCAGCATTTCTGGTCTCACTCAGCTGAAAGTGAGAAGACCTAAATTCATAAATGCCCGTGTCTTGGCCTATAATGTTATATGCCACAGGTTTTAACAAAGTGCATGCTGTCACAATTCATTAGAGACTTTCTAAATGTGTTTTCCTTTATTTTTATTTAAAAAAAACCAAACTTTTACTTCTTGAACAGTCTTCAAGATTATTTTTAGTTTGAGTGGTCCAAATGATGAATAGGTGTCCAGGAACAGAAAGGTAGGAATCCCCTAAGATTTTCTCATTTCAAGGACAAAATAATTCTTTATTTGTCACCTGTGTGTGTGATCTGATCACAACCTGAAAGTTAGGTGGCACAGCATTTGATGTGCCAAGTTTAGTATAGAATCATAATTACTTACATTTGAATAAATTCAGGAATACAGGAAAGCTTTACAATTGATGAATATCTGTAAGTAACTGAAAAGAGTCATTACTGATTTGCCCATCATGAGAATAATGTGACAGTTAGAGGGTAAGCAATAAACTTTTTATATAGGCTTTTTTAGCCAAACAATAAAATATTATTAATATTTTCCATAGCCACAGGGTGGATTAGTAATATTTTTAGCCACTTGAAAATACTTAAATTAACCAAATATGGAGATACTGAATTTTTAAACAAAGCAAGATTTTCAGGAGTGAATACTTAGATCAACAAATGTAGCTAAAGAAAGAAAGATTTAAAAAAAGTTAGCCTCACCCCAACAAAAATCCTTGGTTTCCATTCTGAGGCAGTAGCAATTTAATGTGGTTGAAAACAACTTTTTCTAATTGTGTCTCAGATCTGTTATTTCTGTTTGTGGGTTCTTTCTTTTTATTTTTCATCTTTCTTTTTCCTTTTTCTTTTATCTTATTTTCTCCCTTTTTCTTTCTTCTTGACTGTCTTTCTTTTTTCCTTTTTTTTTTCTTTTTTTTTTTTATTTTTCTTCAGGTGGGTGGGGGCAGAAGCAGTGGTATTAAAATCAAACTGGCATTTTGCTGTACCTTATGTCCTATTGAATGTGATACTGGGAATGTAGTTTTATTTTGGTAGCAGAAAAGATGATCTATCCCTGATTGCATGGAATTTATGATGGAATACAAAAAAAACCCCAACCCTGATATACCAAAAAAAAAAAAAATTATCAGACTGTGTTTTGCAAGCTAGATCAAGACTCAGAGACTCATAAGTGCATATTAGAATGAAAAATTTAATAGAAGCATAAAAATAAGAGCTAATACTTAGATATATTACTTGTTAAGTTCTAAACGGTTATAACATCGTGCAACTTATTAATACATTCATATAGCTATATATGTGCATATATACATACATTCATATATGAAATTAACACAGTTTAAATTCACTTCAATTGAAGAAAGTGGAAGAACATTTCCAAAGAGAAGAGATCAATAGAGATGGAGCAATATGTTTGGAAATAAACAGTCACATTTTGAAAATTATGTTGTCATGGTACTTTTAAAAATTATATTCTCTGTGCAAAGTTCTCCAAACCTACAGTTGTATTTACTACTTCCTTTAAACTTTTGACATTTTCTTCTGTTGACTGTTTTTTGACTAGCAAAAAACCCTCAAAGCTGTTTTTGAAATCCAGATGGTTTTGATATTACTCAGCTTTTTACTCCACAATTGTTTAATTCTTCCAAATTTTGACTTTCTCCAATGTGTGCCAAATGAGAAAGAAACTCTTGTCTTTTCAAAGCTTTATCACAGAAGAATTTAAATCCTTACTTTGTCTTGTGCCTGAGGTTAGCACGCTCTATAAAACCTGTATCACTTCCACTACTATTGTCCCTTTGGGCTTCTGCATGTGGACACTCAAATTTTGTAACGTACAAAGAATCATTTATCAGATTTAAGCACAGAGCAGCTTCCAAATGTTATAAAAGAAACAGGGTCACTATCATAAACTCTAAGGCCTTATTTGATTTTTCAAAAGCTCTATATTTAATGTTATTGTTGAAAATTTCTTGCACATACTTTCTGATTATTGTAAAGGATAAATGCCTGCCCTCTTGAGGTTGTATTTTTTTTATTATCTATTGTGCCAATTCTCCTTTTTCTAGCATGGTCATTTGATAACTTAAATCAAGAAATATAGTGCCACATTTTCAGGTCTTTTTTCCCCATCGATCTGGATCCCTTTTTCCCTGCAGTTAAGGAGAACTGCAGATTATCTATTGGCACTTAAAACCTCCAAAAAGCTCCCAATACATTTATCCTCATTAACGGTTACCTCTATATTCTCATTATTAGAGATGGCCCGCTAGGGAATCCTTCCTTCCAACTGGCAACTTCAGTGAGAAAAAATGTCAGCTTTATCATTTTTTCTCTGAACTCTACTCATTTTATTTATGAATAGTTCCCACAGAAGTCATTTACAAATGATATTGCCTATAGGACATGTATCCCACTGCTGTTTTTAGAACTCACAAATGACTTAAAGTGATCATATTTTTACTGACTTTCCCAGCAATTTTCATATCAAGCATTCTCAAAGTACAGGCAAAAATCTATTTAAACTGTTTATCTCCTGCCAGCTCTACTTCAGCTCTGAAAGTTGAGCTGCAGTTCCTCTTCATTCATTAGTACTCACAAATAATAAAATGTTAACGGTTTTATACCACAATCTATTTGCTGAATTTAATTTGTCATGTTCATGTTTATGGATTTCAAAGTTGTACTAAGGTCCTTATTGTTCATACAATGTACTCGAATCTTTGTATCCATATCTTTCATAGACAGATTTTATTCTATATCTTAAATTTGACATTATGAGGTAATTTGACAAACCGAAGGAGTGCAAAATAAATTTAAAGAAAAAGTCCCAGAAGCTTCTGTACTATTACCTAATTCCAGGCAAAGAAAATCTATATACTGGCATGGATGTTCGAGGGACCACAGCCGATGGTACCTCTCAGCAGATAAGCAGGAGCACAGCCACAGAGTCCCAGCCCATGCACAATTAGTGACAGAACATTAAAACCTTTATCTACCTCTGGAATTAGGCTTCAATTAATCATTGAGTTCAAATGTTATTGAGGTGTGAGAATGGGAGGGGGCAGGCAGCCCCTATTGACTATGTTAGCTGATAGGTTTCACTAAATCAAACATTTCAGGCTTATTGGAGGGATAACCAAAATACAAGCAACCAACCAATTGAATAAACAACAAACAAAAATCCCCATCTTTGTGCTTTCCAGGTCCTTTACCTCTGCATGTAGGTTTTCTATAATCAATGATGAGAAGAGGTAGCTAGCACTCTGTATTTACCTCTGGAGGGAAAATAAAAAAAAAAAAAAGAAAAAAAAAAAAAATTTACTAAC
>VXBJ01001066.1:369188-381376 GCA_013400055.1 Nycticryphes semicollaris
TTCCCTCTCCTTTTTTTTTTTTTTTCTGCTTAGACTTTGTTTTGATTTCTGAAAAGGTTATTCTTCTTTTCTCTGAAATTAATCCCTCACCTTCCTTGTACAACTCCTAAATCTATCTAGTCTCAGTTGCAGTAGATTACCTCCTGACAGCAGAATGTCATTGAGCTGTCTCTGAAAACTCCTGCAGATATAAGAGAAAATATCAGTTTGAATAAAAGAGATATCTTCTCAGGTTACTATCTGGGGAAGGATGGCTTCATGACTTCAGAGAGCTCTACAAGGGGCCACTGAGTGGTCTATAAAAAACATAGCACTCTTCTGCTCTGAAGAATTTAAACTTACAAAATCAAGGTCAAATACAACATTGAATTTAAGCACATAAATTTATGTGGCTACATGCAATACCCACACGTGTACTAGGCATCTAAGCTCCTATAATAGTTGTTGCAGATCTGTTTTCCAATTTTTTCAGCTTGTTTTGGGCAATGGAAATAAGCAATTCATTGGTGAGACTACACTGTAAGTACACTCTAGAGCCATTACAGAGAGGATATAACTTCTTATAGCTCCTGACAACAGCATGTTGACCATTTGTGTAGAACTGTAATAGTTTAAGTTCCTATTATGTCAGTGTCCTGGTTCCGGGAAGTACAGGGTTAATTGTCCCCTGGCTCTAGCAGGGGCACAGATATTCCATCCCATGTGAGCCATGCCCAGGGGGTAGCCAGGAGCTGGCCCGGAAGGGAAGGGGGACAGGAAGTCGATGGGGGTATGTTATATTCAATTTTAAAGTATAGCATTTATCAAATAGGAGGAGAGCAATGCAGAGGGAGTAAGATGCAGACCCAATCTCTGAGAAAAATCGAGTCAAACTTCTGGGATAATTCTTACTTCAATCTTCTCTCAATATATGTATTTCTTAGATTAACAAAGAAAGAAATAATTATTATCTCGTCTCTAGCAGTAAATTCACTAGGTCCTAAATTCCCTAAGTCACTAAATTCACTGCTGACATACACTCAGTTAAAAGCAAGTAACCATTAACATTTTGAGGCATTATTCCATCTCAGTCAACTTAAGCCTTGATGTTGTGAGCTTCATCCAGCCTTAATCAAAAAATTTTACACTATGCAAGAGGATAGTGAGGTATAAAAGTTGCAGCATGGTATTTTTCAAAGAGGATGCAAAGTGAGATTACCTCAAGTATTTGCAGAAATAAGTTATCTTAATAGAGCTGAAGTAGTCTGTGATATAGTCAGAAAAAAGTACCAAACATTTAGTAAAATTTGTGAAATTGAAGCCCATATCTATCCCTAATAATTATACAATGTATATTATTTGCACATATCTTTACAACGTTTAACCTATAAGAGTTTTATCAATGGATGTGCATTATAATTTTATAATTAGCAATTAAATAAAACAATCAATTCTTGATAACAGTCTACAGTATTTCACACTGAATCTAATTACGTAGTCAGAATACCACTGTGCTGTTTTATGAGATTGTAATTTTGTTCCAGAAAGGATACGCTATAAGACCGAGGGACAAATAAGGCCCACGTGCTGAAGGGATAAAAATTATTTCTTCTTTAAACAGTGCAGAGCAATTGGTGTCTCCATTACACTGAGAGGCTGTAGCTTTTAATAAAGTATATCCCTGACAACGGTAGGTTCTTGGTTTCTGGTTCCGTGCTAAGATGACCTATATATGGCTTTGATGCAAATGTTGTGCATTTAACCATTTAAACCATTAACCATTGAGTTCTGTATTTCTGCTATCTGAAAAAGAGAGCCTAAGAGTCTACACACTTATTTGACTTTTTCCCCCCAGTAGTTTCAATTAGTTTAATATCAGATATCTTTCCCTTCAAACCCGAACAAATAGCACTACAGCATTTCAGGCATCCATAAATCATGGATTTGCTTTCCTTTAGGCCAAATAATAAACAGAACTAATGCTGCTCACCATCTCAACAACTATTTTAAAACATTAAGATAATTTATATAATATGTTCTGCTAATACGATTTGGAAAAAAAATAAAATAGAAAAAGAAAATAAAAGAAAGTGTGAATGTGTGGAGAACTTAAAAAAGAAAAAGGAATAGAGAAATATGGTCTTCAATTTGGCATTTGACCTCTGGAGAACTGTGGGATTCAGGATTCATGTCTGTATTTCCTTGTTTTGTTGTTGCCGATAGTACCTTTTTATCTCTAGCAGCATTCTTAGGAAATAAAGCATCTTATTTTCAAATATTTTTATCCTCTCATTATGACTTAGAAAGCATTGAAAGCTCAATTTCTGCTTACGTTGTGGCTTCTGTTCAATAAAAAGCAATAGAAGATTCTGTATGGGTGCATCGAACATGGAGAACGAAAAGATGCTTGGGCTTCTGAGCGGCTGCTGCTTTGGCTTCTGAGAGGCTGCTGCCTGTGATCATTCTGTATGTTTAGATAGTTAAGATGTTCAAACAAACAGAAATGTTTCTTAGATGCAAGGCTGATTTATGGCAGGAGTAAGTGAATGAATTTTTCAGGAAAATCCATGAACAAAAGTTCTGATGACTAAAAGCATTTTGACAACTCTACTCCCATTAGCTATTAGTGTGAGGAGTGAAATCCACATAAATAAGAAAGAGCCGAAGCTGTACTTGCAGTCACAAGTTCACATTTTCTGAAATTAATCTGTAGGAAATATTTTTGCATAATATTTCCTAATCTATTCTTTTCCTATGTTTCAAGGAGAAAATTACAAGTGTTGCTGTTATTGCTTTTAACCACCTGGAACATCAAACTTCATAAAACTATCAAAATACTTAAAGGTAGGGCATGTAGGGTTCATACGAGGTTCACCTTGCTCTGTGTTTGTTGGTATTTATTATCTCTAAAAGTCTGCACACTGCTTTGACCAAGCATTTAAGCATATCTGCAATTAGGTAAATCCTCTTCAAAAGGGTTTCTATTTCGGCTGTAAATCATACAGGAATCATATCACTTCTGAACTACTCCGCAGACTCTCCTACCCCTACCACACCTTTAAAGTTCCACAGGGACTGAGTGAAAACTCAGTGTGTGTTTGTAACTAAATTCAAAACTATGAGAGTTCTCTAGAGGATGTAATCTGGTGTATTTACAACAGTAAACTGTGATTCTTGATCAACATGATTAAACGTAAAACAGATAAAATAAGGACTGCTCATTCCATGCCAACTCTTCAGTGCTTGTAAAATGGATGGGATATTAGAAAGGTATTTCATTACTTTTATACATTGCTGTTATGAAAGAGAAAAATATTATTCTGAAAAACAAACCCAGCAACCCTGTGAAACCTGTTTGTAACTAAACAAAACCACACAACTTTCTTTTAGAGTATTGCCCAGAAATGCAAGTTTGTTTCTGTATGTGAACAATACAGGAGGAGATGACTATAAACAGTTGATATCCAAAGGGGTTTTTTTAATTGCATGACTGTTAAGTAAGCAAAAAAACCATACAACCCAAAAGAAACACTCATAGATGTTTTCAATTCACTTAATTTTCAGTGTATATTTTCCAGCACCGATTTATTGTGAAGTATCTTTCCAGCTGGAGTGCATGGATTTCAGATGTTTTATATTTCGTCTTAACCGTGCTGTCTTCAATTCTTACATAAAACCAGAAATGGATTTAAAAGCAACTCATATATAATCATGGGCCAGTCATGTTCAGATTTTATCAGCTGTCTCAAGTGAACTAGATTTGGTCTAATTTGGGATAAATCCTTCCCAGCTTCTCTGCCCTGCCCTTCTGCCGAGCCACTGTGTTCCAATTCACAGTAGATCTTACATTCCTTCTCCTTTCCAGCCAAATAAGCTCTACTGAAGAAAATTTAAGTTTATGATACACTGTTTTCTGTCTATCATTTAAAGGCCTTTGTGGGGCCCACACCTATTTTCTAAAGTGCTTTCCCTCTATTTCATGTGATTGTACTTTGATTGTTCTAACTTACAGAAGAAGGACTCTTCCAAATACATTGAATACTTGCTAATGTTGGAAGATCACTAGAAGGCTGCATGAAGTTAAAGATGTATATGATGTACAATTTATGCAAAAGGCTACTACCTCTATATATACAAATGAAAAAAATGTTTTGGATTCTAAAAGTAATTAGAAAAATTAAGAACTGGAAGAAACCAATCAAGAAGAGGGAGGGAAGTATTTTCTTTGGTTTCTATGACACAATCATTTTTTAAATAAAAATTATTTGGAATTAGATGCACTTTTGAGGAGTAATAGAGGTTTTAATGACAGAATTTTATGCATGTAAGTATTCCTTGATTTTGCTCAACTGAACATTACGCAAATACAAACCTCACATTAAGTATTAAAATTCATTTGCCCATAGGAATTCATATCAAGATTTTCATTACGGAAGTTTATGTGTAACTATACATAGCTAGATAATATACATTTTCTGTATGCAGGAAGCATTAACTCCTTTGTGAAGATGATGTTGCTTCAGACAAAGAAAAAGTATTAAATAATTTAAATAAATAAATCCTGAATAATGCATGATTTGTTAATGTAGAAAGGAAATAAGGAACAGCTTGTTCACACTGAAATTTCTGAAAATATTATCTTAACAAGACACTTCCGAACAAAAGTATATACAATGTAAAAAAAGGATATTAAAATTAATTTTCGGTTATTGTATATTCTGGTCAACCTCTCCTTCACCTTTTGTGATTTTAGAGTGATGATTTCCTACTAAAATGATTCTCTTTTCTATATAAAAGAAATATAAAAGCAGGGCAGTCTGTCTAGCACACATTACACAAGAAACTGAAACTGACTGTAGATAAAGCGCTACAAAATGCACAGAGTAAACACACTGAAAGAAATTAGATTATCCTCCAATCTCCTTTCTTTATAGAAATATGGTCTGCTTCTTGTAAGTTATAACAAGAGCAAGCACAATGTTTTCAAACCGAAGTAATTTTTGAGATGATAGTATTCCTTAAGACACTGATCTATTTGATTATATTATCTAACCCAGAAAAACAATCTACCACTGCTTCAGAATTGCAGATGAAAAATATCAACACAAGAAAATAAGAATGGACTCAGGAATAATAATAATCAAACCCAAAACCAAAACATAACCTATTTTCCTAAACAAAGAAACGCACAGGAGGCCAAAAAATCTACTTTGCAGCAGAGAAAACACATATATACTCCACTCCCTCCTAGACAGAGAGATAACTGCAGTTGAAGAAGTAATCAACCTCTTCTCTCACAGAGAGAATTAGCAGGGAGTATTAAAATATATTTTAATATTTTAAAGTATTTTAAAGTATTTTTAATATTTGAAAATATTTTAGGATATTTTTTTAAATGATAGTGCAGATAAAAATGACCAGTTAGGCAAAATAGTTCTTTCTTTCAGGCTTTTAATTTCCAGAATCAGACACTATCTGTCTATGCAACCACAATTACTTGTACAGAAAACCAGTGTTATCAGTCCTTTTAGTGGAAGTGATGTCAGCCTCACTTGCTGTCATGAAACAGGATGAGCAGAAAATAAGGTCCTGCGGAACTGAAAACACTTTTGCTTTCTTCCTGACTTCAATGTTGACTCTTAGGTGCTGAAGAAATGTACAAGCTCCATGAGAAAAATGAGATACTTGTTTAACAAAGACCCAAAATTTAAGACACTGAGGGAAAGGAACGAAGTTTGGAATATGTGGCACAGCAGTTGAACAACAGCTATTGATAACTTTGTGTGCTCTTAAAGAAGATACAAAAAAAAAAAAAAAAGGAAGAGGGGAAATCTTTCTGGAAATATGGGAAAATACTAATAGTCCAAGATAGTAAATTTGCTGTGAGACATTTACACTTCTTAGTGTCTTGTAACACATGGAACTTTTGGGAGGGGGAGTGGATGCATGCAGTGATAGCGCTCAAACAACAAGAAAGTAAAATTAGAGCAAATAAAGTACTGTTTTTGCAAGATAACCTATACTCCAAGTTTCTGAGAATCAAGGTCAAAAACTATTCTTTTACAGACACTGCAGCTATCTTATCCTTGCTATCCATGAAGCCTCATTTTCTACAATGTGTGATAGAATAAAAAAAGAAAAATACTGAAGAAAATTTATCTTCATTTAAGGATATTGCTGAACATGCGAAATCTTTTTTTAACTTGCTCCCCTCTCAGTTAACTACATTTTAGCTGCAAATGCTATGCTTATAGCCTTATTATTTAAATTGTAATATAAGGGAGAAGTTCTATTTCTTGCTCTCTCTCAGCCTTATGTTATTCAGGGAAATAATTAAATTCTTGAAAGTCTCTAAAATGAGGGATTGATATTTATGCTACTGATAAATATTCTCCAACAGGAAGATAGATTATGAGAGGACTAGACAACATCATGGATAGAGACACACTATACTCCTGCAGGAAGACTGGAAGACTTTTACATTAACTGTATAAGATTACCACAGTGTGTTATACTATGCTTTTGTTTCATGACCATCTTTTTGAGTGCATTTAGACACTGTTCAGTCCTGTGGAACCCAAATACGTGACTGGAGTGTCTAGGCAGTCTGACAGCATTATCTATGAACAATAGCAACAGCTGGGGACCATGATATCTTGCTTTATATGTCTATACCTTCTACTGCTCTGAGCAGTGAGTATTAACCAGGGTTAGTCATGTGAATACATTAACATTAAGCAAGGGAAAAGAGAAAGGGAAAAGCATACAAGAAAACAAATTAAACTCCTTTATGTAGATTGGAAAACCAAGCCATAGCATGCTATGCTACAGCTATTTTCTCTGAATTCTCTGATTATTGCATTTTCCATGCAAAGGTTTTATAACCTTGGAACCATGCTGCTTTCAGTTAATGGTGTGCTGGGTGAAGAACTGAAGGAAATAGCTCAAAGGGTTCTAGCAAATAGGGCTACATCTGTCTGTATTCAGTGTTGGTGCAGCTTGACCTTGAATACTGTGTTCAGGACATGAAGGTCCTTGAGTGCATCCAGAGTAGGATAAAAAAGCTGGTGAAAGGGCTGGAAGAAATGTACTATAAGGAGTGGATGAGGACTTTGGGTTTGTCTACTTTGGAGAAAAGGGGGCTGTGGAGCAAACTCATTGCTCTCTACAGCTTCCTGAGGAGGGGAATTGGAGAGTGAGGTGCTGAGCTTTTCTTCCTGGTATCCAGAGGCAGGACTGGAATGGTTCAAAGGTGTACCAGGGAAGGTTCAGACTGGATGTTAAGAGGCATTTCTTTACTGAGAAGGTGATCAAACACTGGAACAGTCTTCCTAAGAGGGATTTGGAAAAGGCCTTTAATAACATGCTTCCACTTTTGGTCAGGCTTGACCTGGTCAGGCAGTTGGACTATATCCTCATTGTAGGTCCCTTTCAACTGAATTATTCTATTCTATTCTATTCTATTCTATTCTATTATTCTATTCTATTCTATTCTATTCTATTCTATTCTATGCTATGCTATGCTATGCTATGCTATGCTGCTATGCTATGCTATTATATTTGATTATTTAGAGGACTCTGAAAATGTTTAGTGTACATTGAGGAGCATTTAAATTTTTTTGTATGTAGCAAGAAAGTTTCTTATGATATTTTCATCACAGCAGCTTTATATCACTTCTTGAAAGGATGTTGTCAGATTTGTGTTGCAAAATAAGGAAGCCTAAACATAAGGAGCAGTGAAATTCTAAAGCAGTATTAAAATATTGTTTAAAGTTGTCAATGTTTGTCATTGCTTTCCTCCATTTGCATTTACAGGGAACAAAGTAATCCAAAATGAAATAATCTTTCATTAGATAAAAAACTCCTAAGCTGAAAATAAAGAAAAAAAAATAGTGTAAGGAAAACTTTGGGTAGGAATGCATACTTTACAGTAATCATATCTTTGATTTTTGAAGAAACTTGTCAATTTAGTAAGATATTGTTGTTTTATGAAGAACACAACAATACATTTACTCCAGTGGATTAGGAAGGGGCAGAGATTTTTAAAAATTTATTATTGGTTTCAAGGATTAAGATGAGCAGACCTAGCAAAATCATAGTAAAAACTCAGAATTGCAAGCTGACTGACAAGTATGAAGTTTGAATCTTAATATCTGCTTTTTCTAGCAGATTTACCATAGTTCATATGCAGACAAGAAATCTGTTTCCCTTTCAATACGACATTAAATATCACAGCAAGCAAGTTGGCATTTCTTCAGTTCTCTTCATATCTCTCTTGGTTGTTTGATAATGGACTGTGATCCCCATGATGACAGCAGCAGGGGAAGATGATACTCTGTAGATCTCAGTGCAGAGAGTTTTGCCACCTATTTGGGCAGGGTCTGAAACACTCACTGTGCAGAGTCTTCTGGAAACACTATGAAAAACAGATGTCTTCTGAGAACTTTAGGCATTGAACAGTGATCTGCATGCTGAACGAAAGTTTAAAAAACACAGCAAAATAGAAAAGCAATGCAGAAGTTGATTTAAAGCATGTAAAGATCAAGTGAACAAGTTTGTTTTTAGGGGGAAAAAAAGTTTAACTGTTAAGTAGAAGCAAGGTGTTTTATAAAATGAAAGCAAGAAGACTTTATCAATCTGTTAGAAATCTAACACTTCCTTTATGTAGTATTTTACTACAGCTGTAGATTTTAGGGCAACTAAATGTTACATGACCCATTCTCAAAGCTCCGATATTTAATTGTTTTAGAAGAAAAGTCTTGAAGTGCTGTGAAGGATTCACTTTGATGTATCCTGAGATGTTGGCTGAGAAGAACAGTACATTTTCCCTTTCATAAATGATAAACTGGTTAGAGGTGCACGTGATTTATATGTGTATATATGTGGGTGTGTCTGTTGCTCAACATATCTAGAAATTTAACTGAGTATTGAAGTAATATCAGTTATTTAGCAGGGAATAATTACATCTGAAAATTCTGGAGTTATGATTTTTCAGAGACATCCAGAAAATAAGTCATAGTCTTCACTGTCACTGTGTCCTGACCATTAATTCTACTACCATTACTAAAAACCGAAGTAAAAAGTCAATAAATTTTTTTCTCTAATGTGCACCAAACAGAGTTTTAAGTCTACACATTGAAATTTCTATTATTTTTTTTCTGAACGAACATTTTCAGTTTTAGCTACTATATAAAATAACTCTATGTAGTAAATGGATGCTCAGAAATTCAACATTTATTAAATAGACTAACCTAAAGGTTTTTTTGTTCCTGCAGTGTGGGCTGTAGTATATTTAAAGTTTTAAATGTTTTTGATTTTTTTTTTTTTATATTTGGTATAAGCTAGGAAGGAAGAAAAGTATGAAGAACCTGGTGAAACTAGTTACTTTGTAAGAAACACTGCAGTGATAACCAGCTTTGAATTTTAAGCATATGAGTAAACTTATCTACAATGGTCAAATAGCATATCCCATTAATCACTATAAAAAGAACAAAACAAACACCTTAAAATGGTCTTTAGGTATACGAGTTCTGGATAGATAGATGCAGATGCTGCAGAGACCTAAGTATTTTAACCTGTTTTCTACTTATTCATACATAATTACAGGTAATTGTGAAAATTATTTATTATTAAAAAAAATTAATAAATCAGAACCTTGCTAGGAGGTGGCAAGATTTCTGTAGACTTCTATGAATTTCAAGTCATCAGAATGGTCACTTGGTGACAGAGCTGGAAAAGAGCAAGCCAGAACTAATGGACCGCGAGAAATGTGAGGTAAGAGTTTACAAGAAGTCCTCATTTAGCATTAACATAGTTTTAGCAGAATCTGCGGATCTCTGAAGAAAAGATCAAATACAGGAGAACAGAGATATGTGAGCCATTAAATCCAGGGAAGAGATGGAAGACTTAGAGCTAAACTGTGCAGAGTAAAATCATAATTACTCTGAAGACGTTGCATCTATGTTCAAGGTAGCATCAGCTACAGTGAGCTGTTGTCTGCTCCCCAGTTTATCACCATTTTTAAACTGGCTGTAGGAGCAGGTCTCACATACAATATGCTATATTAAATGGAACACTACAACAGTGCTTCTTATGCAGTCTAGTAAAGTAAATGGGATTGAAAAAAAAACAAGGAGTGAGAAGTTTATAAACAGGACAAGAAAATGAGCATTCAGTGTTCATTGTGCTTTTAAATACAGCATGCTCCCTGCTGAAACAGGGAATTTAGTGTTTCAGTTGGGAAGCAGCATGTTACAATTCCTCTTTTGCTATTTTGTTTGTTTGTTTTCCTCAATCTAGTATAAAAATAAATCGGTCTGAGAAACAAAAAAAAAACGGGTGAGAAAAAAAAAAAAAAAAAAAAAAAGAAAAAAAAAAGAAAGAGGTTTGCCCTATAAGTATAGCAACAATGACAAAGAGATTGATGTCTCCATTAAAGAAATAAGTGAGGGAAATCGTCTCTTAGGTTTGCTAAGGCTGTGCTCGCTCTTCTCTGTCTAAGCTCTTCACAGGACAATTTTGGGTTTGAACCAAAGAAAAGGAAAAAAAGTTAACCCCTTGATCTTGCAGTGGAAATTTAAAGCCACAAGCAGCCAAATAATTTTTTAACTTCGAAGATCGTAAAGAAAATAATAAAGTATTCAGGCCAACAGGCTATAGCTTCAACAATCCGAACCTTTCCATGCAATTACCTGATAGCCTCTTTCAGGCATTGCAAAGGATAATGATGGTTTGTGGGGGCTGTGTTCTCAGTAAAGAAAACAAAAGGTATCTTCCTATATTGGTTGCCACACAGAGAGCTGCAGCATCTGCCATAATGAACATCTGGGAAGATTCTGGGTATCAATTTTTTTTTTTTAAAAAACTACTGGTAAATATATAAGGAAAACATTAGTGGTGCCATTTAGACAGTTTCCTCTTTTTAGCAGTACTTCAGTTTTACAACAACCACAGTCATTGAAAATGGCATCCACCTGCAGAATCACAGAGGAAAGCTCTCCAGTGAAAACCTTTTAACATTTGCCTTTTACCATTTAAACTCCTCTAACACCATGGACTTTTAACAGATTCTGAACACAAAGTGAATCTTTTAAATGAGTCTGAAAAGAAAACAAAGAAACAAAAGCCCCAGAAAGTAAACCTCTTTTGCTATTTTATAAATTAAAACAATGCTGATAGTGAGTCATAAGGGAAGAAAATATAAATTTATGAGCAAGTAAGCATTCATTTGTTACTGTCAGTTTAGTCTCTCTACCTTTTAGACTACAGGAGCCTCAGAGACTGAAAGTCAAAGTGAGTTAGCAAAGCTGTGTGTTCTTGGTTTACAATTTGAGGAACAGCAAAACTGTTGGTATGATTAGACTGCCAAGCTGAGCCCACATAGTTTGGACACATTTATGTATATATATATATATAGTCATGATGCTCTTCTGAACTGATTGAGGATTTAAGCACCAGTGCTGGTAAGGCTGGGCAAGCAGACAATGTTCAAACCTATTTCTTGCTCTTCTGTGTCCTCTTTCTGTCTAAGAAAAAGGAATTATAGGACATGTGAATTGATTACACAGAATCACAAAGTTGTTACAGCTGGAAAGGACCTCTGAGATCACCAAGCCCAACCATACACAAAAACACAATCCACTCCCTACAATCTCGGCCACTAGAGCATGCCCTGAAGTGCCAGATCCACACATTTCTTAAATATCTCCAGGGACAATAATTCAACCACCTCCCTGGGCAGGCTGTTCCAGTGCCTGACCACTCTTTCAGTAAAGTAATTCTTTTTAATATCCAGTCTAAACCTCCGCTGCTACAACTTCAGACCATTTCCTCTGGTCCTGTCATTATTCAGTAGGGAGAAGAGGCCAACACCCACCTCTCTACAACCTCCTTTCAGATAGTTTTAGAGGGCAATGAGGTCTCCTCTCAGCCTCCTCTTTTCCAAACTAAACTTGCCCCGTTCTCTCAGCCTCTACTTGTATGACTTGTTCTCTAGACCCCTCACCAGCTTTGTAGCTCTCCTCTGGACACGCTCCAGCATTTTAATGTCCTTCTTGTAGTGAGGGGCCCAGAATTGAACACAGAACACAGTGAGGTGAGGCCTCATCAGTGCTGAGTACTGTACAATGATTATTCTTCACTGGCAATGAAACCAGTATTTTCAACTTAATTAAACTTCCTTTTCCCTTTCCCTTTCCCTTTCCCTTTCC
>VXBJ01001066.1:381604-408249 GCA_013400055.1 Nycticryphes semicollaris
TTCATAGATGATTCTTGTGGAATAACAAACATCTGTATAAGCTAAACCCCAGTAAGAATTCAATATATATATCATTTGGTAATAATAAATTGTAAATATTTCCAGTCAGAGCATTTATTAGATGTTGAAACACCAAAGAGCATTTTTGTAAGAAAACACACCCACCCCCAAAAATATGTTTCTGTCATGAATTATAGCAATATCTGTCAATATTACAGAAATTTGATGTTTCTCTATTCGCTCCATTAGTATCAATACCCAGTAAGGTAAGTTATTTTGCTATGCAAAAATCAGTGTTTTATGAAACACTATTAAGGCCACACAGCATTAAATTAAATACCTGTATATCACCAAAACTTATATATAATTGAGAAAGAGGAAAGGTTGTAGCAATTTTCATAATTAGACTTAAATTTTACGCCTTAATTGTACTGCTGGTCACCAAAATCCGCTTCTGTGCAGTGGGTTTGAAATGTTCTAGATGGGAATCACTTTCTAATGCGTATGATGAAAAGGTGATTGTAAGCATTTTATTTCAGGAGTAGTTCCTCCTATCCAATGCATAAATCCTCATCTATTTGTCTATCTTATCTGCTATATCATTTTATCATATAAATGATAATCACAAGGCTTCCCACCGTACTTAGCATTAATAAATACACTTGAAAGTGCCTGAAATAAATCAGATGATAAATAGACCTGAAACATCAACTAACCTGTCAAGACTTTGGACAAAGCATGTAGCTCAAAGTTGGGAGACATGAAAACTGCACTGGATTGCAGAACTCAGTGTCACTTCTTAATTGTGCCCTGGCAACGCCTCAGGGCAAGGCTGAAACTTCTACTGCCTTGTCCTTCCATCTACATGTCCTGGAAACAAAATAAAGGGGAGCAATTCATATATAGCACCAAACTGGCACATGATAAATGAGTGATGGACCTGTGCCTCAGCAAATATGCAGAAATACAATACAAGAATGAGATTAAGTGGCAAGCCTGCACTTAAGTGGTAGGTCAGTTCATTTTGGCAACCTCTCCTTTGGTGATTGCAGAACAGCTGTTGAAATCCAAGGCAACAAAATCATCTCATAAGAACAACATTGTGGCAACTATTTTGTTAACATAATGAAACTGGAAACAAACAAAAGAAAAAGGAATAGCTTTCTTGGACCTACAGCAGTTGCTATTAAGTGTCTTCTCATCAACTTTCAGACTTTAAGAGAAAGAGTCTGTCCCCATTTTTTGACAGATTCTTCTGCAGTGGAAGTGTCTTTGAGCAACTGTAAACCCAACCTGACCATTATGTCAGGTTCTAGTCATCTCATTTATGAAGATAATAAGCTCCACAGTGCCAATGAGAAAGGAAAGTTGCTCAAGAGAACAAATCAGAGCATAAGCCCTTAAATTAGGTGCTTCAACAGAATTTTTCTGCAACCATCCTAGCTTGATTTTCATTCTATACTTAATTTTATTATCAAAACCATTCAAGCAAATGCGTATTTGAGGAGTCATAGGATCCCATCACCAAGTGCTGATCTCTGTCCTCCGCAATTGTCATTGAAAAGGTAAAGGGCAACACAACACCTCTGTGACCTTGTCTGTCAAAACACATATTTGTAGTTTCCCATCCAGGCTGCCTCCAGAAACTCCCAACGTCAAGGACAGAACAAAAATTCAGGAATTACTCTGTTTTCTTACCTTTGGATGGATGTGACTCACAAACAGGGAACACAGAGATCCCGAGGCAGTATCGTTATACAGATCACAGCTGTTTTTCTTGCTGTCACAGCAGCTGCAGACAGGTTGCTTGGACAGCATTGGTGAGGGGTGAGTCAGACCTTTCTATGCATCAGGAAGTTTATTCATGCCCAACAATGCTGAATGGTGCAGGCAGAGTAGTTTGCACCAGATAAGTTATCATATTGCAACACAAAACTATGTAGATAGCTTTTGAAGGAAAAATAATTGCTTTTACCAAAGGGCAGCGTGGATGGAATTGTCAGCAATGTATCTACAGTGTCAGAGCATCCTGAATCCAAACAGGACCACTTAATGCAGCAATATCTTGAATCAGAAATGCCCAGCTTTTTATTGACTGGAAATTTTAGGACAATAATTGTCTTGTTTTCTGACACCTTCTGACAATTAACTAGGCTTCAGACACTCGTAAAGAACGTTAACACTTACTACATTACTTATATTTTAAACTACAAATTAAAATAAAGCTTATGTATAGTATGTTTGCTTCTGCCTAATATATATTCAAAACCCTTCCCCACTGCAGCTGGGAATGCTGTTTCTAACCACCAAAGACAAGTGCAGAACACTGGGGATGTAGAACAATCGGCATTGTTAAAGGTAACAGGGAGAGCTTTCATCCAAAACATACTACATATCCCACAGATGCTGGTGTACCTCCCAGTGTTGGTAGTGATAAATGATGTGCAAAATGAGTGAATGCTGAGACACAGCCACACATAGAAAAGGGAATCTAAGAGGAATTCCTTGACAGCAAGAGACAACTGATTTTATGAAGAAAGGAGGTATGCCATTTATTTTTCCCTTCCACATCTGTCTTCATACTCTCTGAACTTTGGGACTTGTTTTTGACTCCCTCAGGGTGTTCTGTTTCAAGACAGAGTCCTGACAGCAGCAAAACCCTGATTTCCTTGTGTCTAGAATGGAGCTATATAGGTATAGATGGTGATCAAAAGCATGTAAAGATGCTTTTCTAGAGGTATCCTGTGCTTTTGAGAAAGTGCTGTGCACATTCAGAGGTTTGATAATCAGAAGGGATTTGTGGTTCACTATGCCTTACTGTTACTCTGTCATAATAGTTGACATATTGCTAATTTTCCTCCTTTCATTTCTACTTGTTCCTGTATTTTCCTGTTTCAAATTCTAGAGCTGCTTCTTCTTCATTATTGTTATTATTATTGTTGTTATTATTGTTATTATTATTATTATTATTTATTATTATTAAACAATTCTTCTATGGACAAGGTAGTCCTGCTTTGAGCAGCAAAGTCAATTAACCCAACTTATCATTGATCTGTTTGATCAATGAAAGGCATGATATAACAGCCTATGGTACTCAATAATTCATGTATTTTCTTTCAGTCCTGAGAAACTGGAAATAGGAGTATGATTCTTCTGTTCAATTTCTACCAATAATTATAGGCCTCTGTGCAAAATGCCGTGCTAGTTTAATCACAATTGACTTTTTTTTTTTTGCTCTTCTAACACTTGATGAATGGTCAGCATTTACCCATGCACTCCTTTCCCTTCAGTAGTGGTAAGAGTGACCAACCAAAGAAAGGCTTCAGCATGGTAGACAGCCTGGCCCAATTACTTCTCCTGTCCTGGCCTGNAGAGCTGCTTCTTCTTCATTATTGTTATTATTATTGTTGTTATTATTGTTATTATTATTATTATTATTTATTATTATTAAACAATTCTTCTATGGACAAGGTAGTCCTGCTTTGAGCAGCAAAGTCAATTAACCCAACTTATCATTGATCTGTTTGATCAATGAAAGGCATGATATAACAGCCTATGGTACTCAATAATTCATGTATTTTCTTTCAGTCCTGAGAAACTGGAAATAGGAGTATGATTCTTCTGTTCAATTTCTACCAATAATTATAGGCCTCTGTGCAAAATGCCGTGCTAGTTTAATCACAATTGACTTTTTTTTTTTTGCTCTTCTAACACTTGATGAATGGTCAGCATTTACCCATGCACTCCTTTCCCTTCAGTAGTGGTAAGAGTGACCAACCAAAGAAAGGCTTCAGCATGGTAGACAGCCTGGCCCAATTACTTCTCCTGTCCTGGCCTGCTACAGTATAAAAGACATATTAAAAAAAAATAAAAATCCTTTTAGTTCTTTTCCCCAGAAAAGGCTTATGAAGGCACCTGGAAGAGTAATTAGTATCCATGTCTGTTCTTTATCTTCCTTCTTGTGGAATCACAGTTTTACTCGCATCACACAAAGCTTATTCATTTGCAGAATTTTGTGAGTCTGGGATGCATTTAAGTCTTTCTGTCCACAATGGTGGTACAATGCCCTGCTCACCACAGTAGTTGTTTATGATATGCTAAAGAGAATTAAAAACCAGCAACGGGTGAAATCTTTATGGTCTCTGTGAATCATGAAGTATTTCTGTGCAGACATCTGATCGATGGGGAGGGCAGTTTGCATGTTTTCCTAAGGACTATGTTATGAAATTGCAAAGGTCACAGAGCAACTAAAAATTGTCGTTCACAGCTGGTTTTGTGTAAAAGCGGTTGACTTCATACTACTTGCCTAGCTGTGCTTAGTCTTCAGTTGGTTTACTTGACTTGCTTATAAGATATATATTAGCCATGACTATTCTTTCTTTGCTCCCCTTCAGGGATATACAGAAAGACTCACACTTCCCTTTATCAATTTGTTAAAGTACGTGATGGCTCAGTTGCACCTTTGTAAGCTTGTCTATCTAGCAGCTTTAGTGTATTACAGTACACAAAAATTGTACAACTGATCCTACAAGGACATTTATGAACAAGAGATTCAGCAACAGTGTACACAGTGAATATGATATAATCCCACTCTTCCTACAGAAGCAAAATACACCAATCAGCGGGGTTCAATCTGATGCCTGTGTATACAAATCCGAACCTTTCATCTACTTTCCTAACAATACATTGATGTGAGACACCAAAAGAAACAGAAGTTGTTACCTTTCCAGACTGTCAGGCCAACGATCCACAAAAAAAGAAGCGTTCATGCCAAGAATTAGAATAGATTGGATTTCTGTTTCTTTTGTCTTCAGTGTACTTGAAAAGTTGAGCCCATTATGGAAATCTGTGTATGGATTTGGTTTCTTGTTTCGGTTTGTTTTGATTTTTTCTGGTAATAAATAAACTTTTGTAAAATGTTCATAAATGCAAATACAGAATTAATATACCAGTGCAGCTATAATATAGTGATTTATGTCAAATATATACAATATTTTAAATATTAAATTTATTTTACCAACTCTGTAAGAAAATTTACATGCAATTATTTTAATTATTTGCTACCAATCAGATTTATACTTGCACAACATATTTTATTGAAGTATAATTGTAGATAACCAAATGAGATTAAACAAGAGGAAAACTTTCTCTTAAGATAAGACTCTCTTTCACTAAGTTCAACTATGGCTATCATTCTGCTATGCAATAACAGGTCTGCAACCCTAAAGGTCAGTTCTTAACAGGAGATGTCAGTAAAGTGAAGTTTGGTATTTTCTTAGTGTAATTTGCTATATTTACAAAAGTTTATGAGTATGTCCATATCACTGGTAGATAATAAGAAACACAGATAAATTCTTGTTGGGGATTCTGAATAAAGTATTAATGTTAATTCCTTCAGAAGTAGAATTATATATATAAAAAATAATATTCAAACAGGAAAAAAATAATCAAGGTTTTGCTACAAGTCGACCTAAACTTTTATAATGCAATATTGTCCTTCTGTTCTTCCACAGCTATAACCCTGCTTGCATGTTGCAAAAGAGAAATGATGAAACTGTTTATAAAAGCACAGTCTATAGGCCTTATATGATGACATCTTTCCAGATTTAAACAAATAACACGTGATCATCTTTACACAATTACAACAAATTGTAACTGGTACAATTTGATATTTTTGATTCTGCTAACTGGTAGTGGTCAATTTGAGTTTAATGTAAAGTCTCATTTCTATAAGTGCTGTTTTTCGTGAAGAGAAAGTTTGCATATTCCACTTCCTGATATGTCTCTTATTCAGACATTGCTGGTTCATTCTTAATTCACATAAACTGTGGAACTAATGTGGCTGAGCCCAGAAGAAGCACAGAAGACAAAAATTATTTTGATGTAACAGAACTAAGTACCTTTTCTAAGGAAACTATCAAGCTTAGCAAAGTACCAAATTGCTTAAAAGATTTCCTTTATTGGCTTGGAATACATATTGCTTAGGCAATGATCAATACTTTCATTTTGTTATATGAAATAATGTTCAGAGAAATTGGATTTCTTTTATTTTTTTTAGAATAATAAGTGGAAATATAAGTGAGTGTGGGAAATATGTGTGAGTGTGTGATCATATGTTGCCTAATTTTAACACTACTTAACTCATACAGAGAGCACTACACTCATGCTATTTGGACTCTTGATGGAAAGAGAAGGACTGTGGCGCCTCTCCCAATTTGTTTGATTCTTTAAAGTTTTAATTTTGAGTCACCAATTTTGTCTAAGCATCTGTCTTATTAGGATACAAGTAAAACTAATATAATCAACACAGGATTTGTTTTTTCATAATATTAATGAAGTTTCTGTCAGGAAACAAAAAAGCAAAATCACTAAATTAAACCAAAATGGAAGATGTCAAGCCTTTGAATATACAGCACAGGTATAGACAAGATGATAATGAAGAAGAAATTTGCAATGAGAACTGTTCCTTTTGAATTTCTTCAGATTTTCCAGACTGCTAACCAGAACACTTCTTAGAATCTGGGTTTCAAAGCTGCTCTTTGATTGTGTGGTCTCTGCTACATTGGATGGACAAATTGTGTGATCATGTTTTAGTTTGTCACACGCTACTTACCAAAACCAGGGAATAGAATAGTCCTGAGGACACTTATGTATAACTATTTCAGTCATGAAAAGAGGTTCTTTATACTCCCAGTGTCCTCTCCTTTTAAGTCTCAAATATGCAATTAGTAACCAAAAGTGGTGACAGAAAGAAAACAAACATTCTTGTTATTAAAGCTGTTGAAAATACAATATCTTGTGAATAGACAAAAGCTAACTAATTTGTTTGTTCTGTGCATAAGGCTTTGAAACTTTTACTACTCCTTTTAAAAACTTAACACCAAGGAACAAATGAATATTTGATTGGAAGCAAGGAACACTACAGAAGGAGGAAAAAGTGGAGGAGAAAAGTCAGAGTGTGTCGGTCTAATTGTCGGTGTGGTTTTGTGTGTGTGAAACAGTGATCTTTGCAGCAAATAGAGCATCATGCTGCAGTAAAATAATGTTGATTACATGGCTTGGCTGTTGCAGGACATTTATTATCCAATTCGCATGAACATTGTGGTACACTCACTGGGACCTTAAAATCAATTACTCCTATTTCAGATAAAATTGAGAGAATAATTGGGTAGGAAATAATAAAAATATGTTAGAAGACAGATGCTATAAAAAATTATGAGGCTGATGGTCAGCTTTAAATTATACAATGCATTTAAAGTTAAAGACATTTAATAATTTGAATGTTTCAGAACGTTTCTAGGTGTCTTATTATTCTAAAGATAATCAATATTATTTCATATATATGTGTGTACATAAACATATATATACATAACAAAACATGCTTTATGATCTTGGGGTGCTGACTGTACATAGAAATTAATAAACTGGAGTAAGAACTACAACTGGAATATATGGTCAGATAATAAGTATAAATACAGTGCTTAAGTTAGTATGCAACTTCAGAAATTACAGAATGATTCCACAGTATAGAAAGTATTTTTTATATTATTTCTTTTTTTGTAGCAGACTAGTGCATCAGTCTATTAACCTTTTAATATTTAGTATTTTATTTTTATAACTGTATGAAAAATAGAGTTTTGACATCATTGCTGTGATGTAAACATAGCCAAATATTCACTATTTATTCCTCTTTAATTGCTGTTATCTTCATTCTTGAAGAAAATCCCAAACTTTGGTGAATTTGGAAATCAGATTCTCACACCTGTACCTTGCCAGTTCATTGGACTAACTGAAGAAAGAATATGAATTCAAATTTGAAACTTGCATCTCCATGTTGTATTCATATGCTTGTGTACAGTAGATAATATGAAGTCTATAAGAATCTTCCTGTTGGCAAACATTGCTTACAGAAAAATAACTTCAGATTCATGAAGACATGAAGAAAGAGAGCACTGCAACAGTGAGCCACAGACTTTCCAAAAGCAAAACATTTGCTTTGGAAAAGTACCTCTGTGTATCTGAGACAATCTAGAAGACTATGCCTATCTTTTTAGGTGATAATTTTGTGTAAGCCTGTATTGTAACCAAGATGTGAGAGTGGGTTATATAATTATTATTTGTCTATTTGTCATTATATACCTTGAACATTCAGTAAAGTTGTTAAAATGGCATGCTCAGTGACAGCTTCATAGGCCTCATAAACAGAAACAGGTAGCTATTATCCCAGAATCTCAATGCTGTCAAAACTAAACTGCTACCAAGACATCCAGTTTAAAGTTAATTTTAATGTATCTGTGTGGCTCATAGCACAGTATGTGATACAAATAACCATGAGCTACTGTGGTTGTTTCTACTAATATTGTAATGATGCTATTTCATAGCTTGCTTGACTCAGGCTTTTTAGAAAGGTAAAAAAAAAAAAAAGAAATAGAAGCAGAGCAACTATGATCAGCACTTGAATAAGCAGAAAAGAAATAATTTGCTTCACTGAAAACTGTGTCCAAACTTTGAATAAAGGTATACATTATTATAGAAATAAAACAAGCATAACTGTGTTGTGGTTTTAATTTGGTGTCATGTTACTTATTTGTTGTAGTTTTTCTTTCTTCTTTGCTTAGAATACAAAACTCTGAAACGCCAGTATACAAAATGAGTATGGATGTGTATACCTATGCTGTGTAAGTGAAAGAAACAAAACAGGTTCTGTAGCTAATATTCCTAAGTTTCCCATAGCATAATTTCAGTTACATGAAAGGGAGATTTTGTTTACTAAGTTTGCTTTGACATTTGAGTTCAGTTATTGCCATGGCAGAAGACAAACAGATTAGGTCATTTGCATCATCTAAATGGAATTCTGAGTAATATCATCATTCAGTGGGTCATCGAGAACAGGAAAGTGATTGTATCCCATCAAACCAGGCTTTATAATCAAGTAAATAGTACTTGGAATATATGATTAGTCTGCGCAGATAAAAAGTCTGATTGGCTGATATTTAGATAAGGAATATGGACTTTTATTTTGAAACGAATACTTCGGGGGGGGGGACAGGGGAGGGGGAGAAAAATTGAAAACAAAGGAGAAGGAGGATAAAAACACCTCTCAAGTGATTTAATGTGTATAGTAAATCTTACTCAGATTCGTTTGAGATCACCTCTCAGTGACACAGTCAACAAAAAAATTTATTTTCAGTAACAAATTAATTTCATTTACAGACACTAAGCTGATTTAATCTTTTGGAGATAGTGCTCTGGGTGCCTTTGACATATGTTTGAAATGTAAAACAAAGACAACAAAATTCCCCCAAAACAACAACAAAAAATCACACCCTCTAGATTTTGCATACACTCTGGCCAGTTATCTCTTTGTCTAATTGAATTAATTTCCTAACTCCTACTGCTATGAACGTTCCACATATTACGTATTTCACTAAGTAGATAATACACCTCAGCAGATGTTGACTGTTGTTTCTATCATGGAATCTATATTTTCTGATGTAGAATGTTCAAAACATCCATATTTCCAGAGGAACAGTAGGGCTCACTATCCAAACCAGCTTTAAACAAATTTGTGCAGGTACAGAAATATTTAACTTTGGCTGAAGTACTTGACATTCAGTCAAACCCAAATGGCTTAAATTAGTCCAAACTGTAAAATCCACTATCATTTAAAATGTATACCAGTGTCGAAGATGTGTTGAATCTGTTGCCTATTAAGTTAGCCTTTGTCAATAGAACATTGCAGGGATTTAAATGTGTGTTAACAAATTGCCTTCATTCAGAATACCAACTTGACCTGAATCTCCTGAGTTATAAAATTCAGCATGATATAAAAAGAAAGGAGAGTGACAGGCTAGGTTAGACTCTTTTGGAATCAGAATGAGCTCACTTTTAGAAAAACTGGCAAGAGTTTTAAGAAACCAGAGAACGTCTTTTACTGAACGGAATATGAATTAATCCTGTGAGTAATATTCTATTTAACCACTATACTATAAAGAACATATATTCACACATCTCTGTATATCTTGCCTTAGGCCAGTGTCAAAGAAGAGAGAAAGCTCAATCCTGGAAGGTACTGAGTATTCTGGCTGTGATCCAGCAAAGCACTCAACTGTGAGTTTAGATTTAAGTACAAGGTTCATGCCACTAACTTCAATGGGATTATGCTTAAAGATAAACTAGCCTTAAATGCTTTGCTGGATCACAGCCACAATGCTCAGTGCTGGGTAAATGCAAATCCAACCTGAGAGGAGCATTTCCCTCTCTATGTTTCCAGAGAGAGCTCACACAATACATAGAAATTTCCTTTCAGGAAAGAGTTCACGTGACAGCCATACTGAACAGTTCAGCAGGGTGGGATGATTATAAACCTTGGTATGCTTGTGTACAGACAAACAAAAAACAAGCACACAGTACTCTGACTTTTCTGGGTTCAGTTATTCATTTACTAATTTAACAAAATAAGGACAGGGATCTAGATAAAGCAGAAGAAACCAAGTTAAAGAAATGCAGGCAAAGAGCCTTCCCTATTTTCCTTTGCCAAATTTCTCTCTTAATTTTAGCTGTGCTCTCTGTTGCCTTGTAGTTGAAAAGAATAAGAAGTTTCTAACTTTCAGAGTTTAGGAATACCTCACAGAATCTGTGTCAACTGAAACAAGACAGTACTGTCTATGTAATTAGACATAAGTGACGTTCTTATGGGCCTGCTGCTATTCCAGCTGAAAGCAACAGCAAAGTGAGCTTGGGAATAAAAAGGGGTGTTTAAAAAAGCAAGAGCAAGGCTTTGCTTTTCAGCATTATATATTAAGATTACTAACATTGTTGTTCAGTATGTAAGTTTTGAACTTTCCTTGGCTTCCATCAGTGTGGAAAGGACCTGGTTAGAGCACTGGAGCCTGCTGAAGGAAAACAGAGGAACCATATTTGCACTTCGAAAAGTGAAGGAAGTGAGAAGAGAAAGAGCAAATCATATGTACACTTCCACCACTCACCTATTCTTGATAGTCAGCAAGAAATGTTTTGCACCAATTTTTCTTCTCTTATTTATCATTTTATGCCAGGTTACCAAACTCATTGGGTTAATATCAAACTTGCAAGCCTGTCTTCAAACAGTAGCTGTCACAACAACTGTACACAGATGGTGAAAATGGGCTGTGCAACACTGCTTTGCCAGGGTGATGGTACAACTTGAACAAACATGTTATAGCTGCTACATCCTGGATATCTTGACTACTAAAATGAAAATCAGGCCACATTAACCTTCATGTAAAAAGAAAAAGAGAAAATGTCCCTTAAAATAGCATACAAAAAACTAGGACTGCCTCAGCAAATCTTGGCCACATGTGGCTTTTTTGAAAGCTTTAATCTTATTTAAAAATAATACGCAACACACACAATAGGACTCCGTGTTTAAAGGGAAATAATTAAAGACAGCATTGCACTTTCTAGCTAACAGCTCTCATTGAAGCATTGGGCAGCTCTGGCAGAAGCCTGCCACAGTGCACCCTGCAGTATGATCAAATCACATTGATAAAGAATTCTATCAGAGGACACTGAACATGAGACACTTTTGAAATACAAAGTGCCCAAGCAGCTCAGCATGTGTATTTCCCCTTCCTCCCTCCCAAGGTTTATCTTATTCCCACAATTCAACTTCTCACCTTTTTATCATATCCATCAATCTCTTCCTTGTTGAGAAACAATTGTAACCTAGGAATCTCTTGAACTCATTTATACTCTTTCCTTTTTTCTCATTTCCTTGAAACTTGTTCTATGGTTTTATTATCTTTTATATGAGCCATGCTCCAATTTTCTATTTACTCCTAGATCCTTAATACTATAAAATGTTCTTCAGATTCTAAATATGATACCAACATGTCAGTTCCTTTCATAAACTGGAAAGCTCAATTTTGATTCACCTCTTGAAATTTGAAGAATGGTTTGTAGTTGTGCAGGTACATTTTATGGTTTCACCAAATATTCATAACAATATACTCATAGATTTACCTTTCTAACTGAATAATCAAGTCAGTTAAAACTATACATTGAATTGCCTGATATCAGGTTCCCATTGTACATAGATTTTATCTTTCAACTTGTGAAGCAAATAGAAAAAGGCTATTAGTTTTATGCACTATAGCAACCCATGATATAGTCTTTTGAAATGCATTTGCAGAATAAACCATGCTCTAAATAGTCTAGCAATTAAAACAAAACAAAACAAAAGAACACTAAAAAATCCTAAAATTAAGAGCCTAAATTTTGTTTGACTGAAAATTCCACATGGCTTCAGTATGTGGAAAGTTTTAATCTGTAGTTCATTGATGTCTGTCTAACTCAGATCAAGAGATACTTACATTTTTCAAAGTCCAGTATCTCTTCCATAGAAAGGGTGAAATGCGTGCAGTGACCGTAACAGATAATTTCCTGGGAGGCAGGTTTCCATCAGGAAACCCTTCATCAGAACTAGCATTGTTTGGGAACTTTATCAAAGAGACTGAGAATGAAATGGATTAAGAAAGACGATTTTCTTCTGGGGTTAGATTTAGATCTGTGTTAAGGTGTTTTGATGAAGGTCTCTACTGACTTTTGATTCTTGCAATGTCTTGCTGAGGCCCACAGCAACTGGTACAGTTTGGGGCAATCTCAGGATTAGTCCTTTATCCAAGCTCTTGGTTTAGTTTAAAGTGGTGTTAACTCAAGCTTTCAACACCTAAATGAAGTCCTTTGCAAAGTAACTGCATAGAGTGATCCCAATAGTGGCACACAACAACCAGTTTCTTAATTTTGAACCCAGAACATCAGATTGGCCAGCTAGTTTAAAATGAAAGTGCTTATTAACTTTAGTAAGAAGTCTACATCTGTGAATATGCATGAGGTTAAGATCAAAATGAAATTTAAAGCCTGAGTTCACACTTCAGTAGAAAAATACATATTCAGATTTTTTTTCTGTTTATCTTTTAGAGTCACAAGGGAAATGAACAAATCTCACACAAAGAAAAGAAGCATATTTAGGCAGAGGAAAACAGCAAATTTATCTTTACCTTCTGTGGCTTGGAATTATTTACTAATCATAAGCACAATTCAGACTTCTCTATGTTGGGAAATAAGTGTTTTAAAATTTGAGAAATGGGAACTTATATACTAAATAAGATGTGCTACCTTTGTGGTCATTTAGCCAAAATTATCCTATATTATAAACTGAAAGTGAGATAAAATACAGTCGTTGGCTACGACATTAAAAAAACAGTTGATTCCTTCTCTGAATGCAGCTCAATGAAGCAACAGATAGAATCTAACTTCTCATTGCTTCTGCAAGGGGTAGACTTATCTGTCTCTTCCTCCTCTCCTAATCTTCCTTTTCTCTCCTCCAACTACTCACTTCTCACTCCCTACCTGCTCTTGTCTCTATACAGCAATCCCATTTCTCTTGTGTCTGTTCTGACACGTCAGCTCTTGAAGGCAAATGCACATCTGAGTCTGTGAAAGAAATGGGTTAATGAACCCATTCAACTTGTTGTAACACTGCAAGATTACTTGCATCTCTTTTATATTTTCTTTTCTTCTGCCAGACTTAGTTTATTGAATTGATTTATTGCACAGACAGTGTTTGAGATGGCTCAAGGTTAGGAATGGTTGTACAGGGAGAATCGTGGAAGCAGCAGAGGTAGGGCTGCAGGATATCACTATCTCCCTTTCGGAGGTTGCAAGCTATTAAGTCATCTGTTTCTTGTAGAACTGCATCACTATGATATATAAATCTGGAAAGTAAAATGGGGAAATTTGATGTGGCAGTACCACATACTGGTAAATATGTGGGTAATAGGGTAATTTTGGTAACTTAAGGTCTAAGGTTCCTGAAAATGGCACTTCACCTCTAAATATGTCTTCTAAATCCAATGTTCAAAGTTAAATAAGGTTTTAATACATGAATATTTGTTTTAGCACAGCACTGAGGACCTGATGTAGCAACAGCGTTCTTGAAGCTTCTCACTGAGGTTACGTTTGTTAGTCTATGAAGAGGCTGAAGGGATTATTTCAGACCTTCCAGAACAGACAATGGCAGAGGTAGAAGTTTCTTACACGGAATGCTACGCCAGCAACCAATTTGCTTTTGCTGAGAGATGAACTCTTTTCTTGCAAACAAATTGTAATGCAGCCTGCTGCCTATCTGTACTCTGTGATAGTATAGGATTTTAAGGAAGCTTTGCTGACACAAAATTGGAACAATGTAGTACAAATCAGTCCTGTACTGAAATTGAGGGTCAACTTATAATAACACACTTTCTGTTCTGGTGTTATTCTCTACCCTCTTGTAATAGAACAGAAAAAATATTACTTTTCTGACCGCTTCTTGGCATTGAGATGTCAAGTTCAACATGCTGCCTGTGCTGATACATAGAACTTTTTCCTGATTAGATTAAAACTAATTCTAAATCTATTACTTTATATGGATTTGTTCTCCTCCTTGGGATGTGTATCACATTGCTCTAGACTACAATGAATATAATTTCCTGGAATGTCTCTTCATTTTCATTGACATGCATACGTGTGAAGCTTGTGACAGCTTATTTGACTTCAACTCACCCTTCTCAAACCTCCTAACTTTTCTTCTTCTCTACTTTAGACGTGAAATTTCTCAAAAACACTTCTTTCTTCTTTCCCCTGTAGCCAAAAGATGTCCTCTCCATTCCCTTCAGCTTTGTTGATGCAATTGCTGGGTAGAGCTACTTGAGTTGCCTCCCAGCAAGGCTCTTTGAATTTTGTTTTGTGCACGCTTGGGTTTCCTTTATTATAGGTTTCCCACTGTGCATTACGTGTCAGAGCAGTCTTTACACTCTTACCCCTTCCTTTACACTTGCTGTCTAAGGCACAGTAGCACTTTATAATAGATGTTACATCTTGAAGTTTTATCTACAAAGGCAGGTCATTCTGGTACGTATTTTGATCATGCATAATCTGAGGGTATGGTTGCATTAGCTCCAATTTGGAAATAGACTATCATTCACACTACCTCTTAAAAAGTAAATAGCTGTATTTCTTTGTAGGTAAAAGCTCAAATATTGATGGCTTGAGAATACACAGGAGTTGATCTCTAGCTTGATCTAAAGCCTACTGAATCAATGAAAAGACTTTCTCTGGCAGCATCTAGCTTTGTTTCAGGTCCCTTGTGCAGCATTTGTCCCCCACTAATGACAGATGCCCTGTCCTGTGGTTCTCTCAACAAAGAAAAGGAAAGAGCATCATTCTTAACAGCTGATATAGGATGCACCTCTGCTAATTCAGAGTTAAAAAACAGCACTTCAGCAGAAGATGTAGATGTATTTATCAAGGCAAAAGTAAAATTACAAACCTTTATAATTAATCACTGTTTACAGTTTCCAGTTCACACCAAAAGAAATAACAAAAAATATTTAGCAAAAGAAATGGAATCTGCATTTAGAGTATTTTAATAAATGTTTAAAATAAAATCAGCATAGATCACTTAGCTCTGGCTAACACTTTTTTATCTTCCGTCTGTCTTTGATGGATGTTGTTCATGTTCTTTAGTTTACAGTAACAAGCAGGTTTTTAATTTTTCTATCTTCCTTCTTTCCAGCAGCAGGCTGTGATGGATGATGTGACAAAAAGATTCATCAGTAAATTCGAAACCCTGGATACAAAATAAATTAGTAATACAAGAAGTAGATTTGCATTGTCCTTTGACAGTGTTACAACTGCATCTGCTGCTCCCTCATTTTTCCCTTTTACTTGTTCAATCTTGATAATAATACAAACTCAGCATAGAGATATCTTCCATTTTTTAAAGTATGTGAGTGTACAGTATTGTCCTAATGCACTTTGTGTTGCAGTGTTTGGATTTGTGTTGAAGCAGCAGCAGCTGAATGATAGGCAACAATTTCAGAATCAGGAATTGTATTTCAGAATCAGGAATTGTATTTCAAACAAACTACGTTCCACTCTAAAAACAGCATTTCTCAAACATTGTGATATAGATTTGCCAGGCTGTTCCTACAGCCTAACCATTCGTAACATATGGATCATGTACATTCAATCATTTTTCTTTGACTCTCCTGAAGGGCAGCATTCCCCTCAACAATTAGTTTCCTCAAGTTTTGAGGTGTCTGGGTTCCTAAGATGTCAGCTACAGTTAAATGATTGCTTGGAACCCTTCTGGGGACTCTGGGGTTCTATATCCTCCATGTAGAGAAAAGTCAACGTTCCTTCATTGCCAAAATGAGCAGTGATCTTTTGATCTTTTCAATTTTGATCTTTTCTTCCATTATAAATGTATTGTCTCTTGAATACAATTTTGACTTTGGAAAGGAACTTCATAGCTATTCTTGCATGATACCTGTTAGACAGAAACACACATGCACACAAAGAAGACTGTGATGCTTTCCTTAAGGAAGGAATAACTATTCAGGAACTTAAAAATTGATACTTATGGAAGTCAGGCAGGGCTAAAATAAATTTATAAAACTAAAAAGACTAGCTAGCTAAAAATCAATAGTGAGAAAAAGAAATATGGATGAATTTAAAATGTTTTTTCTTGCTTATATAATATTTTCAGTAATGATAATTCAGCATTGCAATTATTCATTCACTGAATGCTGAAAAGTTACTTTAAGATCAATCTCAGTACTGGCTCAAATTCTCTCCAAATAAAGATTATTTTTATGGTCTGCAATCCCTTTTACAGCTCTCTTTAAAGGTAAGACTGACCTGGTTAAAAAGAGATGCCAAGGCATCTTTATTCTGTAATAAATTTTGAGCCACTGGATTAGACTTTTTGGTCATTTAGTCTAACCTTTGAATTGCAAAGGTGACAGATTTTTTCCCATAATTCTTATATCTAACCTAAGGCTTCACATTGTAACTTAATATTGTAGTATGTGAACATAGATAACATATAGTGGAGATACATTCCTTTCAGAAAGGTTCTTAGTCTTTATTTAAAGGTTTGCAGAGATAGAGTTGAATAACACATTGCTTATAGGATTTCAGTCTTTAATTATTGTCAGTGTAAAAAAAAAAAAAAAGAGTGTGATTTCTAGCATAAAGTTTCTTCTCCTGGCAAGTGGATTTTGTGATAAGCAGGAAAATAAAGAAACTTCCTTAAAACTTCCATGGGATGTGCCAGGAGGGCATACTTTGAAACATTGTATTCCATGTAACCCAAACATCTGAGAGGAGGAAGCACCCAGAGATCAAAATTTCAACTCACTCCCCAGTCCCCAAGCAAACCAAACAAAACCAATATACTAGCAGAATTTATGAGGTCAGATACAGGCTCTGAAGTTCCAGTCATTTTCTTTTTACCTGTTGCATCATTGAATGTTTCAGCAAATGTGGAAGCTCCTCCTGGCAAGGAGAAACTGAAACAAAACTTTCTTGGTCCAGGAGCAACGAGATCATCATGTCTGTGTTCTCATCAGGCAATGGTGATGACCTTGGAAATCAATATGCTCTCAAGGGGATTTTTATGATATATGTCTCAGTGGGAATTTAACTTTAGTGGGATTAGAATTTGAGAAGTAAAAATTTGTGGGACACAATGACAAACACACATTACTTGGGAAATAAGACAAAATCTGCCACACAGAGAAAGCTTTGTACAGGAAAGGAAAATGATTTTATGAATTTGGGAAATTATGATCTTGAGGTAGAGAGGAGTTACAGTGCCACTCTGTCTTAATTATAGGACTACGCATGATAAGAGAAAGGATACAAGTATGGAAGATAATTCATTTTACAGAACCCTTGAAATGAGAGGATCTATAAGAATATGATCCCAGAAGCTCTAAAGCAGGGAAGGGTGTTTTGTTGTTTATTAGTTTTGCCTGACACTTCTTAGGTAGTCTGACAGCAATTGTTATCCAGTATGCGCTTCGAAGCATGAGCAAAGTGCCTGTATGTGTAATATTCACACCTGCCACAAATTCCCAAAACCATTAAATGTAAAGCTACAAGAATTTCATCTTCAGTCAGTGCTACTGGAGATGCCTGGAGAAGGCAAACCTTATTTCCAAGACCTAGTGTGTCTGGGCACTTTGATGCCAAAGGATTACCACAGTCACGAGTGGAAGCTCAGGTCTTATGTACCTCAGACAGGGACCGAGAATATCTGTATAGAACACCTGAAAACTCATGACATGGGATTTAAGGTCTCTACAAGTTCTCACAGCAGTCCTCAAATGTTCAAGCAAGGGAGCTCAATTAAATATGTGACATAGTTTGTTTTCCTTCCTGTGCCAAGTTTATCATATTCACAGCTGAGAGTTTAGGCTAATTTGAGGAAAACATTCAGATTATATGTATTCAAATCACATTGATATTCTGCTTGTAAATATAATGAAAACATACGCATTCTTGGTTTTTTCACCATACAGGTGAAGCAGGTGGTTTTTCATCATATAGGTGCAAAAAAGAAACACTTACATATATGTAGCATTTTTCTTTTTCCCTCTGAGATATACCACGAGCATGTTTCTACAATTTTAAGAAGCATTTCTCAGTCCATAAAAAAAATTATCACAGTTTTCTCTTCCCACTCTATATGTTCATCACTGATCCCTCATGATACTCTTCAATAAGAATAAGGAAACTGGGACATCATATCTTAAAACATATTTAGATGTTCTAGTTTCAGTGGAAAATAGCCATCATTCTAAGTAACGTTTGAAAACACACAACCTTTTTGTTTTGCTCTAATTCCAAAAGCTTAGCGCGAACTGTTGCTATAAATAGCAGTGGTTACTGAAAATGCTGTGCAGCATGTTACAAATGTGTTTGAACTACTGTCCCAGGGCTGTGTAAAAGGCAGTATGAATATGCAAAAAAACATGTTGGGTAATTCAAAACAGAGGAAAACTTGTGGGTTGAAAAAGGATCACCAGCCCACCCATCCATTTCTGCCTTTCGAAATTAAGATCTTCTTGTTGAGATGAAGCTAAATAAATACTGGGAATAGAGATGAGAGAAAAAAAAAAAGCAGCATGCTAAGAGGAAAACTTACAAAGGACAAGCTAATGTAGTGTGGAAGTTTACTTTTTCCTTCCTTTAACTGAAAGATAAGGAAAAAAGCGGGACTACACAAAACTCTCTAACTAAGCCGTACAAGTTACTTATAAAAAACTAGGGAGATAAAACATACCCACTTACTGAGACTAAATTCAAATCTGTGTGAGGAATACATTTAAGATACCTAGTCATGGTTTCAGTCTTTCTTTGTCACCAAACCAAGTAGGAAACAATTTAGTTGTGACATGCTGGGACACAGTTCATTGCTAACTGTTCCTTGCTTTTCTAGATTTAGGCATAGAAATTGCACTGGGAAGAAAATAATACCTATGAAATATTATTATAAAAATGATGCCCTTATCTGCTAAAAACAGAACTATTTTTGGAGGCTGAAGGTGTTCCTTAAAGGGGAAGCTGTCATATTTCAGTATTTTCCAGGTTCATCGAAGCAGAGCGATTTAAATCAAAACCAAAGTAAAACCACCCAAAGCAAGCAAACAAACCCCCAAAACCACAAAGCTTTGAAGAAAAGCTTTATTAGTTTTCTCTTCGATCTGATAGACAATCTTGGAAAAGTTTGTATTGCCTTCTTCTTAAGCATTTGAAATTTTCACCATACAACTTGCTGTGTAAAACATACCTTGTACGCTTCTTCACTCCTGACAAAATTCAAATAAGTAAATGAATTTGTGAAGGACCATGATAGAACAGGATTTGCCTTTTCCTTTAGAGGTTTGAACCCACTACACATAGCAATTTGCTGGCTGGATCGCAAGGATATCTATGAGAAGTTTCCCTCAGAGACATTACTCCAGCTAGGCAGTGCACAGCTCTTGGACACTTAGGGATTGGTGAAAGACCTGAAATCTGAAGGCAAAAACTCATTTAAAAATAGTATGCCCCTGAACACAGAAAATTAAATTGTCCATTTTGAAGAAACTACCATATTTTTATGTCATTTGGTAAATGTATGGGATATTGATTATGTCAAGTCTCAGAATTGCAATTTTTTTTTAGGTTTTAGCTAAGTACTTAAAGACACTAGAAGTTTGACAGTTGCAGCCAAGAGAGAGCTTCTTGTAAATATCGAATTTAGTCAAGAAGGTTTGTGTTCTGGATGTCAATGAAGGGCTCAAGGGGGAAAGGACAGAGTGGAACAGGGAGCTTGCGTGAATGACTTCAAGCTGCTGGGTGAGCTCAGGGCACACCCTGTGCCTATGAAATCATTTTCTATTGTTAGCCTGCACAAAATGTTTGGCTGTAAGCCCACAGCAAAACTAGGCTGGTTTTGTGTCAGACCACTGTTATGAGCACAGTGTATGACTGCTATTCTGCACATACAGAACAAAGAATCACAGATTTATTTTTTTTCCTTCTCTGTGAAAGCCAGCTTAATAACCATTATTGTAATTTTCTACAAGTTGGTAGAAAACCCTTGTGTTCAGGAAGATGTGTTTCTCGTGCAATAGAAAAGAGAAACCTTGACTCTCTCTGTCCTAAGGGTGAGAGGAGAGTTATTTCTAATTTTGGAAAGGTGACCTGCCCCTGGACATGTGAGCTGAGATTTTCTGCCTAGGCTTTCTACAAGCATTTAGATTTGCCTTTACAATAATCCTGGCTATCCACCTTAGTGAATAAGACAAATGTTTGTACACATAAAGGCACATAGCTTAGCTTTGGTTTTCCCTGAGAGAACCAATGCATTCCAGTACAGAATGGGGGGAAAAAGGAAGACATTTTTAGAAATATTTCCAGGAATAAACAATTTAACTTCTGAAAATGTCTTATGATCCCGTGTCTCAATAAGCTATGCAGCGCAGTGGTCTAGTATGAATAAGTAAGAGATTAATGCAAAAGTTCATTCAAAATAATTTCTTTTTAATAAATTAAATGGGTTCCTCTCTGTTCCTGCATTTTAGCACTAGCATCTGACTGTGATTCATCTATTGAACTGTTATTTCTGCCTTACTGGTTATAATAACTCTTCAGCTGGGTAATCTTAGTTTTGGCTATTGATGGACAGGCCATTTTGGTTTAGGTCTAGGTTACGCTTCCTGCTCACTGTATCCAGATCTGAAGGTGCAAGGCTATAAAAATCAAGAGTAGAATGTATTTTTCACAGGTCATTTGATTTGCTTTGGAGAAGAGAGTGTTGTAATATCGATCATGTCAGGATCTCTTCCTTTGCTCTAACCAGACCAGTTTAACAATAATTACAGAACATTTGAAAGGCATCTGTTTAAAGGGGAATAGCTGGGAGGAAGGCTAGATGAGAGAACTTAATAAAATGCTATCTTGGTTGACAACAATTTTGAACAGTAAAGTGTGCTATCATCCTTGATTATGATTCACATTCTGTCAGCCTCTTCAGGAAGTGGTGGGTTTCTTTACAGTAAAAGTAAAGTGAATGTCATTTCGAATGTGAAATAAATACTCAAAACAAGTATCCTAAAACATCATTTCTCTAAGGAAGTTTTCACTGTCAAAAGTCATATAAAATGATTTATCATAGAGGAGACTTTAGGTGGTTTTACTCCTCTCCTCAGGGCTCACTGGAATTAATTATTTGCAGGAATCTGCATATTCCAATGAAACAATAGAGACAATGAATATTGACTCTGAAATAAATGGTTCCATTAAGTAAATGCCTCTAGGTAAAAATACTTCCTGTGAAATGGAAATCTCTTAAAGCTCTATATATGCTTGTGCTGACACTGATCCTAAACTGAGGTTACACGACTACTTCTAAAGAGATAAGACTCAAGTTAATAAATGAATATAGCACATCCACTACATTAAGATGTTTTTTCTTAGATTGAGCTGAACATTAAAGGACATAGAATTTACTTCCAGATGGCATTTGAAATTAAGACTTTTGGTTATTATAAACAAATTATGGTACAGCTTGTACTAAATAAAATGTAAACTCAATCTGGTAGCTGTTTTACCTAGGTGAGGCCATAGTGTCCTTCTGAAATCCATTAATCCTTCAGTGCTTGCCAAATTTTGAATAAACAATATTTATAGACTTGTGTTGATAATTGAGGTATTTCATCATACTAATCCTATGTGTTTGCAAGGGCCAAATGCAGCCATATATTGGCTTGTAAATTGCTCTTAGTAGCATAATCCTTTGCATTGGATGAGTGGACAAACATTTTTGAATTTTCATGAATTCAGGTTAGTTCTCTGTTTTTGCAAGGGTATGCTCAGCCTGACTTATTCTGGTAAGCAAATATTAGATTATACTTAATGGTGGAAGTCTTGATATATCTTTACTGCTATTAATTTTGTGAGAAAAGAAGTGATGCAATCTCTGTTAACTAGCTCTCATGCTCTGGCAGTTTCTGCCTCAGCACCCAAAGTAGTGACAGAAAGTGAGTGGATTTACAGTAAAAACCCACCAGAACAGGCTTGCATTCATCTTCCTAGAGACTGTGCCCAGCTCCACACAAAATAAACAAATGAAAAAGCATGTTACAGAGATTCAGCTTGCAGGTTGAATTCAATAAGCAATTATTTATCCATAATGAGGTCTTCACCTTAACGGGGTGAAGTTTTCTGGACAACCACTAATGAAATATGAGGTGGGTTTTTTTTCTAGCAATCTAGATGATGAGGAAGCATTTACTAGTCTCCCAACAGCTTTTTAAAATGCTGTTGATGTGTTTGATGACTGATGTCCTTCAGTATCAAGGGTTGTGTTGAGAAAACAGTATCATGTCTACTTGCAGATGATGTAATGAAAAACCACTGGCAGATAAGAGCTAATACACAGTAGGGTGAAAACTTTGCACCATGCCCCTATGAACTAAGTTAGTAATATGTGTTATGTGTTGTTTTTATGAGATCACACTTCTGCAAAACTCAAAATTATAATTGAGGAAATAAAAGAAAGCAAAAAAACCTCCCATTGTTATTATCATTAGAGTTTGGACAGTTACTCCATGATAAGCAATGGATTAAATTTACATTGTCACTGAAATTCAAATTTTAGGTCCTTCAATCCTACCAAATATACACTAAGCCAGTTCTTCCATATCAAAATGTAAACAAACAGCTCATGTCATTTGTACCTGTAGTATTCTTAAGTATCTATTTTCAAGAGCTTATTTTTTATATTTTAAAGCTGTTCAGGAGCCTTCTATAAGTGTATCGCAGTCAGTCAAGCGATAGATTTGAAGTCCACGTAACTCAGCACTACAAGTGAAAGGCCTCATCTGCTGGCCATCAGCCCAAGGTGTCAGAAGTGTCAGAACAGGGTTTCAGGCTGAAGGTGAGATTTATGCCTCAAGGGGATATTTTTCACAAATGTTGAGTTAACAGAAGGCAGAATAATGTCTCTGATATTAAAAAGATGGTATTTTCTATTAATGGATCAGGGACCTTGATATTGGTCATACAATTCTGCTCAAGCTCAGTAAGATATATTTTTTTCTCCTTGAATGAAAGATCACAGCAAAATATATTTTGTAAAGAAAGCTTATACAATCAGAATGAAAATTGAGCTCTTACAGAGGAAAGAGTTTAACAATAAAAGCTGTAAAAGTCCCCTGAAAGTGAGATTCAGTTCAATTTTACACAATAAATTGTTTTACCATTGAACAGAGTCCCACTAACAGGTATAGATTACATGTGTAAGACCTGGTTTTGCCTGCAGCTAATGTACCTAGAAGATGTATTAGCTGTGCAGCTCGCCCATTTGCAGGCAGTAGAAATAATTTGGTACTTTTTAAGCATAGGCAGAAATTGAGAAGAATATGAACACTAAAGCTTAAGAATGGCCAAATATTCAAAAATGTTTAACATCAGCAACTGACTTAATGTTCCAAATTATTTATAAGTAAAATATGTGTTTTTCTTTAATGAAATACAGAATAAAAGGCAATTATATTAGCCACAGATACTGAAATGCCAGACGGGAGAAAGGGAGGCATGCTATGTATTCTGCAGCATGCCTCCTTGGAAGTGTTAGTGCTTCGTGCTGTAACAGGCTGAAAATGAAGTGTAAACTCATCAGTGTAATTATTTCTTCTCTTCCTTTTGTGCTGAGGGATGGACATCTTTAACTTAATCACTGATTATATTTGTTGCCGTATGAATTTGTAAAACAAGTGTAGCAAATCTATTGCTATACTGAGTCATAGGGAGCCCCAGTTTCTGTTCTCAAATTTGTAGCACTGTTGTACGAAAAAACAGAAAACCCACTTTCCCCTGCTGGTGGTTTGAATTGCTCTAATTTGTTCTGGTAATGGCACCAGATGTCACAATATAAAAGGAAGCCCGACCCGTCAAAAAAGATTGCCAATCTGACCTTCTATTGAATTCTAGAGCTCTTGCCCTTTTTTGTCTTCTGAACAATCCCAGCTCTCACAAACATGCTGAATGGAGTGGAAAAAGCAGCTTGACTCTTCTGAAAGAAGCCACAAGCAGAGCTGAAATGGCCGCTTGCCACTTTCGCTGTCAGGGTGACATCTGCCACCATTTGCTGAGCTGCTTTTTGAGGCGGGGTAAAATGAACCTTCACACCAGCAGGGCTGGCCCTCTCCCCCCATCCCTGCACCTTTGTCACTCTTTCTTTTTGCCCAGAAAGGTTTTGATTATTTTTTTTTTCCCTTCAGTCACTGGAGTCAATCTTTTAGGAGAGATGAAAGCTATATCTTATGGGACTTTTATTTCTTCAGCAAGATCCTGACACCATTTCTTTTCTCATACATTAAGCATTTAGTTTATTTTGTATACCACTTCATTTATCTTGGTAAAATGGTTTTACATCTGTAAAAAAGCCCAGCAGAGTAAATAAAAGGGAATACAGACATCTGCCTGCTACACTGATAACAATGCACTCTCATGATAAAGGCAGTCAACTTCCACATGATTCATGTGTTTTAGCCTATAAACCATATCTTTGGTTAACTGATATTTCCCATGTTCAAGATAAGCTGTGTGAAAATTTGTTTTCCTGTTTTCAGGGAGGAGTATTGATTATGGATGCAAATAAGCGTGCATAAGTTTATGTACATGGGTGTGTATTTGTGTGTGTCTGTACATTTCCAAGGTCTTGGCACTTACTTTTTTTCCATAATGTATTTATATAAGCCTAACAATGGATATCCACAAAATTGAATACAGAAAAGGATATAGTTGTAGCTCTCACAAGCAGAGAAAAGGTAATTAAAATTAAAATAAGAAAAAAAAAAATCAAAACCTTGGTCTACTTGGTGAGGGTGTAAGTACCCTTGGCAACCCAGCAAGAGCATAGATTTTGATCTGTCCTCCTAACTAGTTCAGATGTACTGTTCAGCATCCTCCAGGGCAGAGACATGGTACTTGGCAGAAGGCATAATCTCCCAGTGCTACATGAGGCTGCCTGTATCCAGTGAGTGCAGAAATAGAAGGAATAACCACTAGAGAGATGATAAAGGGACAGGGAAAGATATAACATGAAAATCACTCATAAGAACATTTTAGAACTCGTCTATAACCCTTGTTCATGCTAGTTCATATTTTCTTAATTAGGGAAACCCAACAAGCATGTACAGTGCTTTGTGAATATATTCAGCAAGCAGAATTACACAGATAGGTATTTTGTTCAATAAAAAGTGTCCAAGTGGGAAGGTTCTCTTTATGCTGAAATAAAATATTCTTTTTGTGTAGCATGTTCAAGGGAGAGAAAAGCAAGATAGACATTGGAAATTAAAGGTAAAGCATGCTGAAAATATAAAGGATTTTAGAACATTAACATTAGAACCTGTCTTAGACATTAAATACGGTTTAACAATCACTGTTGAGTTCTTCTGAACTGCCCCATGACATTTCCTCTAGGTAAACATTGGAGGTGAAAGTCCTCTACTGTCGAAAACGTGGAGTTTATTTTATATCTTTATACTTTTATATCTTTATATCTTTATATCTATCTTCATCTATTTAATCTTTATGTCTGTATCATCACACATTTTTAAAACATTTTATCATGAGCTAGATCGATCATTTTGGGGTTGCTTCCAATTTACACAGAAGCAGCAATTAAATATTCACATCTTGAGTAATTCTTTGGTCACTGTACTGGTTTTAAAATAGAAGGCAGGTAAAAATATGTCAATTGTAGGATTTCTGCTTTGGATCAAAGCCACGACTGATATTTTAGACAATGATGGAACTTGGGAAATAGCTAGTTATTCACTTAACTCTCTGACAATACTGGAGTTCAAAAAAACCCACAGTCTACTGAAATCCAGGATAAACCCTTTCTTCTGATGTGAACTTTAGTCAATTAGCAAAGCAAGATTCTTTCTTTTTGCAGAGCATTGCTGTGCATTGCTAAGCTATTTCTTTGTTTGGCTTCTGTGTTAGAGACATTTAAGTGCTGAATTCAATCATTCTTTCATCAGAATAATTCTTATTCTTACAATTCAGAAAGCATGGTAGGTTGTACATAAATGTGAAATATAGGTTTCGATATGTGAATGAAAATTCCTGAAATTGCATGTGCATACACAGAAAAAAAAACAAAAAACAAACCTCAATAAATATGGCATTTGTCAGCCCAACAGTCCTTCTCCAAGGATTCATTTTGTCTGGAGATTTCTATCCAACTGTTTTCCTTCCCCCCCCCCCCCCTTCAT
>VXBJ01001066.1:408271-427547 GCA_013400055.1 Nycticryphes semicollaris
CTCCATTTTCTTCTATTTATCATCAATCCACCTTTTCTTTTTATTCTTTATAGCACTAACTGACACCCTCCAGCAACAACAAGTTGAGGTCAGTAAGACAAGTGCCTGTGTCCTCATGAGATTGTTCATGATCTGGGAGTATGACACACATATGACACAGCAAGGTCACCCAACTTCCTTCCTTCTATTTTTCATTTCTATGCAGGTATCTACCATTTCAAGGTTCTTCCTCAGAGCCTGTCATTTTGTTTCTTATTATACTACTACATGAAAAATAGAGAGTACTCCAGACTTTATAAGAGAGTATCTCCTAAGTATTGCTCTTCTAACAGTTCAGAAACGCACTCTCCGCTACAAAATGTCACTGAGGTACACTACTTTAAAAATATAATTTTTTCTAGTAACTATTGCTACTATGGTAAAAAACTGAAAAGAAAAAAAAAAGCCAACACATTAGAAATAACCTATTAAATCTTAATGAAAATATGTTGTAGAGGAGTCATATATCTGCAGGGATGACATAAATAATAATCCAATGTGAAGTAAAAATTCACTCAAATCCCTATGATAGTAACTTTTGTTGATGTAAAGCACTTTAGGATGTTCCATAAGTGTCACTAGGCTATTTATCTTTGAGCAAGAATATAATAAAAAAAAAAGTACTTGGGAGTTGTGCAAGGTCTTTTATTGAAAAATGGATAAACCTGCATATTAAAAATAATCCTTATGCTCCAGCATCAGTACTCCACTCTCAAATATTTAGTGTAAAAATGCATGTAGTTATGTGAATATGTGAAACAAGCTTCCTGGCTTGTTCTTTTCTTAGGTTGACTTCACACAGTTATTTAAGTCTGTGTAGGAGTGAATGGCATATTCATTGACAGGTTCCTAAAACTAATTTCTATCTGACCAGGGTCTGAAACCTCAGAAATGTTTTTAAATTAATACTAATGCAAAAGTGAAATAACTTCTCTGAAGGAAGGAAAACTATTGTTTGTTCTATTTCACTGATTTCCAAGGACAAAGATTGGATATAAATGTGAAAGTTGAAGTCGGCCCTTGCTAGACTGTCTTCATGATCTAGAAATGACAGAAAGCATTATGTTATTACAGATCTTATAATCAAGTCAGAATGGGGCCAGAGTTCCAAATGAGATCCAGCTTCTCTAGTCACTAGTGCAAATCAAAATCACTGTCCCTTCTAATTTTGATGCCAGGCTATCTGCTGTTGATGAGAACTTACAAAGGCACAAGAACAGGAATGGGAAAAAACATGTTCTGAAGCCAATGAAGTTCAACAAGGGCGAGCTGCACCTAGGGAGGAATAACCCCATACACTGCTACAGGCTAGGGGCTGACCTGCAGGAAAGCAGCTCTGTAGAGAGAGACTTAGGAGTCCTGGTGATCAACAAGTTGACCATGAGGCAACGTTGTGCCCTTGTGGCTAAGAACGACAATGGTTTCCTGGGTTGCCTTAAAAGGAGATTGAGGGAGGCTATTCTTCCCCTCTGTCCTTGTGAGGACATATCTGGAATATTGTGTCTAGTTCTGGGTCTTCTGGTTCATGAAGGACAGCAAACTAGTGGAGGGAGTCCAACAGAGGGCTACAGAGATGATTAAGGGAATGGAGCACCTGTCTTAATGAGGAAAGGCTGAAACACCTGGGTCTGTTTAGCCTGGAGAAGCGAAGACTGAAAGGAAATCTTATCAATGCTTATAGATTTCTAAAAGGTGTGTGTTAAGAGGATGGGGTCAGACTGTTTTCAGTGGTGCACAGGGACAGGCCCAGGGGTAATCAGCACAGACTGGAATGCAGGGCATTCCATCTGAACATAAGGAAACACTTCTTTACTTTGAGGGTGCCGAGGCACTGGAACAAGCTGCCCAGAGAGGCTGTGGAGTCTCCTTCTTTGGACATATTCAAAACCTGCCTGGATGTAGTCCTGTCCAACCTGCTCTAGGTAAACCTGCTTTGGCAGTGGGGTTGGACTAGATGATCTCCAAAGGCCCCTTCCATCCCCTATCATTCTGTGATTCTGTGACTCTGAGTAGTCTGAAGTAGCTTTAAAGCTACTTTACTCAGCTACTACTGAGTAAAAAGAAAAAAACAAAACAAAACAAAAACAAAACCAAACCAAAACTAAAAACCAAAAAAAAACACACAACAAAAAGAAATCTGATATTTTTTGAGGAGCTAGCTACCAACATTAATAAAAAATGAGATAGTAACTATCATATGTAGCTTTTGTACCATGTAAAACAGAACTATACATTAGTTTGGGATGTTGGTGCTAAAGCAGCGCTAATATAAGTAAGCACAACACCTCATCAGTTTTTCCTTTGTAAGCATGAAATAAAATTGCTGAAGCCTGAAGTACATTATTTATCTCAGAAGATAGTACTAGTAGTAGCATCAACAGTTATAGAAAAGGAAATAAACCCTTCTGTTTTCTAATCATTTTGTGTCTAAACTCACAGTGATGTGTCCTGCTGCCCTATGCTCCTCCTCCCTAGCCCTGGGGAAGAAAAGCTGTTACACCAGTGCCAGTGCATTACGGCAGGGAACTGCTTCTTCCCCACCTCTCTCTATGCTTTTCCCCTTTCTGCTGGGCTGCCTGCTGTGGTGTTGTTCCACCATCCATCTGCAGGCCATCTCCTCTTGCAGGAGGAACAACATGAGAGACAGGCAGACCCTCCCTGGAGCAGGAGGAGGGACCAGAAGCTACCCCGTCATCTTGAGCATTCAAGAGCTTGCTGATAGATTCCTCTGTTACTTCAGAAGCAGGGACTCATGCATGAACACATGGGACTGGAAGGATTAACTTATTATTATCCAAAGTCCTGCTTCTATGATTCTANTTGATAGATTCCTCTGTTATTTCAGAAGATTAACTTATTTTTATCAAAGTCCTGCTTCTATGATTCTATGATTTACATGTTGACAATTTAAGAGACTTTCGATTATCCTAATCAGTGTTCATCCATGCAGTTTCAATAAGTAGAATAACTGGGTGTAAGCATGTTTTTTTCTGATGGATCTTGTGGTTAAGAGGACATGACAGTGAGCTGCAAGAGTCATTATCTATTAATTTTGCTGGTTTATTTTAGTAAGCAATTTATAGCTTTTCCAGAATGTCTTTTACATTTTCCGCTCATTAATTGAGTCCCATTTATACTCGTTCTTTTGCATTAAAAGATGTATTGCACTATTTAAAGTCTTAATTTAGCCCATATGTCAAAACTATATCTAAATGAGCCACTTACAGCACTTTTGTATGAATTACATTATGCAACTCTTTCCCCTCCTGTCTTTTGTATCCTTGCAGATTCAATTTCTTTATTAGAAGGAAGTGAAGGAACAAATAAAAGTATAATAAGCAGCAATATTAAAACAAAAACTTGGGATTACCAAGTCAAGTTCAAGCTGTAGAAGACATTATATGTGACTGAAAAAAATGCTCCAAAACTTTTCTCAAAGCTCCAAGTAAGTGAGGTACTCCCATGTAAACTGGGAAAACTCCAATGCCTTTATTCTAATTTCCATGGATATGTGGGGTGTTTTTTCCAAACAGTAGCCTACAGTTCTGAAATTTGTGATCCCAGACCTTTCGTTTATCTGCATTTCTAATGTCTGTACTGAAGTGACTGCTGCTAGCATCAACGAAAAGAAGGTGCATACATTCTCAGGATAATGTCTACTTCATAAAGCAGTGGTAGGAGGAAAAAAGAAAAAAAAATGTAGAAGGGGGGAGGATCAAGAAAGATCATTGTCAAAACTTCTTTCTCAAATTTTGCATCTTCTCTTCCAGGCTTTAACTCTAGGGAAAAAAAGTTAAAAAAAAAACCAAAAAAACAAACAAACCACCACCACTGTTTCTGAATCTATGTCACACTCTATCTTGAAACAGTTTGGGTTTGGTTGGTTTTTTGTTGTGGATTTTTTGTGTTTTCTTTTTTTTTCTTTTTTTTTTTTTTNNNNTTTTTTTTTTGTTTTTTCCTGGAATCTCTTCTGGAGGTTTTGTTTGTGTATTTGTTTTCTAGCAAGTAATTCCTTCCTGTTTCATATATTAGTTACCTGTGCTGTGAGCTAGATGCTTTACTAGGTTAAATTTTCATATCTTTCTTTTAATGTCTTATTTGAACAGGCCATTGATTCCAAAAGACTATATTTACAACAGGGTACAGGAAACATTGTTCTTTTCCTTGGTTGGCTAGCAGCAGGCAGTGACATCTCCCATTGGGAGTAGTACCTTTGCACTGTTCAAATGTGCGTGTAACTTAGAGGCTGATATTGATGTTCACGATAATAATGTTTGCCATCTGCTCTATCACAACTGAGAAAAGCTCTTTCCCACTTAGCACTACATAACAAGGTGTCACTCCCACGGTTCTTTACACTTTTTTCTTTATTCAGAGAGTTTGGTGAACTTTATTTCCACTTTATTTTTCTATGAACTTAGTTAGATTATTTAAGGTACGTGCTGTATTTTTCAGATTTCAATTGATGTTAATCAAGAGACTTCTTGCCCTTAAAACTGTGACTGTTTTCAACACAGGGTTTTTTTTTGCTTTCACACTATTTAGTGCTAATATATTGCTTATTATAAAATAGAATATTGCCAGTGGTTATAATAATGATCTTTAACATCTGTTCTTTGCAAATACCAACTGTTCCTTAATTTTCTGCCATATTTAAACCTCTTTCAGTCTTCCAATATATTATCAAGTTATATTTCATATCATTCTATTTTACTAGATAGCTAATTTTGTTTCTTTTATGGTACAGTTGATTCTCAGTTTATAACAGATTACTATTTCGCTCACCTTGGATAAATCTGATGGAGTGAAAAGAACTCTTTGTTGCCTGCTTCCATTGACAACTTTCTTTCAAGTATGGCAAAAAAAAAAAAGAAACAATCATGACATATTACCATGTTATCCTGAGTAGGAATTTGGATGTACTGGAACTTGGTGATATCTGTACTGCATATCCAATGGTTTTGCTCTTTCCTAGTAACTATTCTTCCACAAAGAGCTGAGTATTCCCTCAGAAAGGTATGTGTTTTAGCCTTTTATTGTAAAGACATTTTTAGTAAGGCAAGGCACCTTTATGATATATTTTTTACATGGGGATTGCAAATCCCTCTGACCCCTGTACTGCTAATGGACCTGCCTCAAATACGAGAAATAGAACAATTCTGAACCCAAATCTTGAATGTTATGGTCCAGATAGTAAATTTCTAGGTGTGTTTTTTGTTTGGAATTTTTTTTTGGTTTTTTGTTTGGTTGGTTGGCTGGTTGGCTGGTTGGTTGGGTTTGTTTTTTTTTTTGTTTTGTTTCTTTAATGAATGGAACTTTGCTGTAGTTGTTTGACCAGATCTTAACCCACTCTCCATTTCTTCAGGAAGTGCAGCGTAACCAGTCCTTGTGCCCAAGCCCATATCATGGCACATATTTTCAACTTACTTATGTTACCCACTGGTGAAGCTCCTGTTCTAGCTAGATCTTGGCCTCACCCAGTGTGGCTGTATGAATGTTTCTGCAATTACTTCCATACTAATACTGGATCTACTCCAATTTTCTGCTGAACATAACAAGTCACCTTGAAAGGCATGGACATAAATGTTGTCAGAGGAAGTCATAGTCATGCACAAATATTGTTAGAGATGGTTGTGTTTATCCTTGTTAAGTTTATTACAGTATAAATAAAGAAGGCTGAAAATTACATTATGATTAACATAGCTTGTAAGCCTGTATATGTGACCAATATCGTAGAAATGCAAATAGAGTCAAAATGCATTTTACAGGTGTAACACATATTTTTTAACTTTTTTTTTTCTTATAGACAAAGAAAATTATTTGAATTAATCAGAACTGAATACAATGTAGGCACAGGTACAAAATTTTTGACTGTTAAAAATGTCCATGAAAATCTAAACTTCTGGTTTTCGTTTGTACTTATAACTACACTTCCTGAATGGCAAAACACAGAACCTAGGCTGTCAGAATTTTTTTTTCCTGTTTCTGGTCTTCTAGAGTCACTGAGCAGAATAATCAAAACTATTAAAAAATATTCTTATACAAACATATGCTCTAGGAAAATGTCCAGCTTTTCAGGCTCACAGATACTGGACAACTGAAAGATGACAAGTTTGCTGCACTGGGAGTGCTCTGGTCTGAAAATATAAACATTTGCAAACTTTATTTTTATTGTTGATAGAAAAATCAATTTTCTGATATTTTCCTGATTATGCTTAAAATGAGCAGTTCATATATAGATCATGATTTTTTTAAAATTTAAGAATATCAGACTTAGCCCTTAAAAAGAGCAGCAGAACCTCTTATTTTTCATTTAAATATCATGTTTGGTTTTTTTTTAGATTTTGATTACATGGGTTTTTTGGATGAAGACACTGTTTTCTCTGTATGTACAGTACTTAGCACAACAAAATTTATGTTTCTTAGTCTCCTAGACTTTACTGCACATAATATGAAAACCTAACAGTATTATTAAACTAGTGGAGTAGCACTTCAAAACAAATTTCTTTCTTGAGATGTGCCCTTAATTTTTTAAACAGAATTGCATTTCTAGTAGTTTGAAGGATTTATGAAATAAAATCAAGAAGCAGAAACGTAATATGTAAGAGTGAGTTGGTTTGTGACAATGTATCAGCCTCAGAAGCAAAAAGGGCAGAAAGTCAAATACAACTAAAAATGGAATGTCATATCATTGACCTCTAGAGAATGAATATTATTCCTTGTAATAGGAAATGTTAATTTTATTACTTACAAATTATGTTTTGAGCAGTTCTACATTCCCTTTCTATATTGCTTATTTCAAGAATGATTGTAAAATTTTAGGTTGAAAAAAGTACTAATCTATAATATGTAAATTTTGTGATATGTGACATAACAAATGGAAGATGAGAAAGATTTACTACCTTGTTTGATGAATCTTAGGATATTATTCTGAGTACTTTTTTTCCTGTTTTGTTGAAGGTGGCCTTTTTGATGTAGTCCTACTGGCATATAATACTTTACATACCCACAGTAGCTGGTTAGTCAGATTAATTGAGAAAAATTAATCTGTGATGCTTGTAACAGATTCCTTGGGCATTTAGGGACAAAATCACCTAACTTCCACTTGAAATATCATTACTAGAGAACAAGCTGAATTTATTTGCTGTGTAAAAAAGAAATATTTGATTTTTAATGTTCCTACCTTGTAGGTTCCAGAAAGTTATATGAAATAGTAGTAAATAAAAATTTTTACATCAATCAATTGATGTAATACATTGTTTGCAGCCCATTTTTAGAGAACTTAGTTTATTGCTTATAGTAATAAGATTTAAGTTACTAAATTAATGAAGCTTGCTTTTTTTTCTACTAATAATTAAACATGCAGATTATATGCTATGACCTAGGAAGAGACTGCAAACTGAAGATATTAGAATCTTATTTTTCCTCTTGAATCTCTTAACTGAAATGAGTCCAGAGTGATGGTAACAGAGATCTGAAACAATATATATATTTAAGAATTCATTTAACTGGTAAACTGTGATTCTGTAGAGATGTTGAAATGGAGATACCAATGCTGGAAGAAACCAAGCTGGCAAGCCCATACAATGTAGTGCAGAACTATATAGCTGTGGGTACACTGTTTATTAAGTTTAGCTTGGATATTCCTCTTCATACCAGTTTCAGTGATCTTCCAGGCTCTAACCAAGTAACATTCATCACTAGAAAATCGTGCACAGCATACAGGGGCCCAGTGTACCAGGACACTTTGAATTTTGTAGCACACAGCACTTGTATCTGAGATTAAGATGAAGGATAAGAAAAAGAGCTATACTTATCACTGCTCCAAAGTCTGTTATTTTATTGCAAAGCAGATCAATTCTATGAGGGTACATACAATCACATAAGCTCAGAAGTGTAACCAGGAAGATAAACTCTGCCTTTTGGTACCATTGGTACCTTTGGTACGTTAGTACCTGTGAAAGAAGCTGCCTATATATCACCTCTGGATTTTAGCTTCTAGGCTTATTAAGTCAGGTTTCCACTATCTGACTCATGCATCTTTGTAGTTTCGTGGTGTAAAGTTTTATGTTCAGATTTCAAATCTGCATTTGGATACAGGCATGGCCTTTCTGTTGAAAAGAAAGGAAGATTTAATCTTTACTGCTTATGAAATAGTCATAAAGAAATGACAACAAAGATACAGTAAACACATTTCGCCTGAAATCATGACACATTTCAATTACTTTAATAGCAATAATAATATGGATGCTCTGTAAGGAACAGACAAATTTGAGACTGGACCTATGATAAATGTTACTGACAATATGAGTAAATAATACTGTATTTCTTTTGCACTTTAGGAGGCAAGGTCTTGGCCAAGGTCAAAACCAGAAAGTAGAGCTTCAGTGTTTTGTACCAAATGACAGAATTCAAGTGCCTCTTTTGTATCTTTGCTAGATTTTACTTTCTGAATCACTATATCCTTTCTAAAGAGTAGTCATCTAGCGGCAATTATAGTTCCTTTTCCTATCAGCCTCCTTCCCTGTTTGAATCCCCACATCCTTGCTGTTTGCAGCTCCTAAAGGCAGTGGCCTGACTACTGCATGAGCTGTTGTCCATCTGGCTGCATGTGAGCTGGCCAGCACCCAAGGCAAGGCTGACCTTGCTCCTGGGCTACACACATCTTCATCTGTCTGGGACTTTGCTGCGCTTCTCACAGGTTGCTCTCCCCTTTCTCCTGACTGCCAGAAAAACTGGTCCTCCATCTGGCTAGTGTCCAAGCTGATTCAGTCACAGTTTCTCCATCTGGTTTATTCTTGGAAAGATGAACTGGATGTTCTTAATTTAGAATAGTCAGTCTCTCCCTACCCTCCCAGCCTACTTACTGCATCAACAAGATATTTAACTTTGGCTACATTTCTGCCTAATTGTGGAGAGAAGATGTGGCTGTTTCCCCCTCCCAAAGCTTTGGGGTTTTGTTTTTTAGGATTATTTTGGTTTGGTTTGCTTGTTGTTTTGGGTTTTTTGTTGTTGTTGGGGTTTGTTTGTTTGTTTGTTTGGGGTTTTTTTGTCATTTACTTCTTTTCAGTTCTCCTTTACCTGGCAGAAAGTTTCCTAAATACTGTGAAATTGTCACTCACAAGTTCACTTCTCCATCTTTACACAGCTTTCCCATTTGTTCTCTGCTGTTATGTAAAAACAATCCTCTCTTTCCCCTAAAAACAGCACAGCTTAAAATGTGTAGTTTATAGTTTTACTGTAACTTCATTGTCCTTTTGATACACCATTATCAACTACAGGCATATATCCATTCATCACTCTATGGTGGGTAAAGCCCTTTCACAACACACATTCATAAAAATTAATCCCATATAAACATCTTATATCCTGGGTACCGAATGGTAAAATGCATAAACAGATGAAAGTTTTAAAAGGAAGAGCCTCTGTCAATATTTTATTTTACTGTAAAATACCTCAATGTAGCTAGGCTGATTTTTCTCCTCAGATTTTATCAAACAAGGTCTTGTTTGTTGGTTGACTGTGCCTCTGACTTTTAGAGGTCAATGCACTTCCATGCTGTTACTCATGTAGTATTCACGTCAGGGTCTTCAGCTGGTCTAATTGGCGTAGACTACACAGCAGTCAATGAAGCTAGATAAATTTACATCTGCCAGTCCTAATCACAGATCAAATAGGAGCATTTTACAATTACAGTTACTCAGTATTATCTGACCTGACTTTGACATTTAAATATAGGGCAGATTTATGATATACCACCTATAAATCTGTGTTAGGCAATACTATGGTAACTCTTGAATAACAACTACGGTAACATTAAACAAAAACTTAAAAACCCACAAACCCAAATCAACACACTTAAAATCGTATATTGTTTATGGAAAAGTCAGGATTTTTACTCTCTTTTGTGGAGACTGAAATGCTTTGAACTCAGGTTTTTTTTTTTTCTTTCTTTTTAGAAATAATTATTTAACTAAACCACCAATCCTTTCAGTTGGTGATAAGTATAATTATGGTGCAAGGAATCACATATCTTCAAGGTAAAAAAAAAAGGAAACAAGTTAGAATTCATTTCATTATTATGACAGTTGAGGTTAAATTGTTTTGTCTAGAATGCAACTGTAAACTTCATATTAAATTCTCTTGCATCAAAAGTCTACCTCTGAACATCAATACAAACCCAATTTCCCCCCCCCAACTTTTTAACCTGTTAATTAAAAAGTATTAAAACCTTTATTAAAAAAATATGGGGGAAGAAGAGGAATTTCATTTTTCACTGACTGAAACACCTGTTTTCAGGGGATAACTGAAAAGGCCAATTTTTTCATTCTGTAAAACCAGGAAGCTCAAAAAATTTGATATACTGCTTTCTCCTATCCTGTGCCTAGAAATCAAAAAAATATAGAAATTAAGAGTGAGCCATGGAGCACAGAGAAAGGACACCTTGGTTTATATCTTTATATCTTTTTTATTTTCATCCATTAACAAAATGAAAAAAAATTCAGCCTTCCACTTTCTAGGAGGGATGAGATGCGGATCTTTTCCTTACCCAGCATCTCATGTCAAAGATTTTCACTTTGCTGGTTGGACATGGAATGAAATGTTGACATTACAAGATTCATCGGACAGGACTTGTTCATTTTGTTTTATATTGTTTTATTTATTTTCCTTCAGTTTTGTAATGGAAATGTCATGGGGATTAATTAAAACGAAAAAAGAAAAACATGTTGACATTTCTGAAATTGGAATATTTCATTTAGTATTGCTGAATTAATCCAACAGGGTTATTTTCTGCCACTGAAATTTGTGCATAAAGGTCTTTTCCAAATTAGGCTGACCTGACCGCGTAATTTTTGTACTGGTTCTCTTACTAATCTCTACACCACTTTTTGTTCTGAGAGGTTATAATGTAGCAGACCAGTCACAGCAATAGATTTGACCTTCATGAAACTGAATTTAATATTTCTAATATTTCTTCTAACTTAATGCTTCATTGTTTTCTACATGTAAATGTGTAAACTAATACTTCACTACCCACCATAGAGGTAGGATAGCTGCCTAACATTTGTAGCAGCCTGATCAAGTATGTGAAAAAGCGTATGAGGGTTACACAGCTAACCAAATTGAAAGAAATATTTTTCTTGTAATTCTTCACCATGTTTTATAACAACTCATGACTGAATCCTGACTCGCACTCTGTATGAGCTGTATGTGATGGCAGCTGAATTAATCCAACAGGGTTATTTTTTTCCTCTTTGCAGGACAAAAGTTGAAGAATATGAACTAGGTACTTACAGAAATGAGCTGAATTCAGGCCCTTATGATGTGTTCATCAGCATGAGACCTTGAGCTAAAGTCAAAGATGAGGCGACATCCCCAATTTCATTCAAACTATATCTAAAAAGTGTAATAAGAGAATAAGGGAGATTCATTCCTTCAGGGGGTCATCTTGAAGATTTTCCTGCTCTGAATTTTCTCCTATTGATTGTATCTTGTGATGGGAATTTCAACAGGAAAAGATAGTAAATTGTCTGCAAATTATTTTACAAACACAGTGTATTCTATCATAACAATATTCACTGAGAAAAGAAAAGGAAATGGGAAAAGAAAGTAAAGGAGAAAGGAAACATGTTTGGAAAGGTCTGACTACAGTGTGGTATTCAGATTCTTTTAATTAAGAAGGTTATGCACCATTTCCACAGACTTTTCACACATACTACTAGGTACACACTTATCATAACTAATTATACTTTGTTGCAATTCATTAAACTTCTTTCCCCTTGGGGCAAGGGTGGGAGCGAGAAAAAAAGAGAAAAAATGAGGATTTCAAAACACAGAATGCACAGAATCATATGGGAAAAATGCAAAACCGCACCAAACAAATTGATCATTAAATATTGAAACGAATAAGACACAAAGAGGTTTAGAATGTTGTTTCGATTCCATGAAAAAGAGTCTCACTGGTATTGTAGATTAATCCACACATTTTCGCATTTACACTGACTTATATGTATCTTCTAACTTTTGTTCCAGAAGCTGTGATTTATAACTTTTAGTGTGAACTGAATTTTAGTTGCAGTAAAATTATTAAAGAAGTGGAAGAAAAATAAAAAGCCCCAAATTTATTTAACAAAACAGTCCTATTTAGTGTAGTATAATTATTCTGCATAGTGACAGGAATGAAAAAAAATAAAATAAATTGCTCCTCTTCTGTTTCCTATCTTGGTTCCACTAGGGTTTTTTGGAGCTATGCCTCCCATAAGTGGTTAATAGGTAAAACTTGCTTTGGGAGAAGCTGAATATTGGAATCCTTATAAAAAATTCATCTAGAAAATGACAAAGATTCCAACAATATATAAAAAAGCCCAACACAAATCCCCCAAAATTTGTTACTGAAGAGGTCATGAATCCTCTCATTGGTCTTATTAATGCTTTAGTGCTGCTGTTCTTACAGCATCTTCTTCACTTTTTAGTGTAGTTGTGCTGGCTGCTTACCTAGCCTGGAATAATTCTGCTTAGCTAGATGCAAATTCCAAATGCCTGTTCCAAACACAAGAGCCATGATTTGCATATAGGTGACTTGGGAGAATCATCTCCCTTGAGACCTTGAGTTCTGTCCCTCTCTTTGTCTCCCTTTTTGATTTTGCAATACTTTTCAGGAAAACATTTTGCCCTTGCCAGAGGATCTGTCTGTATTTGGAATTCTCCCCATACTGGAAAGTGATTAAGGGAAGAACTGTTTACCTCTAGTCCCAATGAATCAACTCAATAAACTAAAATCTTCTGAGATCAGTCCTATTAGGCAAATGTCAAAGATGAGGATAGTGTCTTATTCATCTCCTTGAATGGGAACTGACCCCTTTTTAATCCTTCCTCTTTTTTTTTTTTTTTCAGTGTTCTTTATTCTGTTTAAAAATTAATAGTAGTCCTAGGGTTTCCCATATTTACGCTTTGTTTAGTTTCTAGAAAAATTGAATTGATTTTCCTTAAATTTGTAATGAATGCTACTGAATTCTTAGACTTGTCTTTCTTTGAGTCATTATAGCATATACATATATATATATATGTCTCCACAAAATAGGATTGGACATTATATTTAAGCAGAAATTTAACTTTAAAAGATATTATATTACAATTGACTAATAAGTAACCAAGTTTTAAATTGCATAGGTACTTTAATTCCAATTTTATTATCATGTTCTTGCCCACAAGCAAACATTTAATTGAAGCTATAGCTTTTGGATGGATAAAATTCCTAATTTAATCACAATAAATATAATGAAAAAAGAAAAGACTCTAAACAGATTAATTGGAATTGTGAAATTTCTCTTTCAATTTCCAGTGTCTTTATGACAACTCATTTATTTTTTTAGGTTAAATAAAGTTCGCTCAGCTCTTCCAAACCTCCAGTAATATTTTGCCCTGGTAATGAGTAGAGCTACTCCTGTGTTGAGTTGCCTATTCGTGTTGACTGTGCTGCTAATTCTGCTGTCAGCAAGCAACAGGTCTCCCCTGTGGACCAAGATGGTGTTAAGATTTTAATACAGTGTGGAAGGAAGCTGTGACAACAGTCAAGTTGACAGTGGCTGCTGAAAGCTAGTGTATTGCCAAAATCCCACTCTGCAGGAATTAGCATAGTTTGTGAGACCAGGAAAGAACTAACAGGGTAACTGCTTTCCTTAATGTGTGATGGTTCAAATTAATTCTTTTTCAATGTTGATATCAAAAAGCTTGGCTGTCATTAACAGGTGCCTAGACAAAAAGAAGCAGGGATGATTTGTCACATGAGAACACCGTACTGCAAACAAGTATGTGTTTTCTCCTTAGCTGAGAGATGCTCTCATACTTTGTGAATCAGCCTTCTTATTTGACTTCTTTTTTTAAGGTGCAGGCTACCCAACTTCTGTTTGGTTGGTTTTGGTTTGGTATGGTTTGGTTTTTCCTTATTGCTGCATACTATCTGTACCTTCTCAAAAGTCCCTTATACTCTGGCCAATTTGCCTCATCAGTTCTTCAGCTAGTGTTTCCACAAAATTTCCATTATTATTTGCTTCCTACTGCTCATTTCTGTTCCCTTCAAATGGCAAATCTTACTTATACTTCATGATATGACAACATACATAATTCTCAATAAATGAGCATATCTTGTTTGCCAACTGGCAACACTTGTTTCACCCTTTTCTTACACTTATGCCTAGTTAATTCTGTCTTGGTGAATGAAGCATCACCTTTTCTGTACAGGTAGAAAGCCAGTGAGAAGGAACACCATAAAAATTTGTTTTTTCCAGGTCATAAATAGTAACATATCACTGAATCTGAGGAAAGTGTTCTTCTCTTCCCATTTTTCTATTTTGCACCTCTATACCTCACCCTGTGCAGGGCTGATGTCAGCCCATGAACCATAAATATTATGCAACTATTTTTACTGAATAGCAGCACTCCCCAAACATCCCTGTTTCTTAAAACAAGCAAACAAACGAGTATGATAAAAAGTACAAAAGCTATGAAAATGTGATCCTAATGTACATTGATTCCCTCACTCATATCTAACATCAAGCTCTAGACAAAGGAACCAAGCTTTGTCTAGCATAGGCAAAAAATGCTTTTAAAAGCACCAGAAAGAAATCTTTGCCAGTGTGTTTTTGATACTTAATTCCATAAATAATTACATAACAGTTACTAAGAATGCAGTGTTACTGAAGAATCTTAAGCTGTATAGTATTATTATATTTTCTCTGATTTGAGAAAAAAAAATAGCTTCTTAAAGTTCTGTGTTCATTTCCACTCTCGTACAGAAACTATATTACTAATCATGAAGCAGTTAGGAAGAGATAATCCTGAAGAAGTTATCAGGAATCATCCTCAAGGGACGAAGTAATGCAGCTGCTGAGACAGTGTACACGATACCTTTCTGTAGAGCATGAGGCTTTCTGACTGTGTCAAGAGAGCGTAATAGATGGATGGTTTTCCTGTGTTACTTCAAGCCCATTCGTTTCACATTTTAAGTCTGTGGGTCTGGGATATTAGAGCTTTTTATCATTATTATTATTTTTTATTTTTGGAACCAGCTGATTTGCCTCTGGCATCTACACATAAATACAGTAAGTAGTGATTCAGTGTTAGCCAAGGTACCCAAGCTCACACACATGCATCGACCAGAACTGTTTCTTTTATAGACCGTATTCTGCTCTGTTGTTATTCTCTGATCTGGAATACTGTCTTGTTGTCTTTTTTTATAGTATTGTGTGTGCTGAAGAATGACATTTCCTCTTTCACCATCTTTTCTGGCCATGAGATTCCTGAATGTCTATGTAAGATCAGCAAGGCTGGTCAGAATTTACTTTCTCTTCTTTCCAGCAAAAAATATGTTAAAAATATGACAAAAGTACAGACAAGAGTGTTTCAATATCCACATGGGAAAAGTTACTAAATTTTCTTGGACTGGATAAGAAGAAGAGGGAGATATAATGTTTCCTGAAAGGTCAAAATTTTTTGTTTAAAGGAGGCAATTTCAGGAGAAATCTGTTATTCCTTAGGCTGCCAAGATCATAGTGGAAAATCCAAAATTGTTTCAGAATTTTTTGGGGTGATTTCTGTTTGGTTTTGTTTGTTTGTTTGGTTGTTTTTTTGGTTTTTTTTTGGTTTTTTTTTTGTTTTGTTTTATCATTAATAGGATGCATTACGTCTGAAAAAAAACCATCACGTTTGTTATTTTACCATTTAGAACTTCCCAGAAATCTTCTTGGCCTGGAGCTAATAATGATGTGGCACTAAGGTCTAAATAATCTCGTCATAAATATGTCTTCCATAACCATTACAGAAGTGTTACTGAAATCCACAGTTCTTGTTTATTCCCAAAATATCCTTATGCCTTTTTGAGAGCACAAGGAATGTATAATGAATATTTGAATTATTGTTTATAATTTCCTAAATTAACCTAAGATAAAACTGAATTTATATGAAAAAATTATAGCCTGTTGCATAATTATTCCACTTTGAGGAATTTATCTTTAGGGATTTGTTTTTAATTATTATAAAAAATTATATTATATTTACTGTATTTTTTTCAGCTGATGATAAAAAACAACACTAGCCAGTAGACAAAAATTAACTTTTGTAAATAGTTGCAAGAAAAGTGTGGGCATGTGTTTTCTTCTCAGCGTGAAGATTTTATGATTCTTGAAACTAATTTATTTGGGGTAAAAAAGGCTGGAGGGCAAAAATCAGACTGTAGAAACTCTCTTCCTTGACTAACTCTTGTGACTATTCTAAATTGATGACTTGTTTCCCTGACTAATCTCTAAACAGAGGGCATATCCCTTTCACTTGCAAAATACTCTCACACAAAATGAATTACCTTCCCACCACCTTGGTTAGTTGCCAGAGAGTACTTTATTTTTCCACTAGGAAAAAGAAATCAGCTTGTATTTTGCTTGCTAGAGCCTTCTGCATTTTAATTCTGAACTCTGAATGAACATCAGAGAGGCCTTATGATGTTTTGCACAAAAGTGCCTGTGTTCATAGTTTTACTCAGGGCACCCAAAATAGCATGCAGTAAGCAGTGTCATACTGTGAGTTTTCAAAACTAAAAGCAGAAGTGACTTATACTGGCAGGAAGCTGTAACTCCTAAAGCTTTCTGAGGATCTGTGAAGTAAAAGAGAGCTGCTTACTTCTCTGCATCAGATGTTTAATTCAACTTTCACAATACTCTTTTCTTTAAACCTAGAAGGCCCTGAGGTTACACAGGTAAGACCTCTATCTTTTTTACTTTACTTGTCTTCAAAAATCAAATGTAAAACTTTTAGCTGTGTGTCTCCAGTGCAAAAATTGCAACAGGCAAAGACAAACCCAGAAGCCAGACAACTCTTCTAGAAGTAGTAATCTGTTTGGGTTTTTTCCTCAGAGTCCACTCACTAACCTCTACACCTTCTGTAGCTATCCAACTTTCTAAGTTGGATCTACCAGAAAAAGTACTTATTATGCCTGTTTTGTGTTCAACTTGCACATTTAAAATGTCATGTTGTTATCAATCTGGTTTTGCAAGACCCCCACCTCTAACAGACTGCTTCCAATTGCTTCATCTACACTTGTGCAAGTGATTGTCCCTAAAATATGTTTGCAATTTCTGAAGGTGACATGAAGAAGAATGAAAAGTGTTTTGTTTTACAAGAACACTTAGAAGTATTCCCTGACTTGCTACTCTCCATTCTGCTGTAGAAATAATAGTCTCTTTCTTTAAATTTTGTCTTAGCTTTACATTCACATTTCTCTTCCCATTTCTCTTTATAATTAAATACCTGACAACCGCAAAGTTTTTCAGGCCAAAAGCAGGGATTCTCCTCCTTTTGTTGGATCTCAAGTGTGAAAAGGCAATTTATTAACAAATAAAATGCTCAAAAAGCAGTGCAGTATATATACTACTGAAATATTTGTACCGCATGTTTCTTTCTTAAACCTATTAGGAGGTATAGCTATAATTTGTTTTTTGTATTCAAACTTTCTGATGAGATTCCATTCAATAAATATGCAGTAGAATATAGTCCAGAGATATTTAATAGACGGTGATTGGTTATTAAAATCCTGAATCTCTGTCAGCTTGTTCATTTACAAAAATTATTTTGGTATGAAAGTGGTAGGAATTATATGGCTTTTATTTTTTAATAGACTGTAATTTAAAATCAGTTGTGCCTGCAAAAGCACTGCAGATAAACTACTTTTAATTTATATCAGGATAAACTTACACTAAGGTGCAAAAATTGATCTTTGGACTGAATTTTAGAAGTAATAATGCTACATTTCAACATTCAGCATTTTTTTTCTTAGAAGTGTTGAACCAAGCACTTACATAAAATGAATATAGGGTTGTGTCTGGAGTTGAGACTTTCTTCATTTTTACAGAATAAAAAATGCGTTGGTGTAAGAGCTAGCAGATGATGAAAATCCCTTCTTGGAATTATATTTAGGTAAAGGAGAGAGGAAGAAAGAATGACTTGCCCCAAAAAAAAACACTCTATGAAAAGTGTCTTAAGAAAGAAGATCAAAATTACTAATCTGCTATATAAAATCATGCCTTTTTAGAACCAAAATGTAACTATTTAACATAGTGTTAGGTAATTAAGATTGTAATGCACATTTTACAGTCAGAACTGCTAAAGTGTAGAATATTTTAAACACGGACTCAGTATGTTGCCTCTCTGATTCAGAACGCTTTACAATTGCTAGTCTGAAGTAAGTGTCAAACAATATCAGCACATTTTGATGTTGAAATAAGAAAGCAATATATGATATGCTATACAGGTGTATTTAAGGATGTCCATGGTTTAAGCTACTTGTTGCTTTTCATCATTGTCCTTTGTTTATTTGCATCAATACTTTATAAAGGTGAAATTTCTACTGTAGTCTTTGCATCACATTCACTACATATATACTTGGAAATTTGTTTAATCCAAAAGACTTGGCTATTTCCTGGATTAATTTAATTTAAAACAGGTAATTTTGCCAACAGGTCTAACAATAAAATAAGTAATACTGAATTAAAGTATTACTGGGTGGAAACCATCATTCACATTTTCCTTTGCAAGTCCCAGGTCTTGATTTCTACCAGATGCAGTAAAAATGGCTTCCATTCCAGTCCCTTATTTTTATCTCTGTTTCAACTATGTTACCAAGACCTTTTGAGTCTGCATGATGCTAAAGAAGTAATGTGTAACAGAATGTTTTCCTTAGCCATCCTTCCAATCTTAACTGAGCAAAACAGTTGTTTCTGAAGATGAATGACTTGAGAGATCAGAGCATGTGTAGAGCTATCCTTGCTATTGTGACAGGTATCATTCCAGACCATGCTAAGTAGACAAGGTACATAATAATTACAGAGTTGATGAGGATGGAGCAATGTCAACAAAACCACATGGGACAGACCTGGGAACATACTTGTGCTTTGGATACACTGATCCAGGTCTCATCTCTGCAGCTGCATTGCCTGTAGCACAAAAGGAATTGAAATTGCTGCTGTTAACAAGCTTCAACTGTTAACAGTTTGCAAAAGGACATTACTCCCAGGCTTCCCATCAGGGACACAAACATAATGAAGACCTTGTAAATGGAAGGTTGTATTAAATTTGAATCACTCATTCTCAGGGCAGTGACCTAGCTGTTAAATCAAACTCCTTTTGAGACAACAAAATTAGAAACATTCAAATAAGCACTAGCATAGAGGATATTCAATTGGAGGGAAAA
>VXBJ01001066.1:427584-454486 GCA_013400055.1 Nycticryphes semicollaris
AAAGAGGAAAAAAAGGTGAAATCTTAGTAGAAGACTTTGTGTCTGCAAATATAGCACAGGAACTGAATATATATTACCTGAAATAAGATTACTAAAACAATCTTAGGGAACAACTCTAAGGTTTGTTTATTTTGATGCAATGTTGAACCTGTAGAGGACAAACTCTCTTTTGTTTTGGCACTATTATTTTTTTCCAATTTATGAGTGTCATTTGTTGCAGCCTTAAAATTGCTAACTGAACACTAGAGGAAGTGTAAGCTGCCACTTAATATTTTTCTGTTTTACTTTTTATATGAAATTATGACACATTGGAAGCCAAAACATATCCTAGTAGAATAAATTATAAAATATAAATAACGAAGAATAACTGAAATCAGTGTGACTGAGCACCATCTTTATGTATTATTTTGATTCATATCTAGCCAGGATAGAATTTCTCTGCAAAATAAACTCTTTTTCAATATTTTACAGATCTTTAAGAGAGTCAGTGGTAAATAACATGGCTGAATAAAATAGCAATTTAAAGTTCTTGAAGTTTTATTTTGCTGGACAATTTTAAAACTGTTTTTATAACAATATATAGTGATATGATATATTGCAATTATATTAAAAATATTTAAAATGTCTTGCCCTCATTCTCATGCAGCATAAAGAAGGTTTGTGGCTCTTCATTGTTAGCGCCCTGATTGTATATTCAAACTGATGAGTTCTCTTTAAACACAATGATTACAAAAATTAAAAGGGATTTACAGAGACAATACTTGACAAGTGGTAAAGACACTGTAGTTACACACTCTTTTGCTTGTAGAGAACCATTTCAGAATGTTGAAAAGGATGTACAGAATACATGTGCACAATTTGCATGGCAATATGTGGTAAATTTTTCCATCTCATGGTTCATAAATTGAAGTGGGATAATGCCATCTGTCAAAACTGGTCAGAAAAAAAGAGGATTAAAACAATTTACAAAGAAAATTCTATTTATTTTGAGTCTTTTTAACCATTTGAAATTTTTAAATGAGATCTAGATATCCAAAAGAGAATTTATCAGGAGATGGAACAAGGAGCTATGTCTTACATTGCTTTGTAAATAGATTGTGATTAGCTGGACGTGGTCTGAAGTAAACTGAACTCACTTCCTAGGAGTTTTACCCATGGTGACTAAAGACAGGAGCCAAACACCAAAAAGATGTGAAACTTTGTTAAATCATTAATCTGGATGACTGGAAGCACTCTGAAAATTTCAAGAAAACTGCCAACAAACTTCATAAATAAAGCTGAGAAAGTCAAACCACAGCAGTATGTAAGAATTTATGTAATCCAAAATACTCTAAATGTTTTCTGCATATTTTTTGAAATTTACTGGAAGCAGTCATAGAAGCACATATGCTCATACACAATCCCATGCTTACTGTTACATGTTGGCATGAGGATTATCAATGTGCAAACTGCTACAGAAGCTCCCTAGTGCCCTGGTGCATTTACACAAATTTTTGAGAAGATGGACACAGACCAGGAGTAGTCTTAATTTTTGAATTATCCATGACATTTGAGGTGATATGAAACAAGACATTTTTTTCCTAAATGCTGCAAATCCCTTTTCTCCTCTGTCCCTCAGATGAAGAACAAAAAGAGACCATTGTCCAAGGGTCCGTGAGCCACAACAATGGGTGATACTCATGATGCCCTTCCCAGGCGCCTCAGCTTCCCGTGGAGCCTGCAGAAAACTTGAGGGAAAGAATGAAGGGAGAGGAGGATGTGTGCCAATACCGTGCAAACTATAAAACTCCCATCCTTGTTAACGAATCGGAAAACAGTGCTAGTTTCAATTACTGCCCTGTTCATATTCAAACAGCTGGTCTCTCACACTGTATTTCTCCATGAGATGCAGACAGCCATCGAAGAAGATTAAGGGCATTGTTGCTCTTTTTATGTATCACTGGAATATTTATTGCCTGGGCCAAAATTTACCCTTAACAGTAATTCTCAACGGTAGATGAGCTAGAATGATTTATGCTACTTTATATCCCATGAGGTACCCCTGGAAAATAAAAAGACGTATCCAGACAAATTAAGATGACAACCAGACTTACAGAAAGAAAATGTGGTAAGTGTATTGGTTTTCTCCTAACATCAAATTTAACATATAAATTGAATCGGTTTCAAATGCCAGATCATTAGATAGCTGGCATACACAGCTATTTTCATAGAAGATTGACCCATGAAAAATATAAATAGCATTTGGAAGTGTCACATAGAGATAAACTGTGCTGATTGCTCAGCTTTTCATATACACTCTTTCAGGAATGTGCAAATTAGACCCATTTTCGTGTGCGTTACATGTAATATTATTCTATTCAATTCTTTGTCTCAGCCATTTTTTTAAGTTATCCTCTTATGACAAGATTTTTTTTGCCACTTAAAGATCATAGGAAAACAGAGCCTAGGCTCAAAGACTGTCACAGTTTAATACCAATTTGACAGTGTGGAGACTAAATCAGCTCAGTTACCTGAACATTTTAATCTCAGCTGCAGGAAATATTTACAAGTGACATGACTCCCCTGACATGCAGGAGGGGAGATGACACCCTCCAGGAGGAAGATCAGGAGGCTGATTGCACCCAAGGTGTTTTGCTGTGCTGGTGTTTTGCTCTCCTGCACGGTGGGCTTCACATCCTAGCACTGCCAGGCCCAGATATACTTGCTACAGTCAAGTAGCAAATTTCTCAAGAGATAGCTCAGTAGGATCCACTAATCCAGAGCAGGAGCACTGCAAACTGCATGTTCAGGAGCCTGAGAACCTTTAGGTTCTAATCCAAAGCCAGGTCCTGAAGAATCCTCTCTTGATGGGCCGAGCTGGTAAGTTCCACCACTGTCATCTGGACAAGTAACTGCATGCTCTTAGTAACCCAGCATTAACAAAACAAAATAAAAAGTTCCTATTACACTGAATCTTTAAAACCAAACTTGTTACATTAAAAAAGAATATTTGTTTCTATAGATAATATTATTTATTTCCCACAAATTAAACTATTCTCTCATAAGAAAAATAAATTTAAACCAAGACCTTATCCCCAAATATAATGTCTACAAGCATGAGTTTATTGCATGGTGCATTCAAAGAAACTCTGAAACATAAATTTATAATGATATTTTCCAGATATATTATATAAACTGGAAACATAAATAATTCAAAGATGTGGATAACTGGTAAGTTGTTGTAAATCATATAATTTTGCTTTTCTGTCCATTGGGTCTTTTGTTGCATGGTTTGCTTTTTTTCTTTCTTTAAGAAAAGTCTTTTTTTTTTTTTTTTTTTTTTTCTGATATATAGCCACTCTAGAATAATAGCTGATTTCCAAGTGGAGAAATACTGTTTAAGTCTGAGCTACTATAATCTGATACAATCCATTTTGTTTCAAATGAAAATAAGGCAGTACAACAAAAAGTGTTGTACCATAGAAATGATAGACTGTATTCCTGAGTATTACTAATCATAAATGTCAGAGAGAGTAAAAAGTATATTATTTCAGTAGGAACTCTGAAGACAAACTCTGTTGAAATAAATTCAATGGCCTTTTACAGAAAGCAATTCTAGATTTCAGTTTGTAATTCTGGTGTGTAGACTTTCTCATTTTAGTCTGGATATGCTGGAGCAATGCTCACTATACCTAAACCAGGGAATTGAAATAAGCCAACACACTCATGCAGCAGAACCTGTTGGAGAAGGAATCAATGTCAGATACTAAGACTGAAATCATATTCACCTGTAATACATTAAAAACATGAGAGTTATAATGTATATATGACGAAATTAGAGAAAACTATAAAGTGAGGAAATAAAGAAAACTTAGTTTTATTTTGATGTTTATTCACATCCAAAAGAAACATGTTTATTTTCTTTCTACATGAATATAAAATTTATGATTTACATATGATAGTATGATACTGTAGTGGTATGATGTTATGATAGTAACCATATTGATCATAGATACTAGTAATCATAAGGAGTGAAAAGCATTCTTGTAATCAGCTGTGTTAAGTAAGGATTCAAAAGGTGTGAGAGAAAAACATTATTCTTGTTCAATCTAGAGAAAAAATGGTTTCTAAAAACTGCTTATATTTAAATTCAAGATAATTTGTAACAAGAAGATAAATAATGTGTTTTATAAGAATTTCAAACATTATTTTAAAATAGTTAATCAATGAAACATCTTTGTTCTGGTCTAATTTCCTTTACTGGAATCATCTATGTCTCCTTAAAATGCAAAACATACCTAACAGAGGAATTGTGAGCTCTACTACTAATTGTGTATTAGCACTAATTTATTTAACAAGACATACCTTGATTTTCACTAATATTAATATGAACTAAGAAGAGAAAGAACTTCCTAAAAAAATAGAATATTTCTGTAGGGATGGCAATAACATTTAGAACACAGTTCAACTGATCTGTTGTCAAGATCCTCTCTAGACAGAAAAAAAGGGTGATTTAGACTTCATATGCTAATTACCATTCTTACAATGCAGTAAATCACAGGTGCTTTTCTTTTTTCATTGACTATTAAGGAAGCCTACACGTTGTACTAGGTCTTTACATTTCAGGTTCTTAAATTAATAAATGCAGTCTTAAGAAAACATGGGAACTTTGTATTATTTAAAAAACCATAAATGCTATCTATGCCATGAAAAATAATCATTCACAGGCATGGAAAAAATTAGCTAAACTCTTGGGTTATTAGCAGTCTTATAATATGTATGAGTCCACAAAAACCAGTGTAATATTTCATTCTGTAGTTACAATTTTCATTATAAAGGAACTTTATTCCATATTATGTTTTGTTCTTCTGGTAATAAAATTAATTTTTCTACCTCATTTACCAGATGTATTTGGCAGGCAATGATTCTAGGTATAGGACTAATTCACACAAATAGTACTAATGAAAGTAAGATAATAAAATAGTAAAAAAGTAACAAGTAAAGCTGAAAAAAATGAAAATAAAATACATTGGACAGTGTAACTTGGCCAAAGATCTGATATATCTTGTCAAAGTGACAGTGGGTACCTGTGGAGAAGCACTGGATGTTTTTTACTCAGCAGAAACTGTGAATAAGTTTGATTTAACTGAGGCAGAGAGGCTGCAAATTGATTTCTTGATTCATTTAGGACACAGTCAGAGGTAGCATATAGAAAACCCTAGAGAGAAGAGAACAGCATTATTGTTTCCTTCCTTAATAGGTGTAAAAGGTTGGAACTCTGTCAAGTGGCGGTAAGTTCATGTGCGTAAAAGACAATGTAAGGTATTTGCCCATCAGACACATCGATTGCTTGATGCAAGGCAGAACCATAGGTGACAGCCTGAGCAGTGGCTGATGGCTTGCTGCCTCCTGCAGCTGGGGGAAGGAGATAACTGAGGGATGCTGAGCCAGCCCAGCTCTGCTGCTGCTCATGCCACCAAGCTCAGGCATTCAGACTACTCCTGATAAATCATAAGATAGTTACAGCCTGCTCGTTCTTGCCCTATATTGCTTCATGAAGCTAACAGTTTAAAAGCTTTTTCAAAATTAGTTTACAATTAGTTAAAAAAAAAAAGTGAAAAAAAAAAAGAAATTTAAAGTTATATATTCTCACCTCCATCTCTCAAGAGAGGAAATGAATGTAAAGAAAATAACCCTCTTCAAATTTTGAAAAATGAAAATTATAAACTATATGGTTTTCATACGCAAACCCCACGGTTTTAATTATTAAACACAAATGCATTTATAAACAACAGTCATAAAATACCATGGAAACAGTTTTTTGTTTTAAAAAAATATTTCATTCAAATATCTTGCACTAAAGTCACAATAACTTCTAATGCCTTTCTCTTGTGACATACTTGCAGGTTACAATCACAGCAGGGGACTTTTACAATCATAGCAGGATCTTTTACCACTTTTTGAGATTAATTTGCCATTTGCTAATAATATTAAGCAAAACCTATAGAGTTCAATTTACTCCATTAAACTCATCTCAGTCAAAGACCTCTTTCTATAAAGAGTGAGAAAGCCAGGAAGATGGGAAAAGTGATTAAGGTCCAATTGATTTCTATTTTGCACTTGTTCTTGTATTGATTATTTATTTATCAGTTACGAAATTGTGCTAAAATCTTATCAAAAGTCATTATCTTACATTATTAATATTCTTTCAGTTCTTTTCAACCCTCTGCTTCCTACACAGAAAAATAACTGACTGAATGGGAGATTTTTTCCTTTTTTTGTTGGTTTGGTTTGGCTTGGCTTGGCTTGTTTGATTTTGTTTTGTTTTCATTTGTTCAATTCATAGCACATGATTTCTTTGTTCAAACAACAAGAGGGGCTGACCAGGGGCAACAAAAGTGGCTGGTGTTAGAAGAGAGGAAAAGGCAGTCTAAAGTCAAGGTGCTACTGAAGAAACTTTTGTTGAACTATAAGCTATAAACGGTTATTTAAGAGGATTGCAGAAAAGCATGGTAGTCCTCTGAGGCCATAAAAAAAGGGACTTCTTACAATTTATTTACCGTTTAACACACAAAGAGCTGAATTTTTAATATAGAACAATATTCTATCGAGAGCTGGTGGAGGAAGTGCTCTTCAAGGTGAAGTGCTTTCATTGCAGATATATTATGTTGCCTGTATGCTGAATCAGTTGCTATTTCCACAAAGATGGTGTTGTAAATCCAGATAGACTGAACTGCAAGAATCCTAATAATAGATCATCTTTTGCTTTAAGATTGGCTTTTCACAAAGCCTGCTTGGTCTCTGTTTGATCCTAGCTGCAAACAGTTCAACATCCAATTTAACATCAATACTTGGAAAAAAAATAATAATCAAGCGGTGTTATCTACGGATAAATATGTCCTCTTTCCCTGTTTATATGAATGATATGGATTTATATGAAATAATATTATTTTATTTTCTTTTCTGTTTCTCTTTAACAGAGAAAGATATTCCTTTGAAGCATTCCAGAGAATTTGATCAGCTTGGAATTTTTCAACTTTGAAACGTTCAGAGTTCAACCGTTTCATCAAGGTAAAATATTTTTTCCATCAAATTACAATTTTAAGCAGTAGAACTCTATTATTTATTTATTTTAAATATTGTTATCTGTGTCCTGTAAAACTCACTTGATATCAAGTAAAAAAAATGGTGAGATATCCCAAAAGGCAAATTTGGAACATATAAAATCCCTTAACTATTCCCTGTTCCAGCTGGCATGATACCTTTTTAATTTTGGAGGTTGTGTGTGAATATTTCATACATTTGTTTCTTTTAGTTTTACCTAATCCTTCTTGATGCTATTTCAGCAATGATTGGAGTCAATACATTAGATTTATTGGTTAGTCTACAGAGTAGAGCTTATTTTGATGTTCTACTAAGAAAGCTTGAAATTTCTATTGATTTGTTAGGAAAATTATACTTTCTATCCAGTGGGGATTTTTTGTTTTGTTTTCCCATCGCTATGTTTGTGTTCTTACCATAGACAACAGCCCTGGCCCCTTCCCAGGGAGAGGGATTTCTGTTCCGTGCTTAAGATTCCATAGCGCCACGCCAATACCCAGTCCCTGCTTCTATGCCTTTGTTACTGCACAGCTGGGAGGGTGAAATAGTACAGTAACATAATCAGCATTAGCGACTTACATTTTGAGTCATATTTTGGTTGAGGGCAAGGAGGTCACAAAAGTAATTTGAAGGAAAACGAGAGGGGAAATGTACAGGATTTACTTTCCTAGCTGACAGTTGTTGGTAATAACAGCATGAACTCAGGACTAAAATATTTTTAGTGCTCTTTTGTTCATCCTGCTCTATAGCAAAACTGTGAGACCAGGGAGTAATCCCAGTTTATCACCACACAAATTTTCAGCCAGTTGTCTAAATACTTTAATCTTAGGTATTTTTAAACAAAAGACTAGTGAAATTATGATGCGTTACTGAACAAAGTTTCAACCCAAGGTAATTGAGAAATTCTCTGTATTTTGCAAATACCCTGCATGAGAAAATGCCCTTCCATTCATTATACTGGTATACAATGTCTTTTGTGAAAGCAGTTACAATATATTTCTGGGTTTTGGGCACTTATTTGCATTTTCAGAACCATGTTTTAATTCTGAGTGTCCAGAGGACAGATATTTTCTTTAAAATTAATGCTTACTGGTGAAGGCTACATAGGCTGTAGCAAGCACAATACAAAGTTCATTTGCTCTGTAACAGCCTTTGAGGGAAGAAAAACCTAATCAAATACCCCCATAAAAACTAGTTTTATGTCAGAAGTCATGAATTATATGGCATCTTCTAAAAAAAAAAAAATATCAGTAAGAGACCTCTGAAAATTCAAAATGTGCTGAATAGTAGTGGATGTTGGAAAAGTGAGATGAGAGGAAACCTATCATTAAGGTAGCTCCCTATGTTATATCACAGCTCATGAGAGATTCCTGGACAAAGCAAAACTTACCTGAAACCATACAAAAAAACCCCAAACCCAACCCTTTTTTTTGTATGGGACAGTGAAAGACATTAATGATCGTGACACATCTGTTTCCTGTTTTCTTTCACTTTTGCTAACAATTTCCTTTTTTTTTTTTTCCTATTAATAGTTTTTCACATTCTGTTACCTCTTGTGACATTTATCCACTATTTATAAGCCCTGGGCAAGAATCTATAAAAGAACCCAACCACCTGGAATGATAGGAGATAGATAGCATGACACAAAATGTAAATCTAATGATATAGTCTGATAGCATGATGAGCAGTGGATAGCATGAGAGCATATTTCTCCCACCCAGGGAGAAATATAGGTGTCTGTCCACTTTTTGAATTAAATGTGCAGGGGAAACTTTCAGGTTCAACACCCTGCTGAAAGCTAGCACTACAATTAAAATGAAAGAAAAGAATGAAATAAAGCAACATGAAATACAATAAAACTGCAGTGCCAATTCCCATCTGGGCTGTTTTTTTTCAAACTTGCAGGATTAAAATGAATAAGTGATGTACTGAGAAATCTCATGAAAAAGAGCTACGGAATTTATTAATCTAGGGAGTTAAATTATATAGAAGTGGTTTTCTAAGATATTGAAGTTATAGCTAGATTTGATGATTAAAATGTCCCAAGTTATATCCAATGATTAAAATGTCCCTACCTGGTTACTAGTGCAAAGTTCCCAAAGAATGTTTATGATATTTATAATATTTACCAATGCTGTTTAGGAAGGTTGCAATACAGCAGGCCTGGCTTATGATTTTAATCTGTCCCATTGCTAAATGTTGCATAAAGCAGAAGGTATGGGGAAGGAGGACAAAATTAAGCAGACAGAAAACTGCTATCATTCTGAGAGTTTGTCATTGATCTTGAAACAATTCAAAGAAAAAGATCTCCAATTCTTGATCAAGAAGCTGAAAAGCAGGGAATTGTCTGAACTGAGATAATACATAATTATTTTTTATTACTTAATTTTGTCACATCTATCTTGGCACTGCCAGCATAAGAGTTGACAATGCCACACTCTTATTTTTAGCCAACAGAAAGCAGTCCCCCTAAATAAATCATGCTGCCTATGACAAAATGATATTATTCTTCAACAGATATCTTCATTTTTTTTTCTTCCACATATTACTTGTGTGCTGAGCAGCATCACTGCAAACTGTATCTTTGGACTGGGAACAATATAATTGACTGCCCTCCCATTGTTTTTACTAGATAGCACACCTTGAATTTTGCAATCTTCTGTTACTTTTAAGTCCACCCAGCTTTTATGGAGTTTAACAGCTCAGTTTGGGGAATTTTTTTGGAAATAACTCTTAATATAACTCATATCTCTTTTAACATGGAAAACACAATTGTACCCTGGTTTCTTGTTCTCTTTCATTTGCCTTAACTTTTTGATTGGCTTACTAACCAACATGCAACTACTTTTGAGATATCATGGGGCAATCAAAGCCCATTTTTCACTTACTAAGGAACTGACACCTATTTATGAAATATATATATAATCCATTAACAGTGAACTTTATAGACCTAAATAATTTAAGACCATTACTTTCTGCAGGATATGAGTTCTGGCTTATATAAACTAGTGAATGAAGTCTTTGTCCATTCAGTTACTATAGCAACTTTATGGACTCCCCAGTTTCAGTTGGCTTGCAATGAATTAAACAGTCAGAAACTCTGACAGACTCCTGAAAGAAGGGGAATTATGTGGATGAAACCAGCTTTAAAGAAGTGAGATATCCATAGAAACCTATTTTTGGAATTTCTTTTGTAAGAACTTATTTTGATGGCAAATTTAAACAATCTGAATTAGTGAATTATGGCATCTTTGAGGGCTTTTGCATATTCATATATTTATATGCATTGAAGTTATCCACTCAGCTGCATGGGTATCAGAGAATCCTCTCACACCTGATGAAGGAAAGGAAATATCTACAAAGCAGGCTTACTGATGGCCACATCCAAGACCAAGAAGTGGGTTGAAAAGTATCCACTCTTTGCAATGGACTTTAAAGTACTATTTCTTCACTTGAAACTTTCATTAGTCACTATCAAGGGATGATGTTTGAAAGAAGTACCCAAAGTCTTGCACGTTAATGTCACAAAAAAATATGCCTATCTCCATGAAGAGGTTTTATATCTCCTATCCTGGGATTTTGTTAAAATATTACTTCCTAGAGGAAATTCCCTCACTCCTCTCACAAACATAGTAATTAATGCAGTGGAGGATGGGAAATACAATCCATGCTTGTTTTCCCAGCTCTTCTGCCCAAATTGCTAGCTGAATTTACAGAGACACATAAAAGTTACCAGTATAAATAGTAATAAAATTTAATGAAATTATCATGACAGAAATAGTCCTGGTCGTAATTTGCCAAATAAACACTGTAAGTCTCTAATTTTTATAGGTTAATTTACACGGTGTCATAGTTTAACCCCAGCCAGCAATTAAGCACCACACAGCCACTTGCTCACTCCCCTCCCCTAGTGGAAGTAAAAGTAAGAGAGCTCGTAGGTTCATATAAATGCAGTTTAATAGATAAAGCAAAAGCTGTGTAAGCACTGCTTGGCAATAGCTAAAACATCCCTGTATTTGCAACACTATTTCTAACACAAATCCAAAACATAGTCATCTACTGGCTATTATGAAGAAAATTAACTCTATCCCTGCCAAAACCAGCACACAAGGTCAAACATTGATTATTATATAATTGCTTCTATTTAAGAAAGTTTCTACAGATACTAGTATTACATTAGTTCTAGAAAGTCAATTTTACCCATAACATACTTGCAAGTTTCATTTAGCTTAGTATTGGTTTGGTTTAGGTTTGGGGTTTTTGTTTGTTCGTTTTTTTTTTTTTTTAATTTTACCTTGTTCCTTTGTTTCTGATTAAATAAATAAATTTTAACAAATAAAATTTATTCAGGAAATTAATATTTCACCATTACACATTCTTAGTTAAAAGGAACACAGAAATCCTGGAACTGTTAGCTCTTCCAGAATGCACCATCTGTGGATAAATTTGCTATTTGCAAAGGCCTCATGTTTCTTCCCTAGTTCTAACCCCAAGCTTTCCTTCTCCTGCTTTTCAACACAGTTCTTCAGGGATCATTGACTTTGTCTCAGGTTACATCTGTCTTCCATAAACCCTGTTCTTTTCTTGACTACAAAACTTCTTTTTGTAGCATGTGCCACTTCATCATCAAGGTCTAATAGCACTAACTTCTATAATTTCCTTAATCCGTTCTCTTTCCTTCTTTGTTCTGGAGAAACCACTTTGACTATGCAATGTACTACACTGATATCACAGCAGCAACACCAACCTCTGGTGTTTTTAATATTCTTTTGAAACAACTGGGAGAGTACCTAATACTCGGCAGAGTGCTCTGCTGCTTTTTACCAGACATGGTAGAAAGGAGTTGCATTGAATTTCTGTAACTCCTACATTTTGGTAGAAAGGACACGCTTTTCTAGTCTCTCACTTCATGTCACTTACCACTCACCGTTGATCCCTTCCCTGTTAAAGTCATTTTACCTAGGATTTACTTTTAGTGTGAACTCCTCCTATTTCTGCCTCTCTTCTTTACTTTTTTATTGGCTTAAGAGGCTTCTTTGAGTGAAAGAAAAAGTAGATGATGAAGTTTAAAAATGTTAAGTTTGATTGTGCATTTTTATACGCTAGTAATCCCTAAAGTACTGAGGATGCCTGCTCAGTTGGAGATACAAAAGCTAAGTCTACAAAATACATAAGCACTCTTGAAATAGGCAAAATTGCCCTCTGAATGACTCAGAGGGACTCTTGCTCAACAATATAATACAGTACAATTTATTTTTCACAATAGGTTTCTATGAAATAAAATATCAAAAGAAATCTGTACAGAGAGGTCTGATTGAGAGATAACATTGAACAGAGCAGCAACAGAGGCTCACACAGGCAAAGGCGGGATAATGACACACAAAGATTGAAGAAAAAAAAACTTGCATAAAGATGCAATAAACTATTATTGCAAATGAGTTACAGTGGTGGGGACAGAACTGATAAGTGAGTGGGTAATTCATCAATCTTAGGTGCAAATGAGGAAACAATTTTTAAATGATGAATGCGAAAAAAGTGAGGAGGAACCTTCGGTGTCTCAGCTTCTCAGTGAGAAAGGAGAATTCAATGTAGGCTGGGAATCAGGCTGTAGAAGGGTAAAAACTGATTGGAAAAGAAAATAAATTAATGAAAAGTTATAAGAAAAAGAAAAGAGAATGTGGAGATTTTTTTTTTGCCAGCTTCAAAGAGAACTGGGTGTCTGGCTTTTTTCTATCAAGAGTATTAGCCTAGAAGATAAGTAATCTTATCAAGTAACATCAGCAATTAGCTGAAATAATATCAGCTGTGTTTACCTTCAACTTTTTCGCCATATTGAATACTTAATCCAATTTTACAATGCTCTTACTGCCTTTTTTTTTTCTTTTTTCCCCTAAAATAATGTAATACACTTGAAGACTGACTAGAATTTAAGGACCCGACATAAAATGTGTTAAATAGGCAGAAGAGTGAAATATTAAAAAAACAAACAAACAAACAAAAAAAAACCCAACACGAAAAACAAAGACAAACAAACAAAAAACAAAAAAAACCCCCCACCTCTACTTATTGGGAGCTAAGAAGAACTGAAACTGAGGTTACTAGATTTCAAGCAATAATGTAAGATTCAGCAACTGAGAAATAGATTAAGGGAATAAAAGAGCAAGAAAATATTGTATTTTTAACAAGTTTGTAAATTATTTTTTTTTCCATCTCTACTTCTCACTATTCTGAAAACTAAAACTACTCTTCAGTTTGTTGCCACTATCAAAAAGCAAGCAAATTCTGCCCTTTCTTGTCTGATATTATTTCAGCTTTTCTACGGGAAGTGCGTTCTTTTTCCAACTGACTTTCACTGTGGTAGTGCAGAGTGCATGTATGTATGTATGTATGCAAAAGACAGTTTCTGTTCATGATATTAAATTGGATCTTACAACTATATTATATGCCAGAGCAAATTGTTTAGCTTCTAATGAAAACTCTTAATAATGTTAAAAGTCATTGTTCCCTGTTTCATTTACCTTAAAGTGTTTTACTAATAAACAGAGTTAGTGAAAATAAGAAAATATCTTTTTCTCTTTGTTACTTTTATTTATGTGAAGGTATGGTTTCTTTAACTGCTTGCAAGGGATTGTTTTTACATTTATTTATATATTTACAAATGAGTCCTGGTAAGTTTCCACAAACATAAGCATTTAAATTTTATTTCAATCTATTTTCCCATTGACATAGGCTGGATTATTTAATTTTAGGGTGTTTCTGATTTACCCCATTTTACGTGGAAAACTGACTCTAAACCCAAACCCACTAGTTTAAAAATGTCAAATCATAAAAAAAAAAAAAAAAAAAAAGTCTACTTAACTGAAATTTTGAAGTTTCTTTTTATCTTTCATGTTTGGAGGAATTAAGTCTTCTCAAAAACCATGGGAAAGGTGAATTCATTAATTCATTGCATTATTAGTTTTAATGTATGCAAAGAATAATTATGAATGAAAGCGAAAAAAAGGAACTTGCATCCTAATGAGAGTTTTGGAGCATTTCATGAAGTGCCTTCCTGAAAATCATTTGGCAAACAAATTCAAGTGTGAATCACAGAATGTGGTCCTTTACACCGTAATGCTGACAAGTGGTTCTTCAGTGCTGAGTGGTATCCTGTGGAGCCGAAAATGATCCAGTAGGATTTGCCCAGTGAATCAAACATCTTGTAATTGGATTTGCTACTTTTCTACAATAAAAAGCAAATGCCAGAAGGCAAGATTTGCTGTTTTTACTCTGTACATGTGCTAGTCTTTTTATTCAGCAAAATATTTATATTAAAAGATACGGAATTAGTCGTAATTTTCTATAGTGCATACTATCTTAAAAATAAATAATAGTCATAGTTAGGGAAAGCTACAATTAAAACTAAACATTTCCTTATTTTTAGTGTAGAGAGTGCAGTGTACCACAACTACTGGCATAACTGAATCTTTTAGCATCTTGGCATCTGTTTACTAAATTGATTTTTTTCATCAGAATAAAATTGCTGAAGTTATTGAATGACTGCAGAAAATGAAGATAATTTTTCGTAAAGTTAAGTTCTAATGTAAGCATTTCAGTTTTCTTTAGCTGGGAAGCATCTGGACTGAAGTAGAATGTAGTTGTATTGCAGAACAGTCTGTGAAAAAGAACTGAATATAATTGTTCATTTAGCCATGTTCAAAAAAAAGAGACAGACATTCTTTTATTTTTCTTCCTTATAAGAAAGTGAAGTAGAAATATCTGTGTCTCCTGTATATGAAACTATTCACCAAATAACTTGTATTCTTCAGTTACTAGAATGTGGAAAAGTTATACTTCCAAAAGAAGAGAAGATGTTTCACCAACCTGGGAGAAATCCTAAAGGTTTAATTACCTCTGAGGAATCTGCTGTAGCTCTGTGTTTGTGTCACTGTGACATTCTCAGTGATACCTGCTGGTCTCCTTGGGGGATTTCAGTAGACTCCAAAAGAAACCTTTAATTTATCTTTTTCACTTTCTGATGGTCCAGATTTAATTTTAATATTATCTTGGTTCCAGCTGAAAAACAGTAGCACAAGCTCTCCTATGGGAAGTTTAAAGGGGTATGGGTTTGCTTTTGGCTCCACCCATACACTGTGTTTACCTTAACCAGCACTCCCAAAGGTCACTGTTGCAGAACAAAAGCACTATGGCAGAGTCCTGCCCACCAAAAATTTATCTTTCCACACACACTCTATTCTGTTGCTGAGAATGGTGTGGGTGACTCTTAATGGGTGGGTCATCTTTACCAGGCTGTTTTTAAAGGACCTCAAAGGAATTGAAAGGAGAAGACTTGGGTCTCCTTCTGCCTCGGGCATAACTGAAATGTTTGAGGCTACACTTCCAGCTCTGTATAATAAGACTGATAACAATGAGTCAATAATGATTTAAAGTTTTCAAAGTCTTTACAGCCTTTGTCTACAGAGTCACAGCAGTGGCAGCAGTTACCTAAGGGAAATAAAACATAGGAATACTGAACCAGACCCAGAAATATCGGTCAAAACCTAGCTACGTATATCTCCAGCAAACTGCAGATCAGTTCTAAAAATACAGGAACAGGGTTAAAAAAGGCAAGAGATTGGCTATCTCATCTTATACGTTCATATCCATTCAGCAATTAAGAAAATGACCAAAGATACTGTGGTGTGAGGTTTTAAACCATGGGACATGTCACCCCAACCTCTATAATATCTCCTTTGGCTTGTGGGATGAACAGGGAACAGCTCTACAACTTGTTTTCTTCAGTCATTCATGAAATCTCATCCTTCACCTTTGAACACTTTCCCCTCATTTAAAACAAATGTCCTACTTTTCCTTACTGTTCTATAGGTTTTTAATGGAAGACTGCATTTGAAGAAATAAATCTCACAATACGATACTGTTCAAGATGTTTTGAATCCATACAAGAGCAGGGACAGAATTCTGGTTACTGCTTTTCTTTCTTTGAAGACTCATAGTTTTCTCATCTGAAATCTCATCTGGCCTTTTTCTACAATGTCATAAATATTCTAGTAAAATACTGAGGTGAGGTAATATGTGTTAAAAGACTACCTGGAAGGAAAATCAGTAAACCATTACAAAACAATAGGAATGACAGGATTTCTAGTCCATCAGCTCTACACTGATTAAAATCCACAGGCTGAAAAGCACTAATCAACTAACAGATTTATTTCTCTACAGATATTCTGTCCATGTATAACTGCCAGATAATTACTGGCAGTTCTATATAATACTTGGAAGGCCTTCTCTAATGGTACAATAGCATATTTACAAAATGAAGAAAATAATGTACCAATTAGAATCAAGTGAAATTTATATCACAGTCATGACATCTTAGTAATTGCTCTCCGTGTAAGTGAAGTGCTGGGTGAGTAGTGGAGACACATGCAGCTGTACTGCATTAATGTGCATTACCAGTTGATATAATTTGGTCAAATATCACATCAAGACGTGCATTAAAGAAGACACTTCTCAAGGTTGAGTAGTAGGTTTTAAAATAGCTACTCATGCAACAGACTAACAAGACTATTGTTGATAAAGCTCTAATTAATTGACTGGAAACATTATTACATTTTACATGTTAGAGCTGATGGCCACAGTGTAATTAAATTCAGCATACTTGTTAGACATAGCAGTCAAATTTACTAAAAAATGAACAAAAAAAGAAAGTGTGTAAAAGATCAGAAAGCCAAAAAAGGCTAAATTAAAAATTTAGATTCAATACAAATAATATCTAAAACTAAAGAAAAAATATTAAATGCTGAATTAATTATAGAGACAAGAAATCAAGCAGATAAACATAAGCTGAGAGATAATAGAGAACAGGTGACTTGAGCAGGACTGTTATCAAATGTACCCATTCACAAAAATCAATCAACCAGTTACGTACTCTGTACATGTGGCATACAACTGTGATATTCAGTAAAAAATGAATCTCAAGTAATAAAACACATTCTCACAAATTTTAGTCCTTTCTTTCCACTGTTGCTTCTCATCAACTCAGTTAAACATTACTGTCGCAATCGTGATTTCTGTGTCAATCTGTGATGGTGGTTATGAAAGGAACCAGAGAGAAAATCCAATATAGTTGGAGCTAAATATCAATATTTATACCTTAGGGGTTTAGTATGCCTTTCTCTAGTGCCTCCAAATAAAATATTTAAGTTACATGAAGAATGGAAAAATTACATAACCAAATATCTTGACACTGATTGCAAAAGATAAAATCACAGCTGAATATTAATGAAAGTGGTAAAGAAGAATTTTTGACACACCAGACCTGTAAAATATATCTGCCTCTGTGAAATTTAGCAACAGTAAGAAGCAGAAAGAATAGGATTAAGTCCAGTACTTTGCACAGTCTAAAAGATTTTATCATTCTTCTATACAGCTTTAAAAAAAAAAAAGACCATGAAACATATGCATTGATTAAACTAGTTGGCACATATATCTGACTAATTCTTTGGCAATTCTAGAATTAATATAGCCTAGGCTTCTACCATATTGTGTGAAAACTAAACTGCTCAATGAAAATGAGTCCATATACAGTCTTTTCTGGAAGGAAAATAGAGCAGCTGCACTATAATGCACTAAGATTGTCTGTAATCATTCATATAAAATGCAACTAGGACAAATAGCCAGTAGATATACTAAAAATGAGCAAAAGTATAGTTGAAATTATGAAGGTTTCCATCCATTCTAGCCTTTTCTAACATAATAATCTGTGGGTGTTAGTTACAAATACTCATTCTTCTTTATCCTATTAAGTGACAATTATAGATAGCAACATACAAGGGAGACAAATTTCACCATAATCATAATAACCCCAATATACAAAAGAGAACTTGCAACTGAAACATCATGTTAGGCCTCTGCCTGAGATAAGAAATGTGTTTCAGAAGCTGCATATTAATGAATTAAATTGGCTTATATTAATTTTTCAATTTTGTTGTTGTAATTTGTTTGATGTTATTAAAACAAGCAAAGACGCCATCATAGTCCACAAAAGTTCTCCTCAGTACTTTCAAGGACAGAGAGATTTGTTTTTCACAGGAATCACTGTTTCAAAATCCTGCTGTAAAGTAATAGCAAGTACATATATGAGATGGTCCAAATGGTCTCTAATTAAGGATTATCTGCCATGTTCCATTGTTTTGTAACCTTCTAATTAAAAGGCTTTACTTATATCACATTATGGGGATTTTGTTATAAAATTAAGTTGTTCTTTCCTTATTTTTACCTTCACTGTAATCTGTTGTTTTGGAGGGTTTAATGCTTTAGAAGGCTGCTGTTTTGTGTGCCCTTAGTCTTTTGGTTTTTTCCACCAACAAACATATAACTTCACTATATCCCAGATGCTGTATTTTTTAAACCTCTTATTCTTCTTATTGTTATTCTTGCAATGCTAGGCAGTAATAGGTATTATTTTGTAATGTAATGGCATTATCATAATTTAAAATAAATTACTATTATTAAAAAAAAGTGAATTCAGAACCAAGTCAGACTACCAGCATACCTAAGACTAATATCCAGTTTCAAATGGTGACAGGATGCCACTTGGTGATGGTTCTAGAACAAGCCTAACAAAGGACTCTGCATCTTTGTGCCAAAGATGGTAAATCTGTTCCTAATCTACAGGAAACTAGTGATTTTCTTTTTGGTATAAAAGGAAGATACCAGTTTAAAAGCTGTAGCCTGCTTATCACAACTGCAATTGATATTCTTATTACTCTGTTCTAAGTATCAGTCTTTATTATTGCAATCCAGTGCAAGCTAGAGTGGAGATGTACTTTCTGAAGAATAGGACAGGAGCAGAAAAATGGTCCCTATTTCTCTCATTCCCTTGGGAAATTATTAGTGATAGCTCATTTGCTCATCTCTGAAAATATATTTGTCTTGTTTTTCTTTTTCAATGAGAGATAGTTCTATTAAAAATTTATCTATATGTGCATATTACTATAACACTTAAAATATAGCACCTATGCTTTTACTAATCCACCTTTCTGCTACATGTTATAATTATAGCACAGGGTACAAGGTCATTTCATTTACAAAGACCTTAAAAATTAAGTGTAAAACAAGAGACAACTGATGGATAGGGAAAGACAGAGGAGTACAAGGAAATAATGAGACAATACTAGTCACTGTGATAGGCACCAGTCTCAGCAAAGAATTACCTTAATCACTGTGAACACTTTTTTTCCTCCAAGTATGTAACACTGAAATTTAGAATTTTTAAGGAAAGACTTGAAGAGGGAATAGAAATTAATTTCTGGATACTTTACAAGAGCTACTTTCTGTCTGTGAAACAGAAAGGAGATTGTTTCACAGGGGAACTATTGGATTTATAAAGAATGGCAACATACTCTGGCCAGAGGCTGGAGGCAGTGTCTCAATGCTAAATGAGTAGGAAGATGTTGGAACCAAATGTGCTTTGAAAGGTCCTGAAAGTAAAGGCAAATTGAGTAAGTCTGATATAGCAGAGAAGAGAAAACCAGTAATATATATAACTCAATTCCATTACATAGCTTTATGTGTTTTTTTACAATAATTTACCTATCATCTGTATTTTCACATTAAAGTCTTTTTATAGACATAACAATATGACACATAACATGTCAAAATCTAAAAACGTTTGTTCCCCCGAATTTGTCAAAGATGTGATGCTTGCATCCATGTATCATAGACTATTAACACAAATTAGTATAGAGGAGATACTGAAATGGCCCAAAATATTAATTATGCCCTTTAAATTGTTGATTGGCAATGGCTAACTACTGAGTGCTTTGCTAAAACGTGGCCAACAGTAGACCAGCGTAGCCATATTGTGTACCTTCACTGTGTTGATGTGAATACACTGTATCTGTCAGATGAGTTTGATAATGAGTGTCCGTTTGGCATTCATTCTGCATGAAATACTGCCCCACACACCTGAGATACTTTGTTGAACAAGGTGGGCAGTGTCAGAACAAGCAGCCAAAACACCAGTGAATGGGTAGCCAGAAGCATTTGCTGTGACAGACAGACAGACTGAACACTTATCTCCTCGTTTAAATAGTGATTGAAATAATTTTCTTTATGATTCCTCAGAAACGTCTCTGGCAATTCACCTCTCATTGTTTGCGTTGTCTGTTCATTGCTATGTACTGAAATAAAATTAATTTTCATGTTCAAGGTTAGTTTCTGTGCAAATTACTGCTTAGCTTTAAGCATACCTGTTGTGCAGAGAGATCCTCCAAGGCTTTTAGGCCTTTTAAGCCTCACTCAAGCTTTATTTGAGAGGCAAGCTGAACTTTGTCAGCCTTGTCTTCTACGTCACAACTATTATTCTCGCAGCTTTAGGAAAATAAGCAGTTTTCCACAGAAAACTTAAATGAGAGAGTACGCAAGTCACAATCCTTCCATTCCAGTATTCTCTTGTACTGTTACAGCTTTACAGTTGAAAACTAGAAAATGCTAATGAACTGGAAATCACACTTTAACGCCTACAATTCTATATGCCTTAATATTAGAACTCCTTTGCCTTTTTCTTGGTAAATATGCATGCATAGATTACCTTTTAACAGAATAATGTTCATGTAAAATTGCTGGAAGGAAGGAAATAGTTGTCTAGATGACCTGTTTGTCATTTGAAGCAATTATGGCATTTCTCTTTGCATAAGGATGGTTATTTCTAACATTATTATTATTTAAGTCATGATCTTAAAAAAACATAAATTCTTATTTTATCCTGGATAAGTAAAAGGGTCCATGTGTTTTTCAGGCCTAAAGTAAATGCAGCCAAATATTTATTCCAGTGTGTTGTACAAACTGGCTGGCATGTGGTAAATTCATAAACCAGACTGCTTGTGGATAGGAAATGTTATTCTTCAAGGCTGCCACCTTCAAAAAAATGTCTAATGCCATCACCAAGTAAGGTTTTTAAACTTGATATGTGTGTAGTAAGGTTTTTCAAAATTTTCCCTTTTGTGTCATAGAAGATGCCCTTTCTTAACTGAGCGTTGTACTTCATTTAAAATTCAGAGTTTCACTGATTATACTAAAAATCTCTGAAAAGTCAATAACAGCATATAGCCATTTTCTGAATGAATGCTTTATGGCAATGAAACTAGATGCAGAAACCTACAGCTTCCAAGGTGCATTTGTCCTTTGTCTGTTTAATTGAAGATAAGAATGTCAGAGGTGGTAAAATCAGCTCAGACAATTTCTATTGACCAGGAAGGAGAAAGTTTCACACTTTTGATGCTTTTTCACGGTACTCTACTGCCTTCAGCATTTTTGCAGGCATTTTGCCTAGTTGGGAAAGAAGGAAAGAAAAGGTTAAAAAATATCTGCACTCTTCTGTTTCAGCTGTCAGTCATCAGGGGCGCTAAGGCTAAATGTTCACCCTCCAGGCAGTTCTGTGACTGCAGCTCAAAATGAGCTCTGTCTAAGCAGAAACATACAATTATTCCAATCAAATTATTCCTAGGCTACACAATACAATTATCCAGCTTAATTTGGAAGATGAATTAATTGAAGGATGATTTCCTTCTTTTTGTATAGAGAGCCCCTGTGTAGATATTCATAAAAGAGACTTGAACACTTGACTTTGATGACAGAGTCTCTAAGAGAATCTCTATTTTAATCAGAAACAGGCATTGTTTCAGCTCTTTAAGGGAGGGGAGGGGGTTTTAACACTGCAAACCAGCTCTTATATTAACACAGAATGAATATGTAAAAGAGGAAAGACAAAAGTGATGTTTTGTCAATGTTTTTTTTTTTTTTTCTTTTGTTATCCTCTTTCACAGATGAAAACTGATTGAAAGAACGGTTCAGAATGAATTTCTCTGCATTGCTGTCTCTTGTGCTGATGCTGGTTCAACCTTGGCCTTGCTCTCTGAGCACGCAGAACTGCGGCACTCAAAGCACGGATCAGGCTTTCACAGCAGTTCGAAGAGTAAAACGTGGCTGGGTATGGGAACCACTTTTTGCAACTGAGGAACAGACTTCGATGGTGCCAGTGTATGTTGGACAGGTATGATAAGTAATGACTCAAAGACAGTACAAAGTTAGATTTAATGTGCAGATTAACATTTTACTACCTTGACTTGGAAGACCAAGCGTCTCCAGTGAGCTGGAAATATCATGCAAGGTAGAAAGAGGAGCTCAGGGAGCTGTAATAGGACAGCAAAATATTTCCCCTTTCCTGTGACCTGACTTAGGGTCAGAGAACTCTAACAGCTGGAGGTCGTGGCAGTACCAAGGACCTTCCTGCACCTTCTGCTGTCAAGAAAACTTCACATTCTTTCTGTTACTAAAACTAGATCCGTACACAGCAGACAGAAGTATCAAGCTGAAAAGTTCCTTCCTGTCTTCTGAATGAAAGTTAAGGACTCATTTATCAACATCTGGCAATTTGCTTGTGCTATTTTTGGCACCGCATCAAAGCAGCCATGCTGACTGCAGTGTAGTTTACAAACAGTATTTAGCATGATTTTCTATTACACTAAGTAGCAGTTGATTTACCCCTCATTAATTTTTAATGAAGCAGATTAATACTAAATCCTTTTACCACTGAGAAACTACAGGAATCTGCATGGTTCATTAGATTAATGTAGGTTTAGCACAACGAGCAATTATTTTTCACCCTCCTTTAAAAATGTACTTTAAAATAATTGTCTTAATGAGACTTTATCTGCCCCTTTCTCTCTCTTGTCTTCTTCTTATTTATTATTATTATTTATTATTACTATTAATTTTTATATGCTAGAAATAATGTAATCTTGAGATCTAGTTTTCTTTTCTTTAAGGCACTTTCTAGATGAATGAACCAAAATAAGTTTAACTGCTAATTAAGTTGCACTAAAATTTAATTGGGCCCAAAGGGTGAAGTGCTCAAAATTCATTAATTACTTTTTCACAGCCCCTTCAAAGTAACTACTATGGAAGTGTGATGTCTCACTTATGAAAGAACAAGTTAAGACATACAGATTTTTTAATTATTATTTTTCTCATAGCTGGAAAACTGTGTCCTGTAAAGAAACTTCATAAGTGTCACGTGTTTTCATAAAGCTTTAGAAAAATTTCATAATCTTGCCTTTCTATTTCTCACTGGTAAATTATGGGGAGTTTTTATTGAAGATTATGGTTCATTTATTGCAGTCTAACCATTGTCAATCAGATATACAAAGGTAGAAAGTCTTTGGTTTTAAGTCACTATTCCATATCAACTTCTTTTCTCAGTAAAGTTCAGACCTCAACCTTCACATTTTATTTAACGCAGACTTATGAATCCCTTTCCACTATCACACTTAAGAAAAAGAAATATGTTTATCAGCACTGCAATGGTAGATACATGAAGGCAAGTACCTAAATTGTCAGTCCTGGTTCTCATTTATAAGAGAAAGACCACTTATTATTTTGTGTCCAGCTTAATAAAACAAATAAGCTGAGAACTTTTGGTATGCCTGCTTTCTCACCAAATGCCACCTATAAGAGACCTCTCATTTAACATGGTCAAGTTCATGAAAATCTTTTAGGGATAAATGATTCTCAGTGAAGTGGCTTGACACCTGTTATGTATAAACAGCCGGTTCAAGGCATGCTTCCATTCTCTAAGGATTTGATGCATGCTGTGATCACATCTGAACCTCATCTTAAGTTAAAGATCTAGATATACATCCCTTTTCCCATGGCCTTGGGGTTATGACAAGAAAACCAAGATTTATGGATCAGAAAGAATCTGTGGTGCCCCTTAGCCAGATGCCAAATTTGGATGGTGTTAAAATGAAATTGAGCAGACCATTCATAACAGGGTGAACTTGCCCCATGTTTTGCACGCAACTATTCATGTTGAAAACATTTGACTTTAAGTTGTTCATATTTTAAATGGCTCTAACCTCTCTAGCTTTGAAAAGTCTCTCTTTGTGTTGGCAAGGGGAGTTAACTCTTTATAATTTAGAGTTTAAATGTTCCAATAGAATTCAGAGCAGCAATTCCAAACTGTGTCTTGCATCTCAGAACACTGTCCCAGTCACATTCTGAATAAACTATCCATTTGATGCATGCAGACAAATATGCATTACGAAAATCTTCAAAAAGTGTGGACATTGTTCATTATGTGTTTTGTATCAATATTTTAAAACCGAGCCATTACTGGCCGAAAATGTGACAGTACCCTCTTTTAAATATAAATATCCAAGAAGGCTAGTGACAGGGTTCACTGTAAAATAAAAACAATGCCTAAAATGGATATTCCAAAACTTTATTCCTACCAAAATGTTGCTTATTTTCTGTTTTACACTTGCAGCTGAAATCGGATTTAGACAAGCAGGACGGCAATCTAGAATACATTTTGACTGGGGAGGGAGCTGGAAGCACTTTTATTATTGATGAAAATAATGGCAAAATTTACGTGACACAAAAGCTGGATCGAGAAAAGAAACCCTTCTACACTCTAAGAGCACAAGTAATAAGCAGGAAGACTCAGCTTCCTATTGAACCTGAATCAGAATTTATTATCAAGGTTCGAGACATCAATGATCATGAACCACAATTCTTGGATGGACCTTATGTGGCCACTGTTCCAGAGATGTCACCTGAAGGTACGCCATGCTGTGAACTGAACTCTTTATTTCCTGATTATTTTTCAGATATTTATGTTGTTATAAAATCTCAATAGCATATTTTATAGACTACCTTTCAGTGGAAGGAAGCGAACTATTTTACAAGCTTGGAAATTTGCAAAGGTATGTGCTTAAACTGAAGGTTGTGCATACCTCTACTAAACATCCTTGCCTTCAAATATTTGAGAACCTACATGTATATTTTATGGAATCTGGATACATGCTTGGATTGACTATAGAGTTCCCTTTCCTATCAGTCATCCAGGCTTGAATTTGGTACTTGTTTAAAAATACAAAAGTTACCATTTGAAATAGGTAGAGTGCAAAAATCAGTTAACGCTGCAAACAAGATTTGGAGCTGACAGATTTCGCTGATTTTTCAATCAGTATAGCACCCTAGTCTCTAGCAAACTGGCTTGTGTATGATTATTGTTACAACCTGTCAGCTCTTCAGGCTTCTACCAACCTGAAAGAAAGTAGCATGAATGTAAACTTTAAAGTCCTCTGACCTCAGCTGACTCTTTTAAGGACATAAATATAAGCTTGGTTGAACTGAAAAGTACTCAAAGACATCCTTCAGTCTACTATGAATCTGTTTAATAATTAATGAATATGTCTTTATTATTCCCTATTTATTATCCCCAGTGTGGTATAATTCATATTGTATGGTACCTGGAAATAAAATCATATTCACAACATCACAGGCACTCAAAATTTCCTCCCCAAGGATAAGGATATTTTCTTTCCTATAAGTAGCAGGTTCAGAATAGGAATGGTATGAAGCTGATGTGATAAATACCCTCACAACATGTATGATGCTTACATATTTATACTGCCATTTCCATCAGTCAGCTTTCTTTCCTTGGATTAGATGGTGTGTAGTGAAGGACTGACTTCTGATTTCCTAAGCACATGAATGTCCTGTCAAGAGGAACAACTTAAGCCCTGTACCTCTTCCTCCCCACCTTCACAAAGTCAAACAGATGTGTAATAGGATCTGCTGTGTATCTAGAAACTTAATACAAATATGAAGCAAAGTTAGCATCTGACAAATATAAGTGTATGTGTACATACTCATATACTTACACAATATATATACACATACATTTAAATCCTTAAAAAATACCAAAGTATGAATGTAGCTGACATAAACAAGCATGTTATAAATGCGGCTATCTCCAAATAAATATCTTCAAAATGAAAGGAATATTGCATTCTTTAAATCTTACAGAAAGAATCCCAGTAATCTTTTAAATTCCTAACTCCATATTTTTTTGGTTATTTCTACTGCAAATGATAATGAAAAGAAATTAAAATATTGTGCTACTTAAAATGGTATTAATTAATTAGTTCATTAACTTAATAGTATCAATGATCATAAAAGGTAATAAAAACTATGTTTCATTCAGCATCACCTGTTCAACTTTTAGAGCAGATTCAGTAAATCTTTCACAGGGAGCTGTAAACTTTATATTCTTCTGCAAGCCTGGATAGCAGTTGCAAGAAAAGAATATTCATGCCTGGGGTCTAATCAAAAGTGGGGTTAGTATCCTAATTTCTGCCATGAAGCAATAGCTTAACATCATTACCAGCAACAGCTACAAAAGACATCCATTTAATCAACTGATTTCCTAGTCACGCTGCTTATACCACCTTCTACCAGGAAAATCCCTTTAGGGTGTATGATTGCTTCTTCACTGCCACTTTCTCACAACATCTGCATTTGAGCTCTTGGTCAAATATTTTTTCCTAACACAATTTGTTGCTTGTTCAGAGGGTATTTCTAGTCTTTGCATCTTGCTCGTTCACTCGGGTTTGGAGACAAGAATGCAGGTGCCTTGTCAAGGAGCTTTGCATGTGTTTCTTTTGTATGTGCTCACAGTAATAATGGTACTTTCTTGACTAGAATTATCTGGGATTACACAGATTTAGAACTTTGACAATGCCCTTTTTTCTTTTATTTTTATTTTTCTGTGATAAAGCATTGTGTATGAGGAACTTGATCTCTTATAAAAATGGCTTTAAAATAGGTGACAATTTAATATCTCTTGATTTATACTCATACAGACCTGTAGCCATTCACAGAGGTATATCAAGAATTGACTTATGGATTCCTTCTGTTTTATCCCCCTATCTTAATGACAATCTCCTGTCTTAATGATGGTTATATGGAAAAAAAA